>CP106710.1:11697872-12297872 GCA_025503065.1 Gossypium bickii | reverse complement strand
GATATTTGGTAAAGCTTCGTATTCAACTCATTGGAGACGACCATTAATTTGAACCTTCGACACCAATTGCTTCATCAAATCAACATAGACTGCCAGCCACGTAAATTATTCCCTGCGAGCACAGTCCGTATAAGGATCCAGCTTCACCACTGGACCAACCGTCTGACCAATCACCCTTAGGAGGCAATTCGAATAATAACCTTCAGGCAGTCTAGGTAACCTAATCCAAACAACCTGCGACTCAATACCATTCTGACTTGTTGAAAGCTCTGGTGACCATAGGCAAACAGCCAGGTTTCTGCTAAAAATTACCTACGGCCCTCCTACTAATACCTTATTATAGTCAGATTCATCCTGAAAACGAACCAAATAAAAATAATTCTAGAGATCCATGAGTTGGATTTGACACCGAGGATTCTATAGTAAATTGATTTATTCAACAAAACATTAAAACCAACCCTTCCCCCTAATAATTTCACAAGAACTGTATTGGCCATTCGTTGTTGGATAAACTCATGCACTCTGTTAGAGAACGTAACTGACGGAACACCCTTAATCACTTCAGTAACAGCATCGCCATCCAAAAGTGTAAAGTCATCCAGAAAACCACCATTATTCTTCTCTGATGAAGCTCCTAAGAGGGTTGATTTGTACGACGCCTTTAGAATCTTTGACTGAATCATTTGGCTATTATTATCCATAGTCGGGTCATCAAAATCTAACTATACTTTCGGTCTAGTGCGAACTTTCTTCGTAACTCTTCCAATACCACTGGTCGAACCCGAGCTATTGACACTCGCTGCAAAATCCATTGTAGGAAGCGTTCCACTCATCACCCAAAATACCAGCTTCACGCAATTTAATACATGTAAAAGACTACGTACAAATAAGATGTGTTTGATGTTTTAAGTTGAAAATACATTACTTTTATATATTTATTTTGAATTTAAATTGTGTGTTTTTTTATTATAAATTTTATATAAGGATTTGAATAGACAAAAATATTATTTATTACATGTTTATATTTTAATACAGAATTGATATTGAGTTCACCAATATATATATATATATATATGCAAAGGTTTTGAGAGTTGATAAAAAAAGAAAATACAAATTATAGCAGGCCATTTAATTTGCAAAAGACCGGGACATGTAATGTAATGTTAATGGCGGCAGAACAGAGCAGTTATATTTTACGCTCCTAGTTTTATTCTCAATTTTTTTTTCCCTTTATTTTCCATTCCTTCCTTACAACAAACCGTCCGCTTCTCTTGGTGTATAGTGTAATCGATCAATCAATGGTTTCGCCTCTTGACGAAAACCCTGATTCCATCTGATTTCAAAATCAGTTGTCTGAGATGCCTCTCATTGGACATCGATCACTCTCAATTTGCACAACTCTAACACCATAATCAGGTTCGCTTCCTGTTTTTAGCTGGAGACGAACAGCATTGCGATTCATCGTCATGTTTGAAGCTCAGGTAGGCTTATTTCCTTTTTCATTTTTTTTTTCATTTTTAACGTGAGTGCTTGTGCCTTACTGAATTTTAAATAGCTCAAGAATGTCATTGGAACTTGAAAGCTTATAAAATTTTGATTTTACCTTTTACTTTTACAATTAAATTGTTATAGTTTCATAATTATATTTTAACAATTGAGATTGGAGGAACCTAATCTAAGGTCCCTTTTTAATTAAATAATTTGCAACCATTGTAAAGTAGATTAGGAAATGAGTTGCGAGGTGATCATCATATAGTACATAAGAGCCGTGTAGATGATACGAGGAGTGACGAAGCAATAAATCAGGCATAAGCTTTTACAAGTTTTTCATTGATATGTTGCTGTTTGATTTCCATTTGTTACCCGTATTCATGTGTTTAATCATTCAAGCGCCGTATGTGCCTGAAGTTATTAGTTTTGGTTGTAACATTCGCACCTGTGGGCTTACATTTTTATTTTTTCATGTTATTACTTATAGTTGTGCTTTTCAACATTCAGCACTTTGTTATAGTATAATGTGTTTGTAGCTTTTTTCAGTGTTCCTGAATTTGTGCATATTTTTCTTTATTTGTAGGTTCTGCATTTGCTTCGAAGATACTTGGGAGAGTATGTTAATGATCTCTCATTAGAGACATTAAGGATCAGTGTTTGGCAAGGTTTCTTCACAAATACTGTTTGTTCTTGCTTACTTTTCTTATCGTTTTCTCCATCTGTTTGTGCTATAATTGTTACATGACGGTTTCTTATGAAAGGAATTTGGCAAGTGAAACATGATGGCTTTGTTTTAGAAAATTTCTTCCTTCTTACAGGTGACGTTGTCCTCAAAGATTTAAAATTGAAGGCAGAGGCCCTGAACTCTTTAAATCTTCCCGTTGCTGTCAAAGCTGGTTTTGTGGGCACTATAACTCTGAAGGTAGCTATTTTCGTTGTTAGTGTTTGCTTTATTTTCTGTTAGGTTTATCTTCTTTAACTTTTTCCATGGAAATAAATCCCGCTTTTTTTGTTCCTTAAATTGTAGTTTCTAAATATGTTTTGGTTTATCTTCTTTAACTTTTTCCATGGAAATAAATCCCGCTTTTTTTGTTCCTTAAATTGTAGTTTCTAAATAAGTTTTGGCACATAACTTTTATGTTCTAACTTCTAGTTATTTTTGTTATTATTGTTCTTGAAATTTTATATTGTAGGTTCCATGGAAAAGCTTGGGTAATGAACCTGTAATTGTTCTCATTGATCGTGTATTTGTTATTGCTCACCCAACTCCTGATGGCCGGAATCTTAAAGTAAGATGATATTTTATTTGGTGGAGTGAATTTCTTCCCAAGTTTCCTATTACCAAAGCCGTATCTTTTTCTTATTTTGATTTGAAATCTTATTTCAATTGTACAGGAGGAGGACAGGGAAAAACTTTTTGTAGCTAAAATTCAGCAAATTGAGGTAATTTCTTTTTTTAATAAAAACCTTAATTTGCTTATGACATTGTACTATATCATTGTGCTTCCTCCAAGTATAATCTTGTTCAAACACATTTATTGCTTATAGCATCGTGTACTTGATATCATTGTGTTTCATACAAGTATAATCTTGTTCCAAAGTTTACCAATAAGGAAGTAACGTTTTTCCCATGTCAAGTTCGTGACTATTAACAAGAATACTTAATCTACTGATGTTCTAATGCCTATGGTTTTTAATATTTTTTTTGACACTTGGATATTAGAGGCTTCTTCTTCTTCTCCTCTGTTTCTGACCCTCTTCACATCTATTCTAGATTTTCTCATACTTATTAATTAATGGTAGTGACCTTTTTGGAGAGGACTAGTGGTTGTTTTTCAGTTCTTAGGCAGAGTCCTTTGCGAATGTTTTCCCTTGTTTAATATCTACAATTCTACATTGTTGTATAAAGATCTCTTATTGGAGCTCAGATATATAGTGCATATAGTATTTCTTAATATCAACTTTGCAGGCAATAGTTTTGAGAATATTGTATGTTCCATTATGAACTTTTCTGTATTGTTGAGTTGAGCAATTGTTATTCCTTTTGTTTTAAAAATAAGATTTAATATAGAAAGTTTTTTTAATTTTGAATTTTAGAAATAAAATAAGAGTTGAACAATTCTGGAATTTTGAAATTTTGTTCTATAGTCATGCATTTGGACATAATTATTTTAAATTCTTTTATTGCCTGCAGGAGGCAGAAGCAGCAACTCTTGAAGCGATATCTGGGTCAAAGCTGGAAAGTGTATGTCTTTGGATGCTAGGCACATTTTACTTTCTAAGAGTACTGCTTTCTTTTGTTTTTATGATTAAATAAGGTACCTCTATTCAATTTTTATCAGGCTGCTATCTATTTCACTTGTCGCTAATACACTTTTATATTCCTCCTGGAAAATGTCGATGAATGGCTCTTCATACATTAACTGTTTTACTTGTATATCTTTACGCATTTTGTGTTAGTTTTATTAAGTCAATAATTCTTTGTGGTTCGTGCATTAAAGCTCATGTAAGAAAATATGGTTCTTTTTATAAATTATAGTGACTCATTGCTAGCTCTTTTCTTCCCCCCTCTTGTTTGGGTTTATGTGCAGCCACCTCCTGGAAATTCGTGGCTTGGTTCTCTAATTGCTACAATTATTGGAAATCTGAAGATAACTATCAGCAATGTACATATCAGATATGAGGATTGCTTCAGGTGGTGGTCGTGTGCTATTTTTAATGTTTTCTATAACTGTTTTCGGATTTGTGATTTTTCTTAAGCTTTGTAAACTAAAATAGGTTTACCTTCCAATCTCTGGATTAGTTACATATTTTTCTTTGTCGTTCTTTACTGACCAGTTTGCTTTGATAATAATGGACTATAATCTTGTAGTAATCCTGGTCATCCATTTTCTTTCGGTGTTACCCTGGCTAAGCTTGCTGCTGTTACTATGGATGAGCAAGGAAATGAGACCTTTGATACCAGTGGTGCTTTGGATAAGTTGAGCAAGGTCCGTTCTTTTTTCCCATGCAATACAAACTCATGCTACCGTCCTTTAAAACAGTTGAGTCTAGTATTAGTAATTTCAGAAACACATTAATAGTTATAAGCTATGGTTGTTTCTTGAAATAGAGGGTATTGAATCAAAATAGACTGTTGCATCAGGACACTTAACAGTCTTGGGGAATGGTGATGTGTAATTATTCTGTTTGTTAGCATTGTTTTCCCTTGTTTTAAAGCTAATAATTTACCGAGGGAATTTCTCAAGAAAAGATGAATCTTGTGTTTGAACTTTGAATAAACAAAATTCCAGTTTGATAAATGGGAATCTTCTTTTAGGTCATAATGGTAAAAAGTTCCTGTTCTGATGTTTCAACTATTTGTTGTATGTTTGCTTAGTGCTTTACTTTAGATTCTGAGGGCTTGGAATGAATATATGAATAACTAATCCATGAAATGAGCTCCTTGAATTTGTGAGGTTAAATGTAATTTTATGATTACTCAATGGCATAGTGTATAGCTTCCATCAATGCTGGTATGAGGCTTCTTGAATTGTATAGACTGTTATTATCCATCATTGCAACTGAATTTCATTAGTAGATTATGGGTTAGACAAAGATTAATTTTGCATTGAATTCTTGCTACTCAATTCAGAAACATGATCTATAATTTGGTTATAATTCCATATCTGAAGAGGACAAAGTGTCAAACTAGGATGTGAAAGTGGCTGGCATAATCTAAACAAGTTTATATTCACGCCAAAACTGATGAATGAAGATCAATTTTAACAAATGCTTGTCCAATTTAAATGAACAAAATATGGTGGGCCCATTCTCCTCTTGAATGTTGGATTTCTCCTACTTTTCCTTTCAGGTTTAGTATTTACAAATTGTTTGTCATGATTGCTATTGTTGCCTTTTGTTTATGAATGACAAGAAAAATTATTGTGCTAATGCTTTTGAAGTTTGTGTTTAGTCTTTGCAATTGGAGAGGCTTGCTATGTATCATGATTCAGATAAGTTGCCCTGGAAGATAGATAAGAAATGGGAAGATCTTAGTCCCAAAGAATGGATTGAGGTTTGGCTCATATGTGGAATCATTATCTCATTTACTTCCTTGGTTCCATAATTTTTATTGTAGTAGTGTGTAAGGTTAACTGAAACATTAAACTAAATTTTAAATGACCCTTATTCTTTATAAAATTTTGTCTATCCAGGTATTTGAAGATGGTATAAATGAACCTGCTGCTGACAATGAAGTGGTGTCTATGTGGGCTATGAATCGCAATTACTTGGTGTCACCAATCAATGGAGTACTTAAGTATCATCGACTTGGAAATCAAGAAAGAAAAAATCCAGTTATTCCTTTTGAGAAGGCTTCTCTTGTCCTAAGTGATGTCGCCTTAACTATCACGGAGGTTCCTATACTTTTTCTTTTCCATGTATATTTTTAATTTCTCCATTTTAATTTTCCTATGAAATAAGACAGATTTAAATTCAGTCTTCTTTACATTGCCTACTAAGAAATAATCGGAATGAGAAAAGAGAAAGAAAGAAAAAGGCTTCTTCTATTCAAGTCTTGAAATTGATCTGTTTCGCCCTTTAACAGGCACAATATCATGATTGGATAAAACTTTTAGAAGTCTTTTCAAGATATAGGGCATATGTTGAAATTTCCCATTTAAGACCTGTGGTGCCAGTTTCGAAGGAGTCTTATGTTTTGTGGTGGCGGTATGCTGCTATGGCGGCATTGCATCAAAGGAAAATGTGGTACATACATTGCTCTTTTTGTTCATATTTTAATTTGATAATTAGTCATAAGAGTACCTCTTGTTTTCTAATCTGAAAAGTTACACTTAAATTAAACAAATTTCAAAGTCACTTACATCTCTTTGCTGTCTGCTTTGTGATTAAATGTTGCCCCCCCTCAAACTGCATAACAATTTCAGCTATCGGTTCTCGTGGGATCAAATTCGGCATATGTGCCAGCTTCGTCGACGTTACATTCACTTGTATGCCAGTATGCTACAGCAGTCATCACATGTTGTCAACATAGAAATTAGAGAGGTTGAGAAAGCTCTCGATTCAAAAGTAATTCTTCTATGGAGGTAACAAGATTTAGTTTTGCCTTAACTCTCCGCTCCCCCTCTCTAAAATGAAGTCAAACTTGGTCATTGATTTGCTGGGACAAATACATGCATGCTGGACATCCCAATATTCAACTAGTTCTGGAAAAACCATGTTCTTTGTTTAGTTAAGATATTGTTTAAGTAATTTTTACAAAAAAGTCATTTAGGCTTTAGTGGCAATTAGATAGAGTAGCTTGCTGTGAGCCATCATGATCATGATGGCTTAGGCAATTATTGCACTAAGTTGTCAGTGCTTTTTTAGGTAAATTAGTTTTCAAGGTCCTTTATCGTCTATTTCTATTTGGTGTATGGTGTAAGTGGTCACGACCACTATCTATGAGAAAACATAGTAAAAGCTCCAACTGAAGTTGTGCTTGTTACACAAATGTTATTGCCATGTAGTTGTACTTAGGCATCAATATCTCTTTGAAAGTGGGAAGATTTTTGTCTGAGTAATTTTTAGAAATTAGTCATCGGTGAAACCAGCAGTCTTGTTTTTCACTATGAAGCATGGCCATAGCTCCACCCATTCTGTACCATTACATTGTCCTAATGTTATATGGACATGCATTTGACGTGGATGGACATGTGTTAGATGCCTCCAGATATGCAAAGAAAGATGTTAAAAAAAAAATAAATTCAGATATGGGACAGATATGGCCCGTCAAGTGACAGAATTTGCCATAAAAGAGAGAGATACACTATTATGAATGTTTTCTCTTGGTCTGGCCCTTTGTCATAATCCGTCTTTATGTTCAAATACTCATCAGGATTAGATATTATTGGATTACCATGATCTATGTTTGTTCCATTTATATGTTAAAATTTTATTCAGTTGTTGAATAGGTTGCTCCAGGTTTTGTATATGTGAATATGTTATTAGAAGTGATCAAGGATATTAATGTACATGTTATAACAATTTTTATCTTTACTCCCATCTAATGTTCATTATTTCCATTTCTACTTGGGTCAATCAGGTTACTTGCACATGCGAAGCTTGAATCTGTAAAGTCTAAGGAAGCAGCTGATCAGAGAAGGCTTCATAAGAGAAGTTGGTTTACATTGGGATGGTAGGTAGAGATGTAAAAGAATTGCTTTGTCATTGAGTTCTATGATTTTTCCCCCCAAAATTCCCCTCAACGTTAACTTCATTTTGCAAATTCTATTCAACTTAATCTCAGGAGAACACAATCTGAAGATGCATCTGACGGGGATGATTTTGATGGATCACAATTAACGGAGGAAAGGTTGAGTAAAGAAGAATGGCGAGCAATCAATAAATTACTCAGTTACCAGCCAAATGAGGATTTGATGTCACATTCAGGGAAGGACATGCAGAACATGATCCGGTTTTTCGTAACTGTATCTATTAGTCGAGCTGCTGCAAGGATCATCAATATAAACCAGACGGAGATTGTTTGTGGTCGATTTGAACAACTCCATGTGTCAACAAAATTTAAACATCGGAATACCCATTGCGATGTAACTTTAAGATTCTATGGTGTCTCTGCCCCTGAAGGTTCACTTGCTCAGGTTTAATTGAGTACCTCGTTTTTGAGCTGTTTCTTTCTCACAATTCCTTAGTTAATGATAACTAAAGATATCCAACTAAGAAGAATACCTGAGAGTATCCTATAATCCTATCAACCTGTTTTTTGTTTTTATTTCTGGTAGCTAGCATGTTTCAACTAGTTTTTTTTTTTTTTTAATTCATATTGTAATGTGCATCTTTTTTTCTCTTCAAAAAGTTATATTTGTTTATTTAACAAATTCAAATCGGTATGTGCTACTAGATTGGATATACATATATTTATATATCTATATTATCTGATGTTTGCCCTTTTCTGCAGAGTGTTTGCAGTGAGCAAAAGGTGAATGCATTAACTGCTAATTTTGTACACTCACCAGTGGGAGAGAATGTTGATTGGAGGTTGTCAGCTACAATTTCCCCCTGCCATGTCACGGTAATTTCTTTGATCCCTGAAGGGAAAGGGGACTCCAATGTTTACATCAACGTAGAAATCGATATATTTACTTGCACTACTCATCTTGACTTGGGTTTAGTGTCTCTAACAATAGATAGTGTATATTGATGTCACTAGAATTAATTCAATCCTAAAAAATAATGATTCTATAGACTTCTATATAAACATTTCAAATCTCTATCAAATTAGGGAAACTTATAACTTAACTAACAATTCCTCTAAGCTCTGTTGACCATTGACTATTGACAGACTTGTTAATTAAGGTTGATCTGATTTCTTAAGGATAAAGTTTTGGGATTTTATTTATTCTATTTATTGTGAAGATTGTATTTCCTTGAGTAGTTCAACATAGTTTTGTATATATATCCATGTAAATACTTAAGTTAATGGACAAGGAAAAAGAATTCTTATTTTCAACATGGTATCAAGAGCTTGAGAATCTAGATTTAGGAGCTTATTTTTTTTTTTTCCGAAATTCCCAAACCCTAGAAAATCCAATTTTGTACTCTTCTTCTTTTGGCCAATTTGTTTTTTCACTGCACCCTTCAACAAAGTCGCGTCCAATATCCGGAAAAATCTCAAAATCCTGTGCCCAAACTCCTTGCGCGTGGCCATCACAGGCCACCTATACCTTTGGCATCCTTGCCCACACGCTGGTGAGTGCAGCCCACCTCCGTCGACTTTGATTCTCAACCACCACTGTTGGTTTTGTTGGTGTTTCTTCAATATCCCTTGCTGTTTTTGACTCTAGTGGTGTTTTTTCCTTTTAAGAGAAAAAAATGGCCGACACAAAAAAAGTTATTTATGATAACCCTTCGTTACAAATCAATCTAGTAAAACTTGCTGGGCACAATTATCTCACATGGTCACGATCGTGCTTATTGTTTATCAAAGCTAAAGGACTACAGGGGTATATTATTGGTGATTCGAAAAAACCCAATGTCAATGATTCTAATTACTATCAGTGGGACTCTGATAACTCTCTTGTTATGTCTTGGCTTATCAACTCTATACAGCCCTAGATTTCCAGAACATATCCGTTACTTAACTCTACAGAAAAAATATGGCATGCAGTTGCTCTCACCTACTCACAAGTTGGGAATGATGCTCAGATTTTTGAAATCTGCAATAAAGTTCACAACACTAAGCAAGGTGAGATGTCAATTTCTTAGTATTTTTTTGAACTGAGCAGTTTATGGCAGGACTAGATTATTACCAAGACAACTGTACTGGAGATGCAATAAAGTTTCAGAAGCTTGTGGAAAAGGAGAGGGTTTACAACTTTTGGCCGAGTTAAACACTAAGTATGATCAAATTTGGGTTCAAGTTCTCGGAAAAATTCCTTTTCCTTCTCTTAAGGAAACATACTCCAATGTCTAGCAAAAAGAAAGCAGAAGAGGTGTTATGCTTTATACAACACCAACTGAGAAGGCTGGGTTGATCGCTAGTGCTTCTCAAGAACCAAACAAATATGATAACATCGATAAAGATAATCTACAATGTGATTATTGTGGAAAGCCATGACATACTAGGGAAAAGTGCTGGAAATTACATGGTCGACCCACTAGAGGCCTTGGAGGAAAACAAAATAACTCAAATCAGGGTTGAGTAAACTTGTCTGAGGCTACAGAGTCATCTACAGAAACTGCATCCACTGGAATATTTTCTTTGGATGAAATTCGACATCTTAGACGTCTCTTGTCCTAACTTGACTCTTCCTTGAACCCAACATCCAATTTTGTTAAGTCAGGTATTGCCTTTAATGCTCACAATAATACTGATTCATGGATTATTGATTCTGGTGCGAATAGACACATGACAAGTTCCTCAAAGTTTTTTAAACTACTCCCCAAATCAAACAAAAGATAGTGTCAAGATAGCCGATGGGTCTTTTACTCTTGTAACCGAATAAGGTTCTGTCAACTATACACCCAATATTAAACTATCCTCTGTACTACATGTTCCTCATTTTCTAGTTAACATTCTATTTGTTAGTGCCATCACAAATACATTAAACTGCAAAATTGAATTTTTCCTTAATCATTGTGTATTCTAAGTTCTTCAAATAGGGAGGAAGATTGACAGTGGTAGATTGCATGGTGACTTATATATGTTGGAGGGTAGTAGTGGTACTGTTCAAGATTTTTTTGGAGTCAATAAAGTTATCAATCAAGAAATAATGCAGTGGCCTAGGCGGTTAGAAGACCCATCATTTTTTGTTATGGACAAGCTATATCATGATTTATTTTCGAAGACTTGGTTTGATTCATTGTTTTATGAAGCTTGTGAGTAAGTAATACTCCTTTTATGATTCTTCATTCGGATGTTTGGGGACCAAGTCGACATGTCTTTCTATTTGGTAATCGGTGGGTTGTTATTTTTATTGATTGCTACACTAGGATGACTTCGGTGTATTTGCTAAAATAAAAAGAATGATGTGTTTACATCCAATCTTTTCATAAAATGGTGTTTACTCAATTTGATGCTAAGATACAGTTTTTTAGAACTGACAATGGTACAGAGTACAATTGTGATACCTATTTGGAGTCTTATGGGATAATTCATTAGACAACTTGTCCCAATACTAGTGCACAGAATGGGGTCCCTAAAAGGAAAAACAAAAATTTGCTAGAAGTTTCTAGATCTCTTTTGTTTACCATGAACCTTCCTAAACCATTTTGAAGGGCGCAATTCTTGTAGCAGCCTACCTTATTAGTAGAATGCCACTCAAAACTCTTAATTCCATGAGTCCTTTGGAAACTTTACAAGGACACAATACTTATGCTGTTCCTCCAAGGATATTTGGATGTGTCCGTTATGTCCAGGTCGGAAAGCAGGTAAATTAGATCCATGAGCCCTTAAATATGTGTTCATTGGATATTCTCCAACAGAGATAGGATATAAGTGTTGTCATCCTACTTCACGATGAACTTTCGTTAGTATGAATGTCACATTCAGAGAAACTGAGCCCTATTATGGTACGACTCAATCACCTTTTCAGGGGGAGACCAATGAGAGAGAAGTGATACCTGACTCAGTAACTATTGAAAAACTTATTCCAGACAATACCATTGTTCAAGAGGGAGCTACTGTTCAAGGAGAGACATCTGTTCAGAAGGAGATTGTTAAGCGTTTGGACAAATCAGATTTGATGAAGAATTAGAGAAGGACTAGAATAGAAGACACCATCATGCAACCGACTATGTGCCAAGAATCTTCCTTTTCTGGTGAGTTACCGTTACTTTCCTATCTTTCAAATGATTTAGATAAGCCTAATGCCCAAAGAAAAGGTGTTAGATCCTGTACTAGACACCTTATGTCTAACTTTATATCTTATGATTCATTGTCCCCTCCCTATAGAGCCTTTGTCTTGTCTTTGTCATCTGTGTCTATTCCACAAGATTGAAGAAATGAAAGCACTGGCAAAGAATGAGATTTGGGAGCTGGTTACTCCTCCAGTAGACAAGAACTAGGTGGGTTGTAAATGAGTGTTTACTGTGAAACACAAGTCTGATGGTTCAATTGAAAGATTCAAAGCTAAATTGGTTGCTAAAGGCTTCACTTAAACTTATAGAGTGGATTATGAAGAGACGTTTTCCTCTGTTGCCAAAATGAACACCGTCAGACTCCTATTTTCTTGTGCAACCAACCTTGACTAACTTACAACAGTTTGATGTGAAGAATGCATTCATAAAAGAAGACCTGGAAGAGGAAGTGTATATGCAATTTTCTCTTGGATTTGATAATACAAAAATGCATGTGAAAGTATGTAGATTGAAGAAAGTCTTGTATGGATTGAAACAATCTCCCAGAGCATGGTTTGACAGATTCCGCAAAGCTATAATCACTTTTGGTTATCAACAGAGCAATACTGATCATACCCTTTTTTTATGAAAGATCACAAGGGTAAGATCATTTTCCTTATTGTATATGTTGATGACACAGTGATGATAGGAGACAATAAGAAAGAAATGGCTCACTGAAATAGTGTTTGACTCAAGAATTTTAAATCAAAATCTAGGAAAGTTACAATATTTTCTGGTAATTGAAGTTGCCAGATCAAAGAAAGGAATCTTCATCTCTCAGAGAAAATATATCCTAGATCTCTTGACTGAGATGAGTATGATGGGATGCAAGCCTGTAAAATCACTTATGGAAAGCAATCATAAGTTGCAAGTTAGAATAGGGGAGTCAGTGGATAAAGAGAGATATCAAAGACTGGTTGGTAGACTAATTTATCTCTCACACACTAAACCGGACAGAGCATTTGCAGATATAAGCTTTTACAAATACAGATTGGGTTGGATCTCTAGATGACAGGACGTCTACGTCTAAATATTTCACACTTGTGGGAGGAAACTTAATCACTTCGAGAAGCAAGAATCAAAGTGTGGTTGCTCGATCAAGTGATGAGGCAGAATATAGAGCTATGGCTCAAGGCGTTTGCGAGCTACTGTGGTTATTGAAAGTTATGGAGGAATTGAAGTTGTCGAATAAAGGAAAACTATCTTTATATTGTGACAACTAGGTCGTCATCAGCACAGACCAAAACCCAATACAACATGATCGAACAAAGCACATAGAAATTGATCAATATTTTATCAAAGAAGAGTTGACTACTAACATATCGGATGAGCAATTAACTGATGTGTTCATTAAAGGACTCAATAATAGAACTTATCACAATTTGGTCTGCAAGTTGGACATGTGTGATATCTATGCACCAACTTGAAGGGAAGTGTTGACCATTGACTGACTTGTTAATCAAGGTTGATCTAATTTCTTAAGGCTAAAGTCATGGGATTTTATTTATTCTATTTATTGTGAAGATTGTAGTTCAACATAGTTGTGTATATATATCCATATAAATACTTAAGTTAATGGACAAGGAAAAAAAAAATCTTATTTTCAACAAGCTCAAATAGTCAATCACATTATTGCTTTGTTTGGCACTCTCCACAAGCTAATGAATGGATATCTTTTATTCCAAGCTTTTTACAAATCTTGAAATACATTATTTGGGAGCCCCACTGTAACTTGTTAGCATATTTGATAGATGACCCTTTGTTGAAACAATGTACAAAGAAATCAATTGTCAAGTTTTTCCTTGATTAAATGTCTATCAACTTCAACATGCTTGGTTCTATGATAGAGGTAAAGAGGAATAATTTGTTTGAGACTAAGAAAAAAAATAGTTGATATTTATTTCAAATAAAGAGTTCAATTTGAGAAGGAGAAAATCTCCAATCTAATACTTGAAACATCAAATAACAAATTTTATCCTAAAAAACAGAAGTCCCTAACTATATAATACAATAATTCCTCTAATTATAAGGCTAAAAAAGGGGAGCACTACTTGTACTCAAACTCTCTACCACTTAAGATCGTGGCATCTCTTTCTAACTGACAATAGGGTCATGCAATCCCAATAAAAGCTTGAGCTGGTCCTAAACTTCCCCCTCTCCTCTGTCACATGTCCTAGTTTTTCTCCTTGAATATACGCGTAAGGGTGGTATGCTATCAATACTTCCCCCTAGAAATGCGACATGTTCTCGAGGCGAAAAGACGGAAACTGTCCAACAAGTAAATCATAATTCTCCCATGTTGCTTCTTTCAGAGGTCTTCCTTCCTATGCAATTAGCAACTCCAATTTCAGCACAACAACTTCTTGCACCCATCGATGAGAAAGGACTTTTGCAGGAGAAAGAAGGATTCCCTAATCTGTTGTGATGGGTAAAGGAGCAGGTGGAGCTAAAGGTAATTGTCACTTAGCTGGCCTTAAGTGGGAGACATGAAAAATAGGATGAACTTGAGAAGTAAGAGGGACCTCTAACTCATATACTACTGAGGCAATGTGGTGAAAATTTTTGAAAGGGCTGAAAAATTGAAGGGAAAGTTTTTCATATGGTTGTTTGGCTAATGACTTTTGGCAATAAGGTTGGGTTCACAGAAAAATAGTCACCAACATCAAAAGTAAAGTCCTGTCGTTTAGAATCTTCTTGAGCTTTCATCTTGGATTGAGCCTTCAGTAAGTTGTCTTTGAGGAGTTGCAACATGTCATCTCTTTGAAGTAGTTGTCCAAGATCGGCTAACATTGGTTCTCTTGGAACATAAGGGTAAAGGGGTGATAGTTCTCTTCCATATACAATAGAAAAAGGAGTGCTACCAGTAGATATATGAAATCTAGAATTTTAAGAGTATTTGTTCCAAGAAAGGTAAGTGCTTCAGGCTTTTAGTTGTTCTTGTGCAAAGGAATGTAAGTAGGCCTTTAAGCATCAATTAACCACTTTTGCTTGGCCGTTGGTTTGTGGATGATAGCTTGTACTTGTTTTAAGCAAAATTTTGCATGACTTTAAGAGCACTTGCTAGAATTTGCTAAGAAATATGATCTCTATCAGAAATAGTAGAGCGTGGAATACCAAGGAGATGGATAATTTCCCTACAAAAGTATTCAACACTATTTTGGCAATAAACAAATGAGACAAAGGAATAAAATGGGCCTATTTACTAAGGTGATCAACGACTACTAAAATGGTATCATAGTGGTGTGAT
This sequence comes from Gossypium bickii, assembly GCA_025503065.1. NCBI lineage: Eukaryota > Viridiplantae > Streptophyta > Magnoliopsida > Malvales > Malvaceae > Gossypium > Gossypium bickii. The sequence continues at coordinate 12,282,736 of CP106710.1, read as the reverse complement.
TTGGGCAAACTCACGATGAAATCAAGGGAAACATCTTCCCAGATTCTATTCGGAATTGGTAGCGGTTAGAGGAGTCATGCTGGACTTTGATATTTGTTCTATTGACATTGCAAACAAATTTTGCACCGAATGGCGTACATCCTACTTGAGTTGAGGCCAGAAAAAATGTGCAGAAAGCTGGTGAAGAGTCTTCAAGTAACCACCGAGTATTATGAGTCAAAAAGAAGTCTATGCTTTAAGGGATTGTTTTTAGGAATCACCAAGCAATTTTAAAGTAAAGTTAGTGACCTGTTATGAAAAAACTTGGGCAAGTGGAAGGATTAGATGCCAATGACCTCATAATCTCGTTGGTGTAGTGATCCACCTTGAGAGCTTCTTGGAGGTCCAACAAGTCAAGACTAAAAGGGATGGCCAGAGTGAAAAAATCAGCATATTGTGGTCTCCGAGACAATGCATCAACCCTTTTACTGTCCTTCATTGCTTTCTGTAGGATGGTAAAATCAAATGCCATTAATTTCATCAAAAGTCTATGATGTTCAGTAGTTGTAACTTGCTGTTCCAAGAAAAAATTGAGAGTATAGTGATTGGTTTTAATGAAAAAAATGTCTCCCAAGCAAATAATGTTTCCACTTCTGCAAAGATAATATCAAGGCAAGTACTTTTCAATCATAAGCAGATTTTTGCCTATTAGAATAAGAAAAACCCTTACTAAAATAAGACACAGGATGTTTAACCACATAAGGATGGCATTCACTGCTTCATATAATGCATCACACTCCGTTGTGAATGGTTGAGAGAAATTTGGCAAGTGCAATATTGGTATTGAACAGATAGACTTATACCCAATCACTCAATCAGATGCGTATAAATGCAGTCAAGTAGTAAAAACCCGCCCATCCAGCCAACACACATCTCTGTCCCCTAATCACACCCCCAAAAAGCTGTTTAAGCTCACCAACCAAACACACCATAAAGGACCTCTAAAGGCCCATCCAACCCTACACACCATGTATGTGAACTAAGCCACTCAGATAATAATATGCAGCAAACCTACCACACATTAACCAAAACACTTAGAACATGTCAAGTTCCACACAATAGAGAAAAAAATTTGAAATTGAAGAGTTTGAACCCACATCTGATTCGCGATTAGAGATGTCCAGAACCCGACTCAATGACCAAGACTGAAGCTCTCTGGAAACCACAACTCAACCGTTTTCAAAAAAGAAAAGAAGAAAGAACAAAAAGAAAAAAACAAAGAAAGGGGAAGAGGAGAACGTCCAGAAAGAAAGAAAAGAAAAATAATAAAATAAACACTAAGTAAAGAAAATAATTATCTAAACCTTTAAAACAAAACAAAAATGGTTCCTCAAAACACTTCTAAGGACTCAAACTCGGGACCTAAAGGCACACAAACACATTACCAACCACCAGACCAGCAGACCCATTTTGTCACTTAAACGCGTAACTAAACACAATAGCACAACCTACTCACTGACCCTAACCACAAAGCTCAAAATTTCTAACCCAAAATTCGGGGTGTTACAGAATTTTTCATGTGATATGTGACTCTGAAATCTCTCTCCCATATCAGTAGAGAATTTTTTTGAGGCATTAGAACACAAGTGAGTTTCCTTTTAGTTTAAGATATGAGTTTTATGATGAAATTAGAGATAAATACTTTAATGTATTGAGGAAACACTCTTTCAAAAGTATGTATTTCTTAGAAATATTTACAACTATATATTCATGAAGCATTGAATAAATTAAGGAAAGAAGATTTCTAATTAATATCTCTAAAAGTCTGTTGTAATATAAAAAGATATGTTATTCAATGCTATCAAATAATCGAAGATTCTCAACACTCCCTCTCAAGTTGGTGCATAGATGTCTCACATGCCCAATTTGAAAAGAAGATTATGACAAGTCTTACAGTTGAGTCCTTTAGTAAAAAAATCAGCCAACTGTTTTTTGAATGCTAGATAAGATAGACTTATGGCACCACTGTTTACTTTTTCCTTGATAAAATAACGATCTATTTCGATGTGCTTGGTTCTATCGTGCTGCACTGGATTTTGAGCTATGCTGATGTCTGTTTTGTTGTCACAGTACAAGGTTGATCCATATTCATTTAACAACTTTAGCTCTTCCAATACCTTTTGCAGCCATAAAAGCTCACAAACACCTGGATTCATGGCCCTATATTCAGTCTCTGCACTTGATCGAGCCACAATACTTTGTTTCTTACTCCTTCAAATGACTAAATTTCCTCCCACAAGAGTACAATAACCTGTTATAGACCTTCTGTCACCAAGAGAGCTAGCCCAATCTGCATCTGTAAATACTTCTATCTTGAGATGACTATTTTTGGAGAAGAGAATATCTTTGCCCGATGCAGACTTCAAATAGCACAAAATTCGCAATACTGCCTGGGTATGAGCTTCGCGAGGATCATGCATAAACTGGCTTACCAAATTAATTACATAAACTATATTAGGTCGAGTATGAGCGAGATAAATCAATCGTTCGATAAGTCTTTGATATCTCCCTTTATCCACCATTTCACCAATCCCTACTTGTAACTTGTGATTACTTTCAATAGGCGATTCTGCTGGTTTGCAACCTAACATGCTAGTCTCTGTCAGAAGATCTAAGACATATTTTCTTTGGGAAATAAAGATTCCTTCTTTCGATTTGGTCACTTCTATTCCAAGGAAATATTGTAACTTTCCTAAGTTTTTAATTTCGAATTCCTGAACCAATTGTTTCTTAAGTTGGGCCATTTCTTCCATATCATCTCCCATCATAATTATGTCATCAACATAAACTATAAGGAGAATAATCTTACCTTTTTGATGTTTTATAAAGATCATATGATCAACATTACTTTATCGTTAGCCAAACGACACCACGTCTCACATCGGTGGACCTACGGCGCCACCATAACAAAGCAACGTCAGTAAGATACATAGCAGCAGTAATTACTTTAGTGGCATCATCCGTGATGCCTTTGGCACGGAAGTATTGCTCAACTCCCCACAGAAAATTGTTTACATCTCTTGCGGACCTTGTTCCCTTGAACTCCTTGGGCTTGGGAACATCTACACTGGGCTTGGGTGCGACAGTAGCAAACCCTCTATTGCTCAAAGTAGCTTTGTCGATTGTGAGTTCACCCTTGAGCTTCGCAATCTCCTCTTTCAAGGCTGTCATCATAGCTTCAATGGCATCATCTCTACCAGTCAGCTTTTCAACAGAGTCCGACACATACTCTTTGAGCTGCTCCTGCATGGACTGCGACCCATTAATTAGCTTATCATCGACGTCATCAATCCTTTCCTTGGTATCTCCCATGGATTCCTCGAGTGTGACGACTCGATCCTCCAAAGTCGACAGTATGTCCCTCGAACGACTTGCTTTCCTAGCCCTCTCACGGGTCTCCATTTGCTCAACATTTTCAGCAACTTCTTTTGACATCTTTCAACGGTGCCTTTGAACGCTAGCTTTGATACCAACTGTCACGGACTTAGAGTTTTCACAAGCAATCCGTGCAGCCTTAGGCAGTTTCTTCGCTAAAAAACGCCTAAGTAAGCCTAACTCCCAATGATTGAGGATTCAACAAAACTCCTCTAATGCACCCACGAAGAACAGCAGAAGAACGAAAAAACTTGAAAGATGAACAAAAACCACAGAAAAGCAAGAACATTTGAGAGAAAAGTTTGAGTGAATGCTCTCACAATGAGGGTAGAGGCCTCTATTTATAGCTGAGCCTTCTCAAAATCAACGGTACAGATCAAAGTACATCAATGGCTAAGATTAAAAGCTATCTAGATATCAAATCTCTAAGATTATAGAATCGTATTTTCTGAAGATTACATTTATTGTGTAGGATCACATATCTTTGAAGATCACCTTCCATATTTGCCAAGCTTCGGAGATGAGTTTTCAATCTCTTCAAGCAACAGACCAATCCGATTGGGCCAAATGACCTCCTTCGAATATGATGGATCGTACAAGTTTGTAATGGTCATCATGGTTGCGGGCTCCCATGCGCAACCCATGACACTTGTACCTGGACAATTGGTCTGATGCAAAATCCCATATGATTCTAAATAATCATTAAAGTTATACTGGGTTCTATTATTAGTTCGCAAAATCTTTACCTTAGCGTCAAACTGAGTAGCAATCAATAAAGGAACAGAAACACGAGAAAACATCACTTTTGAACTTTAAAAAAAAAAACCCATGTCATCCGAATGCAACGGTCAATAAATGTAACAAACCAACAATTACCAAATAACGAAGTAAGGCGAGTAATGCCCCAAACATCTGAATGAATAATCTCAAAAGGAACAGTACTATTATTACGTAAATGATAACTGTTTCTTGTATGCTTAGCAAACTCACAGGCATTACAAACTAAATAGTCTAATTGAGTTCTCGATAACAAAGTAGGAAACATCTTGGCAAGAACAGTAAATGATGGATGTCCTAACCACCTATGCCACTGAATTATCTATCGGTTGACATCTTTATTTTCTCCAAATAAGGCTTGAGATATACTGGGCGTTCGTTTTAGAAGATATGAGTCATCACACAATCTACCGTTACCAATCGTCTTCCTTGTCTGGAGGTCCTGAAAGACATAGTGATCGGGAAAGAATTCAAGTTTACAATTTAAGACTTTAGTGATAGTATAACAGATAAGAGGTTAACCGGGAATTTAGGAACATGGAGGAAAGAGGATAAAATGAGATTGAGAGCACAAACAATAGAACCAGTTCTACAGATGGAGGTAAGGGAGCCATCGGCTATTCGTACGCTATCTTTAGATGGATAGGTAGTATAGTTAAATAAGCTTTTGTTTGACCCTGTCATATGTCTATTCGCACTGGAATCAATAATCCAAGATTCTGAAGTAGATGGAGCATTTAAAATAGTACCTGATTTCGCATGATTAGACTTGATAATTGAGGTAGAGTCCAATTGAGGTAAAACACCCAACAGAAGTGGACTAGTCCACTGTTGTCATAGAGTCTGACAAATGTGCTTGAGGCTGAGAATTAACCCCTCGTTTTCCACCACAACCTCGAGTGGGGCGACCATGCAACTTCCAGCACGAATCTTTAGTGTGCTGAGGCTTACCACAGTAGTCACACGTCAAGTGATCCTTGTCAGACTTACCAACTGATGAACCACCCTGGTTAGCAATGAGACTAACTTTCTCAAGAGGTGGATTATAGGGCATAACAACATGACGACTCTCCTTTTGTTGTACATAGGAGTATGCCTCATGAAGAGAAGGGAATGAAGTTTTGCCAAGAACTTGAACTCGAATTTGATAATACTTAATATTCAACCCAGCCAAGAAATAAAAAACGCACTCCTCTTCCACCATATTCTAAAATTTTTCGGTATCATTGGTACAAGACGCCTGAAAATCTTGATAATAATCAAGTTTTTATCACAACCCATTTAATTCAGCAAAATATTGAGAAATCGTTAGCTCCCTCTGTTTTGTACCATGGACCTTATTATGAATCTAAAAAATTTGCACATCATTCCCAACACGAGAGTAGGTGAGAGCAGTAATATCCCAAATTTTTTTCGCAGTATCAAGTAGCAAATAAATTTTGAAAATATTAAGTTGCATAGAGTTGATAAGTCATGTCATAACAAGAGAGTTCGTTGAATCCCATTAACTAAATGTTGAATCAGTGAGTTTAGGTTTTAACGTTGTATCGGTGATGTATTCCTGCAAGCCACGAGCCTTGATAAACAACAAGCAGGACCTTGACCAAGTAAGGTAATTATGTCCATCAAGCTTCACAAGACTAATTTACAACGAGGGATTATCGGTTGGAATCACGAGCTTCTCGTCCTTAGACATAAGACTGGAAAAACAACTAATACCAAAAAATAAAAAAAAAAAAGTTGCTTGAAAAATTAGGGGAAAGAAAATACCAAAAAAGAACACAAAAGAGATCCAAAAAAACATTTAGCCAAAAAACACCACCACTTAGAGAAGAATGATCAAAAGAGAGTAGAGAGCATAGCGACGACATTAGAAAAAATATGGCGGCAGCAGGTGAAGTCCACGCACGGTGCGTGAAATGAAGCTGCAAAAGCTTGCAATGGCGCGTGAGGCCCACACAGGGGTTTTCTGGTTACCGGAGTCTAGGGTTTTGCCGGCGAGTGGATTCTGACTCTAATGGTAGGGGCGGTGAGAGAAAAATAAGGCTAGGGTGGAAAGTATCAATTTCTTTTGTTTCTAGGTTTTTGGAACAAATTTTAAAATCAAAATAAAATCCCCAAAGCCGGATAAAAAAACTGATACCATGATGAAATTAGAGATAAATACTATAATGTATTGAGGAAACACTCTTTCAAAAGTATGTATTTCTTAGAAATATGTACAACTATATATACATGAAGCATTGAATCAATTAAGAAAAGAAAATCTCTAATTAGTATCTCTAAAAATCTGCTGTAATGTCTAAAGATTTGCTATTCAATGCTATCAAATAATCAAATATTCTCAACGCTTTAAAATTGAGATTGTTTCCTTTTAGTTTAAGATATGAGCTTGGGGTGGCTAAATTTGTTTCATTTTATGTTTGCCCCCCTTGATGTTCATTTTATGGTGTTTTGTCTCGCCCTAATAATTAAGCAAATTGATGCTTTTTGAGATAATGCATTATCTACACTATAATTGTAAATGCATTTGGTAAGTGGGCCTTTGTTTACTTGCTCTATCCTCTTTTACTTAGTTTTATCATCTGTAAGTAGATAGGGTTTAATAAATTATTATGGCTTTAAAGGTTTTGAAGGAAAGTTGTGATCGCTTTCTTGAGTTTGTGAAGAGGAGTAATGCAGTTAGTCCAACTGTTACATTGGAAACTGCTACTAAATTGCAGGTAATGACATTAATAGAATGAGTATATCCTCTATGATCCTTTATGCTAATCTTTATTTAAAACCAATTGCAGACGAAAATCGAAAAAGTGACTCGTCGAGCACATGAACAGTTTCAAACGGTGCTTGAGAAGCAAAGCAGGTTAAATGTTTATTTCTACTTTTATTTGTGTTATTCATCTCCATATGTTTGATCATTTTAATATTTGTGCATTTTTATTAAGATATATTATGTTTATGTTTTGTGTCTCCTTTGACATGTCAATTTGATGACATACAATGGGCTTAAGGCAACTAATGCAATCTGATGCAAACGGCTTCAATTCAAGAAACATGTCTATGAAATGATTTTTATTAAGAATGCATAACTGTGGATGAGTAATAGATGAAAGACTATAAATGTTGGCATCTATCAGTTGTTGATTGGCATAAATTGAGATAGAATGAGATGAAATTAGCTAAGTTATTGATAGCTTGGCCTTATTATAGAAATTGTAGTCCATTACATAGTTTAGATGAAGTTATGTAAATTTCATATGATTGAGGGGAAGATCAACTCTGATGCAAGGTTTTGCAATGTTGCATGGTATCTACTGAAAAGTTTTTGGTATTTAAAATGGAAAGATGTCGTTGTCGCTGTAAGTTCACAGCTTGACACACACACACACAAAAAGAATATGTAAAAACTAGCCCTGCTAATGAAAAGGAAACTAAACTGTTGCTGTCCTTTTTCTTTTTTTTTTTTTTTGCATACCTTTGCTGTTTTTCCTCTGTAATGAGTTTGGATTAAATTTTGGTATATTTTTCTTTCTGTTAACGGAAGCAAAGAAGAGAACATATACACAAGTAGACTGATGAAAAGTTACTTGTATTTCATCTCCAGAGTTAGCATTTTTATATACAAGTCTATATAGTCTAAATAAAGAAAGAAAATAAAATAAAATCCTAGAATTAAGTCTAAGAATCTGTAACACTCCCCCTCAAGTTGGAACATAGATATTTGATCATGCCTAGCTTGTTACATAGATAGTCAACTCGATATCCATTTAGTGTCTTTGTGAACAAATCAGCAAGTTCTCCTATCTTCACATAACCCATGGAGTTTGAATTGTCCAAAATTCTCTCAAATAAAGTGACAATCAACATTGATGTATTTAGTTCTTTCATGATAAGCTAGATTTGAGGCAATATGAAGAGTTGTTTGATTATCACACAAGAACTTTACTGGTGACAAGTACTCCAACCCAATTTCAATTAATAGATGTTGTATTCACATAATTTTACACTTGGACTGTGCCATAGCCTTGTATTCCAATTTTGCACTAGATCAAGATACATTTTGTATCTTGTTCCATGATACTAAGGCCTAGTTTAGCAATGTTTCTAAAAAGCACTTTCGGTACAAAAAATGCTTTTGAAAGAAAAAGTGTTTTAAACGCCAAAAATTGGCCAAACGTAGAAGCAAAAAATTTGATCTTCTATCAAAAGCACTTTTTGTCGTAAAAGTGCTTCTTAGAAGCATTGCTAAAACTAACCATAAGTTTCCCCCAACAAAAACACAATACCGGTAATAGACCTTCTATCTATCTTAGATCTGACCCAATCAACATTTGCAAAACACTCGATTCTGGTATGCCCTTGATTGTTGTATAATATGCCGCATCCAGGAGTTCCTTTCAAGTAACTTCAGAACTTATAATCAGCTCTAGGGCTATCCAATGTTTGACTATGGGTGCAAACATAAACTAGCTAACAATACTCACAACAAAAGCGATTTCCAAACGAGTACAGTAGTTTAATTTCCCAACTATCCTCCTATACCTCCTAGGATTATCTTTTGTAAGATGCACATTGGGAACCACTGAAGTATTACAAAGTTTAGCAACCAACTTTTCATTATTTGCTAGTAGATCAAGAACATACTTTCTCTGAGACAAATTTCCTTCTTGCTTCTTGTCATTCCTATCCCCAAAAAATTCTTTAATTGACCCAAGTCTCTCGTGTGGAACCTGGTATGCAAAAAAGACTTGAGAGAAGAGATCCCTACATCATCTCCTGTAATAATATATCATCAACATATGCTAAAATAAGAATAACTCTAGCCTCATATCGTTTATAAAACACCTTATGATTGCAATCACTTTTCTTCAATCCAAACTATTGAATTATGTCGCTGAATTTTCCAAACCAGGCACGAGAGCTTTGTTTCAATCCGTAAAGGAATTTCTTTAGATGACAGTCTTTTCCATACTCCTCCTGAGTAATAAACCCAGGTGATTGCTCCATATAGATTTCTTCTTAGAGATCTCCATGCTTTCTTGATATCTAATTGGTGTAAAGGCCAATAATGAGAAGCGGTTAGTGAGATGAATAGACGAATAGGGGTGAGTTTTGCCATAGGAGAGAAAGTATTTGAATAATCCACTCCATAAGTTTGAGCATATCCTTTTGCGACTAATCTAGCTTTATGTTTAGCCACTGAGCCATCTGGATTAACCTTAAAAGTAAATACCTATTTGCAACCAATAGTTGTTTATCAACAGGTAAATCCACTAGGTTCCGAGTACCATTTTTGTTTAATGCATGGATTTTCTCCAACACTGCATCCTGCCAACCAGGATGACTCAACCTCTCAAACTATCTTAAGAATAGAAATGGAATCTAAGGATGCAATTAAAGAGCAAAAAGTAGAAAAATGGTTATATGAAACAAAATTAGAAATAGGATGGACACATTGATGTTTACTTTTACGAGCAATGAGAAGGTCAAAGTCACTTGGAGTTGAATTAGACGATGAAGACACTGGTATAGGGTTGGATCTGATGATGAAGGCATTGGTATAAGATATCATGAGTCTCTTTTCGTTTGGAATAAACTTGAGTGATCGGTGGCCTAGTCAAAGCAGGAGCTGGAGAATTAGAACTCCTTCGTTGATTAGTAATAGTGTAAATTAACAATCATCTTCCTCCTGTTTCGAAATATTTAAATGCGTCTCTTTTGAAAAGAATGTTATTTGTTCTTAGAATGCAACACCGATAGACATCAAATATTTGTTGAGGTCTGGATTGTAACACCCATACCCCTTCTGAAGGCAAGAATATTCCAGAAATACACATTTTAAGGATTTTAGATCAAGCTTAGTGACAAAAGATTAATTTAAAGGCAAGGTTAGGTAAATTTAATACCGATGATAAGATGATAGATGAAGTTAGATTAAGACTTCCAAAATCAACAACTTTATAGGTGGATCTATTAGTAATGGTAATAGGAGAAGGTAAATCATGTGATTGGAAGTTAGAGAAAAAGGTTGGAATTACCTGTCATATGATCTATAGCTCCTGAATCAATGATTCATTTGGATAAAGAAAAAATAAAATATGTATTAGATTTACCTAAGTCTACAAAGGAAGCAAAGTGACTCATGATATGACGAGAAGCAACAAATCTCACAAAAAGAAGATTACAAACTATTAATCAATCTTCTTGACTAATTTCAGCACAGAAAAAAAAATTGAGAAGAAGAGCCCAAAATAGTACTGAAACAGTGCCAAAACAGTACCAAATAGTACTGAAACAGTGCCAAAACAATACCCAAATAGTTCCCAATTGTGAACAGTACCCATATAGTGCCAAAACAGTACAAAACCCAAAACATCCTCGAAATCACCCTCAACTAGACTTTTGACCACTAGGATTGTGTCAGAATTAGAGGTGTTCATGGGCTGGGCGGCCCGGCCCGACCGAAATTTGGGAGAGTTTGGGCAAAAATATAAGCCCGAAAAATGGGCTTGGACAAAAAATAAGGCCCGTTTAAAAAATGGGCCGGGCGGCGGGTAAGGTATTTTTTGCCCGGCCCGAATTCACTAATTGACAAAAAAAATCTGCTATTTTTTTTATTTTTTAATGTTATTTTCTTGTTGTTTTCTCCTTATTTTGCTACCATATTACTATTATATTGCTACTATTTTGTTGTTATTGATTGAATATTGTATAAAACTTATTTTATTGTTAACTTTGTTATTATTTTAAAGGCATTTGTTAATTTTATTATTATTTTAGAGGTATTTGCTTATTAAGTTACATCTATCTTAGTGTTATTTAAGTCTACATATTTTTTTAAAGTTTATTTTCAATTTGTTGGGAAATATTTATTTTTATTTTTTTAGTATTTTTAATGTATTATATATATTTAAAAATTATATAAAATAATATAAAAATTTAATACGGATGGGCTGGGCCGGGCTTGAGTTTTAGCATTTTTATATGGGTCGGCTTGGGAAAAAATATAGGCTTATTTTTTGGGCCCGGCCCGGCCCATGAACACCTCTAGTCGGAACCAAAAATCGGTGCCACATGTGCTGGCGGATGACATTGGAGCGCAACCTTTGTGGTGGCACGTGCGCTTCAATGTCGTCACCGAAATTTCTAAAACCAACAAGGAGACCCCGCGCTCCTCCGTGTGCCAGCGGTGCATCCCCACTATCAAGACCTTCAAAAAGAATCCCAAATGTATCGCATTTTAGGCTGACGAAATACGAGTTCAAAATATCGAGTGGGCTAGCTTTGATGCCATGTTAACGGAAGCAAATAAGAGAACATATACAAGAGTAGACTGATGAAAGATTACTTGTATTCATCTCTGGAGTTAGCATATTTATATACAAGTCTATATAGCCTAAATAAGGAAAGAAAATAAAATAAAATCCTAGAATTAAGCCTAAGAATCTATAACACTTTCAAACATGAAGACGTAGGAACACTTTTTCGTAATTTTTGTCAATTATTGTTGTGAAGAGTAAGTTATCAAATTTATGTTTCAGAGCAATGTATACCTTATTAGTTTGCAAAATAGTATTTTCTTGATTTTTAGTCGATGTTATGTGGAGCATAAAATTTATATGTGTTAGTATTGATTGTTACCTTGCTAAATAACTTTGGGTAACTATTGCAACACTGGATTTTAATGTTCTTTCTTTCTTGCTTCTTTTGCCGTGTTTTAATTACAGAGAAAAGCCATGACACTTTCTAAAGATTATTTACTTTTCTGCTTGGTTTCTCAGATTTGCTCTGGACATTGATCTTGATGCTCCAAAAGTTAGGATTCCTCTAAGGGCACGTAGCTCTTTCAAATGTGACAGCCATTTTCTTTTGGATTTTGGTCATTTTACTTTGCATACCATGGTATGTGTGTTAGCTAATTTTCTCTCAAATTTCCATTAATTACTTTTCTTTGCTTACATATTTTACCCTCATGGCAGGAGAGTCAGTCTGATGAAGAGAGGCAGGATATCTATTCTCATTTCTACATATCAGGAAGGGATATTGCTGCCTTTTTCAGAGATTGTGGTTCTGATTGCCAGGACTGCAGTTTGATGAAAGAAAATTCTAGTGTTCAATCAATGGTGATGTCTCCTAGGTTGGAGAAGGTTGACAATTTCTATTCTCTTATTGATAGGTGTGGAATGGCAGTAATTGTGGATCAAGTATGTGTGTGTGCTTTTTTTTTTTTTTTTTTTTGCATCAAGTAACACCAACACCTATCACTAGCTGAGCTTCATATTGAAGTTCTAAAATGAGAACTTATTTAAGTTATGCTTGTGTATCATATTGCAGATTAAGATTCCTCACCCTAGTTTCCCATCAACACGTGTGTCTGTGCAAGTCCCAAATCTTGGCATTCACTTTTCACCTGCAAGATACTGCAGACTTATGGAACTGTTGAACATATTGTCCTTTGCTATGGATCCCTGTGTTCAGCCTGGTGTTGTCGATTTCCAAGTTGGAGTGGCTCCCTGGAGTGTTTCAGATCTCGCTACTGATGCTAAAATCCTAGTTTGGCGGGTTGGCCATTAACTCCATTGTAAAACCTAGTTCTATGGTTCCTACTTGCCTTCTATTTGCACCTGATTTTGTCTATTATTGACTTTGTTGGTTCAGGGTATTGGAAACTCTGTTGCTTCATGGCAGCCCTGTTTTATTGTGTTGTCTGGATACTATCTTTATGTTTTGGATTCTGAAAAATCCCAGAATCATCTGCGGTACTTGAGGTTTGTAGCTTTCCTTGTCTTTGCATTTGTTCCTTGGCTAGTTGGTTATTATTTCTCAATCTTTTTTAAAGTTAATTGGTTTTCCCATTTTATTTGATAGCATTATGGCATTTTTAGCAACTTTTAATCTAAATTTTAATTTTGGAATCCTACAGCATGGCTGGAAGACAGGTGCATGAGGTTCCATCAACAAATATTGGTGGGTCTCCATTTTGTATTGCTGTGAGCCCAAGAGGGATGGACACTCAGAAAGTGAGCAACTGAACTTGTGAGCAAAGAAATGGTTTTTCACTAGATGTTTTATTAAACTGAACCAGAAAATCCCCTCTCATTTGTACTTGGTTGTCTCAAAGTACCTGGTTTATTCTAATTCTTGAAATGTTTTAATTAAAACACCTGTATGAAAGTGTATTGCTTTGACTGATAAACCTAGGTACCTGGGTTAAAGTATTCTATTATGCCTATGCTTTAGGATCTTATGTCTTTATAGACTTAATTTTTGGTTCTCTTTCATTATTAAAAATATGAATATCTTTTCCAGGCTTTGGAGTCTTCAGGTACCTGGGTTATTGAATTCCAAGGGGAGGAGGAGAAGGTGACTTGGCTGAGAGGACTTATACAAGCCACGTACCAAGCTTCTGTATGATGATATTAGTTTTCCTTTTAGTTCTTTTTTTTTTTTTTTTTTTTTTTTTCTTATAGGTGCTTATTTCTTGGACTTTTTATTCATGTAGGCTCCTCCATTGGTTGATGTACTTGGAGAAACAACTGATGGCATAAGTGAATCTGATGATCCTCAAACAAGAAATTCAAAAGCTGCTGATCTAGTTATTAATGGGGCAGTTGTGGAGACAAAGTTATGCATATATGGGCAGGTTAGTGGTTGTACAATTTCTTAAATGCTCTGACGGTTAATTGGTGACTTCTCACCAGAACTAAGTTCTAGGTATTAGCCAATGTCTTTTTGTAATACTGTTATTATATCTACTGAATGAGCAATCATATTGCAGACAGGCGAGGGTGTTGCTGAGAAACTAGAAGAGCGACTGATTATTGAGCTTCTTGCTAGTGGCGGAAAGGTTGTGACTTTTTTTTGCTATTTGGTGCTATTTTATGGCGGTATAAAGTAATCCAGTGTGGAATTGTTATTAGAAACTAGAGCTGAGACATTTTAACTCAAGTCCAACTTAAACTTTTTGAATTTGTTCCTTTATTTTAGGACTTGAAAAGGGCTCTAATCTATCTTTTTTCCACTAATTTCTAATAGAAATATACTCTTTTGGCCGTTCCTTTGGCCTTCTGGAATAGAGATATGTATCTTGTAAAACAAGTTTTCTTCATAAATCAGTCACACATATTATTTAAGCCAAAAAAAAAAAAAATGCAAATTCTGTCTTATCCCATCGTCTTAGAGGTGAAAGACCTTGTGATAGAGTTGTTTAAGTTGAGGTTGCAGGTTCAGTCCCACTTAGATATCAGTGTTATTTTCCCCCTTAATGGTTGAAGATTGTCCTTAATAAGGTGCTTATATGCATTGTCATATTCCACTCATGGGATCAGAAAAAAGATACTTTCATATGATTTTATACAAGGTTAATCAGGTCAGAAATCACTATAACCTTAGCTAGATGTTTTAAGTAAATTGAATACCATTAATTTCCTGTATACCCTAAAAGTAGATCTTGGCCACGGCAACTTCTTTCAGCATTCTCCAATAAATATGCTGATGTACTTTTTCTGCTCTACAAATTATATTCCAATTTTCTCGAATAAATAGAATATTTGTGCATGTACATTACAAATTGGTCAATATGTTGCTATTACCTATTCAGCAATATCTTTTAACAGGTTAAAATGATTAGTTCGGCAAGTGAGCTTGTGCTTAAGACAAAGTTGCATTCACTGAAAATTAAGGATGAGCTTCAAGGTCGTCTGTCTGGCAATCCACATTATTTAGCCTGCTCTGTGCTGAAATATGACAGTTCACTTGAATCTAATCAAACTTGTGATCCGAACGGAGATGAGATGTCCGGGGTGCACCAAGATGATGATGATACTTTTAAAGATGCTCTGTCCGAATTTGTATCTTCAACTGACTCTGATTCTCTTTCACATTATATGGATATGGTGGATGCCTACAGATTCGAGTCTGATGAAGTTCTAATTGATGAACAAGATCTGGCACAAGGAAAGGGACTTTCTGGAGAGATATTTTATGATGCTCAAGGTGGTGACGATTTGGATTTTGTATCTGTTACCTTCTCAAAGAAGGGTTCTGGATCACCCGTTTATGATGGTATAGACTCAAAGGTATATAGAATGAGCATCATTGACATCCAGTTCAGTTTGATTGACTGAATTTATGTTAATTTAGCAGCTAATTTGTTCATTTCAGATGAGTATTCGCATGTCCAAGCTGGAATTTTTTTGTAACAGACCCACACTTGTTGCTTTGATTGGTTTTGGCTTCGACCTAGGTTCTGTCGGTAATAAAACAAGTGTTACTGATGCAAATGGAACTTCAAAGGATAAGATGGACAAAGAAAAGGCTGAAGAAAGTGGTTGTATAGAAGGGTTGCTGGGATACGATAAAGCTCGTGTCGTATTTTATTTGAACATGGATATTGATAGTGTCACTGTGTTTCTTAACAAGGAGGATGGATCTCAACTGGCAATATTTGTGCAAGAAAGTTTCCTGTTAGATCTTAAGGTCCATCCAGCATCCCTCTCAATTGAAGGCACATTGGGAAATATGAGACTCCGGGATATGACACTTGGAACAGATAATTGGTTAGGCTGGCTATGTGATATACGAAATCCAGGAGTTGAATCCCTTATAAAGGTACATTTTTTTGAACATTGATATATGTTTATTAGCATTTGAGTCATTTAGGTTACTTTTTATTGTATTCATGCATGCTTGCTTACTTCACATTTTCCTTCTTCCAGTTTAAATTTAATTCTTTCAGTGCTGGAGATGATGATTATGAAGGGTACAATTACCGCTTGTGTGGGCGACTTTCTGCTGTTCGAATTGTTTTTCTTTATAGGTTTGTTCAGGAGGTATAATGGGATACAGTTTAAACTCTGCAGTTTTAGCATTCGCATCATACCTATTATGGTTAAACCTTAACATTTAACAATTGAAGTTCACTTTCACAAATAGTCAAAATTTAGGTGTTCATTTATTCATACAATATTCTACTTTATCTTGTTTTTATCACAATGTTTCATACTTGGTCTATAAATTTCAAGAAACTTGGTTTGGCAGATAACAGTTTACTTCATGGAGCTTGCTACCCCACATACAGAAGAAGTAATAAAACTTGTTGATAAAGTTGGCGATTTTGAGTGGTTAATTCAGAAATCTGAAATTGATGGGGCTGCTGCTTTGAAGCTGGATCTTACATTTGACACTCCAATAATTATAGTTCCTAGGAATTCAACGAGCAATGAGTATGTTTAATTCTCCATTATCTTAGACTTGCAAAGCTAGAACAGAAACACTAAATTGTTTTTGGTCCCTTTTAGTAGAAACTGAACTCTCCAGGATTTTTGTATTATATTTAGTGTGAACATTACTAATGTATTTCCCTATGACAGGTTCGTTGAACTTGATGTGGGTCTTCTAAAGGTCAGAAATAAAATAAGTTGGCATGGATTTCCTGAAAAAGATCCTTCAGCTGTTCGTCTTGATATTCTTCATGCTGAGGTACGTAGCTTATAATTATATAGTACCACATGTTTAACCACTGAGCTATGATTATAACCGTCTTAAATTTGCAGTTTCTTGGAGTAAACATGTTTGTGGGAATTGATGGTTGTATTGGTAAACCATTGATTCGTGAAAGCAGAGGACTTGATGTTTATGTTCGACGAAGTTTGAGGGATGTTTTTAAAAAAGTCCCAACATTTTCTTTGGAAGTTAAGGTGATCTTTGAACTTGAAATGATTTTTGTGTTCTATACTAAATCTTTTCTTCTTTTTCTTTTTTTTTTTTTTTTTTTTTTTTTTTTTTTTTTTTGTGTGTGTGTGTTTTAGTGGCTGCTTCCCTTTATTAGAGCACCTTCCTTTTTAGCAGTTATTTATAATTCTTCAGTTAAGTCCTTTTGATGTTGTTTGCAGATTGGTTTTTTGCATGGTGTAATGTCTAATAAAGAATATGATGTTATTCGGGATTGCATAACTATGAATTTGAATGAAGTCCCTAGCCTCCCTCCAAGTTTCCGTGGTAGCAAATCTGGTTCTAAAGATACAATGAGGCTATTGGTTGATAAGGTCAACTTGAATAGTCAAATGCTTCTATCTCGTAGTGTAACCATTCTAGCAGTTGAAGTCAATTATGCACTTTTGGAGTTGTGTAACGGCATACATGAGGAATCACCTTTAGCTCAAATAGCTGTGAGTATTGATTTTTACTAATTATTACTGTTTTAAATGTTGTATGCGTTGACTTACTCTTACTCTTTCTTGCTTTTCTAGCTAGAAGGTCTCTGGGTATCATACCGGATGACTTCATCGTCAGAAACAGATCTCTATGTGACTATTCCAACTTTTTCAGTTCTTGATATCCGTGCCAATACGAAGCCTGAAATGCGGCTCATGCTTGGATCATCTGTTGACGCGCCCAAACAAGCTTCCACTGGAAACTTTCCTTGCTTCTTAAACAAGAGCAGCTCTAGCAGAGTGAACTCTGAAGCTGGTATTGACTTGGATGTACCAAATTCTACAATGTTCTTGACAGATTGCAGATGGCGATTGTCATCCCAAACATATGTGCTTCGATTTCAGCAACCTCGAGTGCTTGTTGTACCGGACTTTCTTCTTGCTTTAGGTGAGTTTTTTGTGCCATCATTGGGGGCAATAACTGGAAGGGAAGAAACAATGAACCCCAAGAATGATCCAATTAGTAAAAGCAATAGCATCATACTTTCTAGTAGTATCTATAAACAGAATGAAGATGTTGTGCACTTGTCACGGAGTAGACAGTTGGTTGCTGATACCCATGGCATTGATGAGTATACATACGATGGTTGTGGAAAGACTATTGTCTTATGTGACGAGAATGAAGCAACGGAGTCACACCCTGCACAAGTTTGTCCTATTGTGATCATTGGGTGTGGTAAGAGGCTGCGATTTGTCAATGTAAAAATTGAGGTATCGCTGCTGCTTCACTTTGTATTTAACTATGTCAAATCTTTCAGCTACTTTCTTTAAAGAGCAAAGTTTATCTTTGATGTCTGTGTTGATCAGAAACTTGACATTCATGATTGAAAATCTAATTTTTTTTAAAATTTTTTGATTGTATATGCTATCTTTTTCACTTTTTATTCTTTTTCCAAATTTCTTCATTCATCAGAATGGTTCTCTTTTGAGAAAGTATACATACCTGAGCAATGATAGCAGCTACTCAGTGTCACCAGAAGATGATGTTGACATATCGTTGATGGATAATTTAAGTTCCAAGGATGATGAGAAGCTTGTAGAGAATATGGAGTTAACAAACACTCCAAAGACTTCATGTTTACAAGATGGCCCAAATGTTGCACCGAGTTTCACTTTTGAAGCACAGGTAGGTATAATTCCATTAATAGTTGTTCCCTACATTAAATATTCCTTTAAACCTGATACCTTTAAAAAAAACTTAAGAGTTGTTTGCTCGAATTGTTGAACTGTTGAGTCCTTTTGTGAGAACATCCTCAAGTTGCACTATCTAGTTTCTCCTTTATGAAGTGTTTGTCTAGTTCAATGTTTCTTGTTCTGTCATGTTGCAATGGGTTGTTTGTGATGCCTATTGCAGACTTAATATAACAGTAAAGCCTCAGTGGTCCTTACCACTTAATCTTCAAGTCTTTTAAGATAATCTTTAACCACAACAATTTATAGGTTCCTTGTGCCATTTCTAAGAATTCTAGTTCAGCACTAAACCTTGTCACCACATTTTGTTCTTTACTCCTGCAAGTCACAAGATTACCGCCAAGAAAAGTGCAATAACCTGAGGTGGACCTTCTGTCAACCATCGAAATGGCATAATCAGCATATGTGTATCCTTTTAGCACTAGCTCTGGGAAGTTTTCAGGAGAGTTTTCAATAAAACCGTTATCATTTTATTAAGTAAAGAACTGAATTTAACTAGAAAAAAGACTCACAACATAATTGGAAAATTAATTCCCTTATTCTAATAAACTACTAAAAATACGAAAAATATTCCTACAAAATCTCAATTAATTATTCTAAGATTTATCTACCAAAATAGCTTAAAAAATATCCCAAAATATATGGGGCTTCAACACGAATGTCAACACCCTTCCTCAAGTTGGTGCATATATATCAATTATGCCCAACTTGCTTACAAGAAAATCAAAGCTTGTCTTAGAGAGCCCTTTGGCGAGTATGTCAGCAATCTGTTGTTTTGAAAGAACAAACGACATGCACACTTGACCTTTTTGAATCTTCTCCTGGATGAAGTATTTATCAATCTCAAAATGTTTAGTTCTGTCACGCTGGACTGAGTTGTGAGTAACGTTAGTGGAAGCTTTGCTATTACAGTACAACTTCACTGGTGAAGTTATTGGTTTCCTCAGCTCTTCCATAATTCTATTTAACCACATCAATTCATAAATTCCTTGAGTCATTGATTTAAACTTGGCCTCTGCACTACTTCTTGCTATAACACTTTGTTTTTTGCTTTGCCAAGTCACAAGATTTTTGACCGCTGATCGTGTGTGCGCGTAAAACAACCAATTTTAAAGTACAGTTTTAACTAGAAGTGCATAGTGTCAATTGTAATATTTGTAGTGTTAATGGGACACTCGAGTATCCTAAAGATCGAACCCAAAGGATTGTCAAGTGGATAAATGTGTTTATCAAGTTAATTACAAGTTAAACAATTATTAATCTAATCAAGTCGGAAATTATTAGTGCAAATCTAATTAAAATTGTTTATAAACTAAAATTAAACTAATTAAGCTAAACTTTCTTCCTAATGTTTTAGATAATGTAAATGATTAAATGATGGTCGATTAATTAGTTGAGTGATAATTTAACTAATGAACTTATACCGATTATATTGGTTGTCACTCTTAGTTAGGAATCTCCTCTCGGTCTCATCCTAGACTAAAATATACCACCTAAGATTACTTCTTTATCTCACCTAGGCATATGAATTACCTCTCGGTCTCACTACTCAGCACGATTATATCGAACTATCTAAGGATAAACTCTCCTTTCGGTCTCGTCTATTTAGGTTTTCTGCTAGAGGCGTCAATTCTAGTATATTAAGCATTTTGATATAATAGAATAACCAATCAATCAAGAATAGACATCAACTTAAGCTAACAAAAAATCAAACAGTTAACCATCCAACAAATTTAGCAAATATTCAACCTCAAATTTCAAACAAGCATTTTATCAAATATATTGTGTAAGTATAAAATAAAAGCAAGGAGTTTAAGAACATGCTCATTTAATTGATGAATTTCCATTGAAGCTCAAGAATTTGTCCATCATTGTTTACAAAATCTTTAACAATAAGGAAGAAAATAAACAACAAAATTAAAATCTAACCTAAAAAGAAAAGAGAAAACCTACTCTAAAAATGAAAAGAAAAGAAAAGAAAACCTAAGCCTAAAACTATTGAAAGCTAAAGGAAACTATCAGCCAATAAAATCTAAAATGAAAGGCTTATAAAGTTGTATTTATAGCTTACTAACATTAAACCTAACAATGATCATTTTGCCTTTAAGTGAAAAATAGGCTTAAGCTTGTTGGACATAAAATTGTGGATATCGCGATACCCACAACAATCTTAAAATGAGTGGTTCTGGGATGTCTCCGTATCGCGGTACCATTATTCGGTATCGCGATATCACTGTAGCTGGTCTCGATTCTCTTCATTTCAGCACTGTTAGGGGTATTACGACTTCTATGCTTCGATATCGTGATATCTTCCTGAGTGATATTTTCTCCACGTTCGGACCACCATTGACTCCTTACACCACTCAATCAACTTGTTAGGTTCTCTATAGCATGATTGACCAATTTGGGTCTAAAAATGGCTTAAAAATAATAAAATAATTTATTAACAACAAAATTAAAAATCATAAAAATATATAAGGGACTTAAATTTCTTGAAAATAAGCTCCTCAAGTGTATTAAAGAGCCTAATTTGATGTATCAAATTACGGCAGATCAGTTTCCTGCACAAGGTGTGCAAGTTGGGAAAAGAAAATGACTACTAGTCATGTGATCACTAACTCCAGAATCAATGATCCATGTGTTTGTTTTACAAGGCTTCACATTGAAAAAAATAGAAGATTTAGTACCTAATTGGGAAAAAGAGCCAGAAGGACTATTGGATGAGTTAGGAATAGAAGAATTCATCCGAAACTGTGGTGATTGAAAAAACTTGTGTAGATGCTCTAGTTGTTCATGCTCTAGTTGTTCCTTAGTGAATGGAGACCCTTCTAGAGAACTTTACTGCTCATGATTTTCATTAGTCGTTTGGAAAGCTTTGTTTGTGAACCACGACCATTGTCACTCTCTTTCTCTTTTTCGTCAGTTTTCCATAGAGCTTCCAACACATTTCTTGAGTGTGCCAATATTTTTTTTACAGTGGTCGCATCAAATTTTCTTTCTTTTTTCACTATCATTATCATTTTTAACAGTCACAAGAGCAGAATTATCATCGTTAGCTTCAAATCTTGACCTTAATATTACTTTTCTCTTAGTCTCCTCTCTTCTAACCTCAGAAAAAAATCTCACGGAGTGTTGGAAACGGTTTTTTTTCCAGAATCCGAGATATCAATTCATTAAATTCTCTATTTAAACAACCAGAAATAATAAGCTCGCTCATTCTCTTCTTTTTTCATAGCTTTTACACTATCTCTGGGATACTCCTGTTCGTCATTATAATATTGATCTAGTTCTTGCCAAAGAGACATCATCTCGTTATAATAAAAAGTAACCTCCTTTTCCATTGCCTAGCCTTCCAGAGTTTTAGTTTTAGCTCAAAGATCTATGAAGTGTTTTCTAAATCTGAATAGGTGTCTTTCATAGCGTCACAAACATCTTTAACAATTAGAGAAAAAGAAAAGGTTTACCTATGGATGCTTCCATGGAATTAATAAGCCACACAATTATTATAGAATTTTCTGACCTCCACGTGTCCATCCTTGGATTGCCCACTTGTAGTTGCTTGATTTCTCCAATTAAATGACCTAGCTTGCCGCGCCCATCAATTGCTAGCTTTACGGATTGTTTAGAAACTGTAGAAATCAGATTCTTACTGCAACTAATTAGTTTACAGGTATAAAAAGAGATAAACTACTCTAAGGAAGGAAACAATCCCTACTAAAAAACTGTAATTATCCTAAGAATCAGACCATGATTAGTTTCTATTTACATAAGATTTCCTTAGTAATCTATCCTTAATTCTAGGAATTCCAACACTCCCCCTCAAGCTGGAGTGTAGATGTTTATCAAACCCAGCTTGCCAACATGTTCTTCAAACATGTTTTTGTTTAAGCTTTTTGTCAACATATCTGCAACCTGTTGTCTGGTAGGTAGATAGGTAACACTCACTTCCCCTGAGTGTATTTTCTCTTTTATGAAGTGTCGGTCTATCTCAACATGTTTGGTACGATCATGATGCACAGGATTGTGAGCTATACTGACAGCAGCTTGGTTGTCACAATGCAACTGCATAGGTCTATTATATGGAACCTTTAGTTCTCTCATCAGTCTTTATATCCAAATTCCTTCGCAAATACCATGCGCAAGTGCTCGATACTCAGCTTCTGCACTGCTGCGTGCTGCCACAGACTATTTCTTACTTCTCCATGTCACTAGATTACCCCAAACAAAGCTACAATAACCACTGGTTGATCGTCTATCATTAATAGAACCTGCCCAATCAGCATCAGTATACACTTCCACATTTCTGCTGTCATTTTTCTTGATGTATAGGCCCTTGCCAGGAGTTCCCTTTAGGTACCTTAGTATCCGATATGCAGCTTCTAGGTGTTTTTCCCTTGGGGCATGCATATATTGACTTATGACACTGACACTAAAAGCAATGTCAGGTCGAGTGTGAGCCAAGTAGATAAGTCTCCCTACTAGGCGTTGATATCTCCCCCTGTCGACTTCTTCTCCATCTTCATTAGTACCCAACTTCTGATAGCAAATCGAGGACATATTTCTTTTGGGAGATAGAAATACCTTTTTAAGACCTCGCTATCTCCATGCCAATAAAATATTTAAGATTTCCCAAATCTTTAAGTTCAAATTCTGTTCCAAGAAACTCTTTCAACCTCCCAATTTCACTTGTATCATCTCCAGTCACTATTATATCGTCCACATAGACAATTAGAATGCAGCATTTTCCTTGTTCCAAATGCTTGTAGAACATGGTGTGGTCTGCCTATCCTTGAGTATACTCCCTGCTCATCATGGCTTTTGCAAATCGACTAAACCACACCCTTGGAGATTGTTTTAGCCCGTACAAAGACTTTTTCAACTTACACACTTGGCCCTTTCCTTCTTCAAATCCAGGGGGGAAGTCTATGTAAACTTCTTCATTTAACTCCCCATTGAGAAAAGCATTTTTAACATCTAATTGGGTCAATTGCCAATTAAGATTGACAGCAATGGACAAAAGGACTCTAATTGTGTTTAGTTTGGCAACCGGTGCAAAAGTCTCTTCATAATCCAGCCCATAAGTTTGAGTGAAGCCCTTAGCCACAAGACGAGCCTTGTATCGGTCAATCTGGCCATCAGGCTTGAATTTGGTAGTAAAAAACCATTTGCAGCCTACTGTTTTCTTTCCTTTAGGCAGATCTGAAACTTCCCACGTTCCATTATTTTTGAGGGCCTCCATTTCTTCCATCACGGCTTGTCTCCATTCAGCTGACTCAAATGTTTCTTCTATAGTTTTTGGAGTTTTTATAGAATCAACATTAGTCACAAAAGTTTTATAAGACTTAGATAAGTTTCCATAGGATACAAACCGAGAAATAGGGTGTTGAGTGCAGCTCCTTGTGCCCTTTCTCATTGCAATTGGAAGATAGATGGATGGTGATAGAGGTGAGACTTCGCTGAGCGATCCTCGGTTGAAGATGTGAGTGGCACCGCCAGATCGATTCGGGGACGTCGATTTAAATGCGGAATAAACACGTAATTCGGGCACTGTTGTTCTTTGTTTTCCTTGACCAGGGGACTGTTCAGTGATGGTGTTGGTATCGGGAAGTATAGTGCTAGTTTCTTGCGGCATAGGAGGAACAATAACAGTGTCAAGGTTGGGTTTAGGTTTAGTGATAGTGGTGGTAGGGTCGGGAGGTATGATAAGGAGGGTATTAAGGGTCTCATCTTCATTAAAAGTCTCCCCCTGAAGATGAGAAGCTCTAAAGAAAGGTTCGGTTTCAAAGAAGGTGACATCCAGAGAGACAAATAGCCGGTGTAAGGTTGGTGAGAAACATTTATAACCTTTTTGAGTGGGAGAATAGCCAACAAATATACAGGGGTGGGCTCGAGGATCAAGCTTGGATTGATTGGGTTGATGATTATGGACAAAGGCTTTGCAACTGAATATTTTTGTTGGAAGATTAGGAACATGAAATAGAGGAAATGATTTGTGAAGAGTGTTTAAAGGTGTTTGGAAGTTTAGGACTTTTGATGGCATCCTATTTATTAGGTAGCAGGCAGTAATAATAGCTTTGCCCCATAAATATTTTGGGACGTTTATGGTGAACATTAAGGCCCGAGCAACAGCAAGGAGGTGTCGATTTTTTCTCTCAGAGATCCCATTCTGTTGAGGAGTGTTTGGACACGAACTCTGGTGTATAATTCCTTGGTCTGAAAGGTATGAACTTAGGACAGAATTAAAGTATTCTCTCCCGTTGTCTGTGTGGAGAGTCTGGATGGTAGAGTTGAATTGGGTTCGAACCATTGAGTGGAATTTTTGAAAGACTTTGGGAGTTTCAGATTTTTCTTTTAAAAGATAGACCCAACATACCCTAGTGTGATCATCAATAAATGTAATAAACCACTTAGCATCAGTAATGTTTTTCACTCGGCTAGCTCCCCATAAGTCACTGTGTATTAATGAAAAAGGTTTGGACTGGGTATATGGTTTTAAAGGATATGGAACACGGGTATGTTTGGACAATTCACAAATATCACACTTCAAGAAATTTATTTTTTTATTTCAAAATAACAGCGGAAGATGCCTTTTTAGTTACAATAGATTTGGATGTCCTAACTACGGTGCCATAACATAATAGTGTCCTCTCTTGAAGTAGCTAAAGCCAATCCCCCTTGTGTGCTGTTTTTATTCCACACATACAGTCCATCATCAACCTTAGCAGTGCCAATCATCCTCCCCGATTTCTGTTCCTGTATTACACAATCAACTGCAGAAAATTCAACAAGCATTTTCCCATCTTTAGTAAGTTTACTTATTGAAAGTAAATTACAGGATAATTTGGGGACATGAAAAACATTATCAAGGGAAAAATTCTCAGTTATTTTTACTTTCCCTACTCCAGCCACAGGTGAGTATGAACCATCAGCAATGCGGATCCGAGACTTGTTATGACAAGTAGTATAGGTTTGAAATAGAGTGAAGTTACCTGTCATGTGATCCGAGGCACCCGAATCTAGTATCCAAGAGGATTGGTTATTAGATTCAAGGGCACTATTAAGAGCAGTACCTTGAGTGGCTAGAGTCCCATGACCAGTAAAGGAACTAAGGATTTTATGGAGATTTTCGAGTTGAGTCTTGGTTAGGCTCACATCAAGCACCTCATTTTTAGCATTGGAAGATAACAGGGTAGCTTTCTTATCTTTCTGTTTCTTATCTGGATAATCATGGAGTTTAAAACACTTTTCCTTTGTGTGACCAACACGGTTGCAATGGCTACACCATGGTCTGTTCGATCCAGACTCATTTCCAGCACGAGGTTTTTGTGTTTAAGGACCTTTGGAGACAAGAGCAGTAGATTCAGTAGGCTGGTCAGAAGAGATTATCGGTTTGGGTTCCCCCAACATAACAAGGCGACGTTTTTCTTCTCTTCTCACTTCTGTAAAGGCTTCAGCAATGGTTGGGAGAGGTGATCTCCCCAGAATTCTGCGCCGGACCTCGTCTAACTCATGCCTCAGTCCAGCTAGAAACTCATAGAGGCGTTCGTTGTTGAGGTGCGTAATAAACCTAGTGTGTTCTAAGCCTTCTCCCCAAATTGCCTCATAGTGCATATCTACCTCCTGCCACAAGATTTTCAGATTGTTGTAGTAGTGGGTTACCTCGAGTGTCCCTTGTCGAATGTCCTTCAACTTGAGTTTGATCTCAAAAACTTGAGAAGCGTTTCCAAGATCAAAATAGTTCTCTGTAACTGCATCCCACATGTCTTTTGCAGTCTTGAAGAGAAGATAGATTCGGCTTATATGACCTTCTATAGAATTAATCAGCCATGCCATAACAATGGAGTTATTGAGTTCCCAAGTAGCATAAGTAGGGTCTGCTACGTTCGGTCGTGGAAGTTCTCCATTGATTTACCCTATCTTGCCTTGGCCACGGATCACCATAAGAACAGATTGAGACCATTGTAGATAATTCTTCCCATTTAGTCGATGACTAGTGATCATAAGGGATGAATTCAGGTCACTTTGATTAATTCCCTGGTTACCATTCTAAGATATTTGAGAAATCCCAATTTCGGACAAGGCTTCATTAAGGTCACCCATGGGAGGGAAAAAAAATTGGTCTTAGGAAGATGGATGAGTAATCGGAGGGATTTTTTAGGAAGATGAACAAGAGGATCGTAAAATTCCTAGGGCTCCGATACCATGTAGAAACTATAGAAATCAGATTCTTACTGCAGCTAATTAGTTTACAAGTATAAAAAGAGATAAACTACTCTAAGGAAAGAAACAATCCCTAAAAAACTGTAATTATCCTAAGAATCAGTAACTATGATTAGTTTCTATTTACATAAGATTTTCTTAGTAATCTATCCTTAATTCTAGGAATTCCAATAGACTGCGACCATTCAAGGTAATTTTTGTCATTCAGCTTGTGAGATGTCAGCTAAAAAGAGAGGTGAGATGCCTCTGTCCCTTGAGTCATTGCACTCTCCGATGGCAAAACTTTCTATCTTTCGTTTGGTTGTTGGATCTCTTATTTCTAATGAAGGTTATTTTAAACATGGTGTTACTGGAGATTTAACCTAACTCTGATATCATGAAAGTTTTCAAGAAAATTTTCAATAAAAATGTTCTCATTTTATTAAATAAATAATTGAATTTAAATAATAATAAAATGACTTACAACATAACTGGAAAAAATAATTTCGTTATTCTAATAAACTACTAAAAGATAATAATAAAAATTCCTAAAAAATCTCTATTAACTATTATAAAATTTATCTACCTAAATAACTTAAAAAATATCCCAAATTATATGGGACTTCAACACGTATTTCAACACTCTGTACTCCTCTTGAACTAGATTCCTTGACCAAGATTGCCTTCCAAGTATTGTAATACATGGTAGATAGCCTGTAAATGAACTTCTTTAGAATTTTGTGTATAAATTGATTTACCAGATTCATGGCTTATAGAAAGCTCCTTTCTGTTTTCTCATATGGTGTATGGAGTTTAGTTGACCATATGTTTATTTGTCTGTGTTTGCGAAAGTACCCATTTTCATATACTCTTGTTGTACCTAGCCTTAACATTGAGCTTTGTTTAGAGACCTTACTTTATTGTCCTTGCTGTTGCTAGATGTCTCAGAATGGAAATTCTTGCACTGTGCATGCATGGGTATTATCAAACAGTTCTCAAATATGGTTTCACAAGTGTTGATTCGTTGTTTTGTAGTAATTCTTGCACTTTGCATGCAAATGTCCTATCAAGCCGTTCTGAGATAAGGTTCACAAGTGTTTATCCCTGGTTTGTCCTGATAGTATCATGCATTTACAGTTGAATTGGATATTTTTCTTTGACATGGTTATATTACTTTGCTGACTAGGATCCATCTTTAACTTGCTTGCACTTTGTTTTCCTCATTTTGCTGTACCTGATTAAATTTACTTATATGTGGTTAGGTTGTTTCTCTGGAGTTCACATTCTTTGATGGTACTAAGTCCTATCTAGATGATTCTTCTTATGGTGAAAAACTTTTGCGCGCAAAAATGGACTTAAATTTCATGTAAGAATAGCATTAGATCTAATTATTACTATTTTAATGAAAATCAAGCAGTTGATGAGAATAATTTAAATGTGTATTGTTTATATTTTGAACAGGTATGCATATAAGGAAAATGATACCTGGATTCGTGCCGTGGTGAAGGATCTGACAATTGAGACTGGTTCTGGTCTTATCATTCTGGATCCACTGGATATTTCAGGGGGATATACTTCTGTTAAAGAGAAAACCAACATTTCTCTGATTTCAACTGATATCTGTATTCATCTTTCATTAGGTGCAATTTCTCTTCTACTTAACCTTCAGTATCAAGCTGCTGCAGCATTACAATTTGGAAATGCAATTCCCCTGGCTCCCTGCATCAATTTCGACAGGATTTGGGTGTCACCTAAAGGTTTTGTTTAAATTATTTGTAGTGTGATGCTTTATGTCACTATTTTTGTTAATTCTTTTTTTTTATTTCCATGTCCATAGAGAATGGGTCTCACAATAATCTCACCATTTGGAGGCCACAAGCTCCATCAAACTATGTTATACTGGGAGATTGTGTTACATCTAGGTAAAACATGATTTTCCACGTTCCAGTTATGGTTAAAGACTTTGAAGTTCAGGCTTCTTTGTTTCTGTATTCTTTCATACTATAATTCGCTTTAGGTTGGTAATTTTGGTTAATTATCTATTAAACTATAATTTATATTGAGTCCTGGTCTGTGCTTTTGATGCCTATCTTCATAGGATTGATGTATACAGCTATTCTGAGAATGAATTAGATGTTTAAAGGGTTGTGTCTTAGTATGTTTCTAGGCTGAGCTTTTGGGTCTTTCATTTTCGGTCATTTTTGAGGATATGGTTGCTGGCCAAGAGAGTCTATGACCAGGAACTGAGCTAGGAAGGTTCCTTTGAAGTGAGTACTTATTCTTCTTTTTGATAATTTAAGATGAAAATTGCTCGATAGTTCTAGTATTATTTTAATAGGGACATTAAGTGAGTACTTATTCTTCTTCATGTAATTATTTTTTGTGACGGGAAAATTTAAATTTTTATCAATATTTTTATCTTTGAATATTAGTATGTAATTCCTTCTATTGTTCTCCAGCCCAATTCCTCCTTCACAGGCAGTATTAGCAGTAAGTAATACATATGGGCGTGTGCGGAAGCCAGTGGGTTTTAAACATATTGGCTTCCTCTCTCATGTCCTAGGATTGGAAGGGGTTGATGGCCATACTGGTGTTAACAGTGATTGCTCCCTTTGGATGCCAATTTCACCTCCAGGGTATATTTCAATGGGCTGTGTAGCAAATGTAGGAAATCATCCACCGCCAAACCATGTCGTTTATTGCCTGCGCTCTGACCTTGTAACATCTACAACTTATTCAGAATGTTTGCTGAATGAACTACCAAATCAGCATTTTACTTCTGGATTTAGTATTTGGCGTTTGGACAATGTGCTTGGATCATTTTATGCTCATTCTTCGATTGCATACCCTTCCAAAGGAAATAGTTCTGACCTGAGTCATCTTCTACTGTGGAATTCAGTTTGGTCCTATGCATCTCTTCAGGAATATATTCCTGATACTGTGGATAATAATCATTCTTGTCAACAAACAAGTAACCAGGGAGATAGTTCATCTGGCTGGGACATTCTCAGGTCAATTTCAAAAGCTTCTAGTTGTTACATGTCAACCCCTCACTTTGAGAGAATATGGTGGGACAAGGGTGGTGGCCTCCGCAGAGCAGTGTCAATTTGGCGGCCTATTTCATGCCCTGGTTATGCAATACTAGGTGATTGCATAACGAAAGGGTTAGATCTTTTTATCTTGGAATGTTTCTTTTTCAAACTCTCTTACCATTATAGGTATTCTTTTGATCTCTTTGAGTTTCTGTCAACATTTGGCATGTTTTTTCTCCTTCCCAGATTAGAGCCACCTGCTTTGGGCATAATTTTAAAGTCTGAGGATCCTGAAATCTCTGCGAAGCCTGTGCAATTTACTAAAGTTGCCCATATTACGGGGAAAGGCTTTGATGAAGTTTTCTTCTGGTACCCAATAGCTCCCCCTGGTTATGCTTCTTTAGGGTGTATAGTTTCTAGAACTGATGAAGCCCCATGCATGGATTTCTTTTGCTGCCCAAGGATGGATCTTGTTAGCCCAACCAACATCTTTGAAGTGCCCATTTCCAGATATTTGAGCTCAAAAGCAAGCCACTGCTGGAGCATTTGGAAAGTTGAAAATCAGGTTAAGATAATGCTCACTCAATAGTCCATAAATGTCATTTAATTTGTGGGTTTTCTAAGATAATTTCATTTTTTTGAATGTGAAACAAATAAGTTTATTAAAGAGAGCGTGCTTTTTATGCCTGCTCAGATTTGATATAAATTTCCTTAACTTTTAACTCTTCATTCTCTGAACTTTTAGTGGGAAGAAAGACAGATTATAGCATTTTTGAATGCCTTACTTTTTCTCCTTGTAGGCTTCTACTTTTCTTGCACGTTCTGATATAAAAATGCCATCAATGCGGTTGGCTTACACTATTAGTGATTCTGTGAAGCATAAGACACGCGAAAATGTAACTGCTGAGATTAAACTAAGATTCTTCTCTCTAACAGTTTTAGACAGCTTACATGGAATGGTATGTTTTCTGAAAAAGAGAACATTACACTCTGGACCTTTTGACATGATATTGCCTTCCCTTTATGATATACTTGTAACCTTCAGATGACACCGCTATTTGATGTGACTATCACCAATATCAAGTTGGTGACCCATGGTCGTTTGGAGGCTATGAATGCAGTATTCATTTCATCTATTGCTGCTTCAACCTTTAATAAACACTTGGAAGCATGGGAGCCCTTGGTGGAGCCATTTGATGGCATATTCAAGTTAGTTTCTTCCTCATTCTAGTTACTATTATTTGCCTTGTATGAGAGAGAGTGGCAAGGAAGTATACCAGCTAGTAATAAATTTGTTCTTCTTTGTTAATCTTTTTCTTCTCAAGGTTTGAAACGTATGATATCAATGTGAATTCATCATCAATAACTGGGAAGAGGATGCACATTGCTGCTACCAACATTGTGAACATAAATGTCAGTGCAATGAATCTTGATACTTTAATAGAGACCATTCTTTCATGGAGACGACAGTTAGAGCTTGACCAGAAAGCGACAAAGCTGATTGAGGTAAGTTGGAAACTGTACCACGATTTTTCATTTTTGAAGATGTTTAGTTGATTACGATACTGAGTATGTACCTTAAAATATCTAACTAGATGTTCTTTTGTAGGAAGCTGGTGCTCATTCTGGAAATGAAGATCTGGCCTTTTCTGCCCTGGATGAAGAAGATTTACAAACTGTGGTAGTAGAGAACCAACTTGGGAGTGATCTGTACATTAGAAGGATTGAACAGAATTCAGAGGTGGTTGACCAACTTCATCATGGTGGCTTTGCTTCAGTCTGGGTTCCACCTGCAAGGTTTTCAGACAGGCTAAATGTTGCAGAGGAATCTAGGCAAGCACGCTATTATGTTGCTGCACAGATCCTTTTTGCCAAGGTTCTCAAATGATTGAAGTTTTTGCAACACATATTCCATTTTTTTCTGACAGTATATTTTAATTTGTTATTTAATTGCTTCTGAACAAAAATATGACTCATTAATAATTTGCAGGATTTACCTATAGTGGATGATGGTAATAGCCATAACTTCTTTTGTGCTTTGCGCCTTGTCATTGACAGTCAAGCAACAGATCAGCAAAAACTTTTCCCGCAGAGTGCAAGAACAAAATGTGTGAAGCCCTTAGTTTCAGACAAGGTGTACCCAAAGAAAGGCATTGCAAAGTGGAATGAACTTTTCATTTTTGAAGTTCCTCGTAAGGTCTGTTGTGTGTTTACCAATTTTATTCCTTTTCTTTTTGTTGTTTGTGCTTCTTTGCTGTTTAAAGTAGGCACGACTTAGTTTGTGGATCTTCAGTACAAATAGCTGACATATTCATATTGCTCTGAAAGTAAGGTAAGTAAGCTAATCAAGAGTAGTAAAAAATTCTATCATAGTAAAATGCCACTTTCTGACAAGCACAATGAAGTGAAAGCTGTGATGTTGATATGGAAAGCAATAGTTTTTGTTTCCCAAAGTGTTAAGGAATTTCTGCATTTTCTGTCACAGGGGGTTGCTAAATTGGAGGTGGAGGTAACAAACCTTTCTGCAAAAGCTGGTAAAGGTACGTTTTTTTTGGTGCATCAACTTGAGTTAAATTAGAAATTCACATAAAAACTAGATATTGAAGATTTCTAGTTTTTGTTGCTTGTTACGCTAAATCTGTGCCTCTTTTACTTTAAGGAGTTAACGGTCCTTGCATTCAATTTCATTTACTGTGTGGTAATAAGTACTCTAGATATATGGCCATTGAAATTTCTATCATGATTTGCTCTATCTGGTAGTTTTTTATTTAGTTTTATCTCGTGATATCTTCTAAGTGACTAATATTCTGCTAGAA
Organism: Gossypium bickii; assembly: GCA_025503065.1. Classification (NCBI taxonomy): domain Eukaryota; kingdom Viridiplantae; phylum Streptophyta; class Magnoliopsida; order Malvales; family Malvaceae; genus Gossypium; species Gossypium bickii. Next base: position 12,250,093 of record CP106710.1, on the reverse strand, counting down.
GTTTTTTCTTTATTGTTTAAGTTTATATACAGCAAATATTCACTTATTCTGCTCAAGTCATCCTCTTAACTCAAACTTGAACAGTTATATGTGTGCTATAGTCTCTTTATTTTTGTAACTTAATAAAAAGCAGGTGAAGTTGTTGGTGCACTTTCTTTTCCTATTGGTCATCGTGCCAATATTTTAAAAAAGCTATCTTCATCAAGGATGCTGCCTCCACGGAATGATACTCAGAATATTGAATCATATTCATTGAGGAGAAAGGTGATTTACTCTTTTCTGCATCTTTGGTCCAATAACTTGGCCTTTCTTTGTTTAAATAGAATTTTTTATCTGTCATTTCTTTACAGGTTCATTCCAATAATGTTGAAGATACGCAGGGCCATGTTAAAATCTTTGTTTCCACATCTTATTTTGAGAGGAATACAACTGCAATTTTTCAAAGAGATGCTGAAAGCAGGGATGCTTCTGATAAGGACATAGGTTTCTGGGTTAGGCTTGGATCAGAGGGTTCATGGGAGAGCGTCCGTTCACTGCTTCCGTTGTCAGTAGTCCCCAAATCATTCCAAAGTGAATTCATTGCAATGGAAGTTGTTATGAGAAACGGAAAGAAGCATGCCATTTTCAGGGGTCTTGCAACTGTTGTAAATGATTCTGATGTTAATTTGGATATTTCAGTATGTCACGTGTCAATGATTCAGGATTCAGGATCAAGCACTCCTAACATAGTGGTAGAAGAGATCTTTGAAAATCAGCGGTATCATCCGATATCTGGTTGGGGCAATAAGTGGCCTGGTTTTCAAGGTAGTGATCCAGCATGCTGGAGCACCAGAGACTTCTCGTGTTCATCAAAGGTTAGTGATTTTGCATATGAAGGTTTCCATCTTTTTTGGATATCTTTTGTTGCATGACCATCTATCTATCTATCTATATATATATTTGGCATTCTTGGTGTTATGTATGTTCTTACTTCACCTATATTTGGAAGGAATTTTTTGAACCTTCCCTACCTAACGGGTGGGAATGGATATCAACGTGGACTATCGATAAATCCCAATTTGTTGATGAAGATGGCTGGGCTTATGCTGCTGACTATCCAAATCAATGGCCCCCAACTTCTTTGAAGTCGCATATTAAATCTGGTCATGATGTTGTGCGTCGAAGGCGTTGGATCCGAACAAGACAACTAATTGCTGAGAAAGAAAAATGTTGTGTAAAGAACGACTTCACTACCATAAACCCTGGATGTTCTACTGTTTTATCATGGGGAAGTACTTCTAAAGCATCTGATCACTGTTTACGCATTCGTCCTAGTGTTGATTATCCTCACCCCCCATATGCTTGGGGTCATACCGTTGTTGTTGCTGTCGCTTCTAATTTTGCAAGTGGAAAGGACCAGCCTTTTGTAGATCAATGTTATATTAAAAGTACTTCACCACAAGGAAGCAAAAAGCCCAATTTTGCTCTTCTGTTAAATCAACTTGAAAAGAAGGATATACTTCTTTGTTGTAGCCCTACTGTTGAAAGCAGACAAATTTGGCTCAGTGTAGGTGCAGATGCATCAGCCCTTCATACTGAGTTTAATCATCCTGTCTACGATTGGAGAATCTCTGTTAATTCACCTTTGAAGTTGGAAAATCGATTGTCTTGTCCAGCTGAATTCACAATATGGGAAAAAACAAAAGACCGAAATTATATTGAGCGAGAGCATGGAATCATATCTTCACGTATGAGTGCTCATATATATTCAGTGGACATCCAAAGACCTATATATCTTTCATTTCTTGTGCAGAGTGATTGGGTTTTGGAAAAGGTAATGGGTTTAACTTTAATCTGACGATGCTTTTTTTTTTTTTTTTTGTTCTCATCTGCAAGCCATCATGTATTAAATCTTTGTGCTGAACGCATTATTATTTGCAGGACCCGGTTCTTATTCTGGATCTTTCTTCCAGTGCTCACATTTCATCTTTCTGGATGTTCCACCAACAAAGTAAAAGGTTGTGGCTCCTATTTTTCCTATGCTGTTTACTGTGCAATGTCTGGGTTCTTTTCCTTTGGATTCAAGTACAAACGAAATGAACAAGTTTTAACATAAACTGGACTTTGTCTTCCTTTAGAAGTTTCATTCTCGGTTGCCATATTTTTTTCCCGCACAACAAATGCTTATTCTTTGGCAATATAGATTTAAAACACTGCCTGTTTTAAGAGAGGGGGGAGGGGGTTAGATAGTATGCTACTGTTTAATTGTATTTACTGTTTTGATATTTACTTCAGCTTTTAATTCTCTCTAGATCCTAAGAAAAAATAAAAATCTTAGATTCAGACTGATACAGAGGTTCTGCATGCATAAATGAGTTTGATTCTTTGTACTTTTATATATTTTCCCCTCCTAAATTAGCTTATACTTTTCATAATAGGTTTAAATGTGATTTTGTGATCCTAAGTATGTAGGAACCTTGTTTGATTTTTGCTGGATAATCTCCTTCATTCTTCACTGACATGTAAAGTTGGCCACTTCTTAAGATGGAAAATGGAACTAAAGGATACATTTTCCTCTCATGTTTGTTTCTCCTTTATAACGGTCAGTTCCAAGTGTACAAAAACCTAAGTGAATGGTGTCAAATTTGATGCCATAATTCTCTATATCTTTTACCAATAATGGATTCACAAGATAAGTGAAAAGAATATGTATATGATTCTTGATTATGTAGGTTCCTTCGTATGATCAACTTTGATGGAATTTATTTTCTAAAAATAAAGAACATGGATACAGTTGCCCGGTAAAATGTTAATTAATTACTAACTGTTTGAATACTCTTAAGGTTACTGCATTCTAGTTTTTTCTTATTAAAAATGTACATCCTTTAATGTTATCCATAGTCCTTTCATGTGCTTTTGCAGGAGATTGCGTGTGAGCGTTGAACGTGATATGGGAGGAACAGGTGCTGCACCAAAGATGATAAGGTTTTTTGTTCCATATTGGATCATTAATGATTCAGCTCTGCCTCTAGCTTATCAAGTGGTAGAAATTGAAGGTTCAGATAATGCAGATATGGATTCACGTTCATCTAAAGCAGTTAAATCTACAAGAACAGTTTTGAGGACCCCTTCATACTTGGCTGAAAGGAGACATTCAGGTCCAAGGAGAAACATTCAAGTACTTGAAGCTATTGAGGACACCAGTCCAATAGCTAGTATGCTTTCCCCACAAGACTCTGCCAGTCGTAGTGGTGTTACACTGTTTACAGCGCAAAAGGATACATATGTGTCCCCACGTATTGGCATTGCTGTGGCTCTCCGAGATTCTGAAATCTACAGTCCTGGGATTTCTCTTCTTGAGCTTGAAAAGAAGGTAATATGTTAGTGGTCTAGATGTCTACATGCTTATGTATCTTGTTTGATCTGTGGGCTAGGTGGAAATAAGGGGCGGTTCTGGTTCTGATAAATTTTGGAGGTGTTGCAACCATTTGTGATGCTAACAGAACTGTAACTATTCCAGGAACGTTTTGATGTAAAGGCATTCAGTTCAGATGGGTACTACTATAAGCTTTCAGCTCTAGTTAATATGACCACAGACAGAACAAAGGTGGAAATTTTGAGATTCTTGACGCTTTATATGTTATTGTCGTTCTTTTGTTCCATTCTCTCATAATAAAACTTTAGTAGTTTTATTCTTTTTATCTATGTTCACTGTTTTCCTCATTGGTTTGAACTTTTGGAAGTTATCTCTATCCATCCTTGTAAATTTTGGTCCTTGTTCAGATGCAAACCTTAGTTGCGATTTTATAGCCTGTGCAATATTTTCTTTTTCCCCTCTTATTGTGTAGGATAAAATAGTCAGTTGGCATTCAGATCATTGCAGCCATGATACAATAACCAGTTATTGGTCTTATATGTTACTTCTTTCTGCTTATTTCTGTAAAACAAGCTGCCGATCCAGTTCTAGTTTGCTTGCTATAGTTGCATGAAGTTTAATCACTAGCCCTTTGACAATCTGCCTTCGTATGTTTCCTTCTTATTGTCATCAATGTTCTAATATAGCCTCTTCCTGTAAACAAAAGCCAAAACTTTGCTGCTACATACTCGGGCAAATTGATTATGTAGCAGTAGGTTGAAGATCGTGAACTTTTTCTTATGAAATTTCTTGTAGACCAGATTAATGAACATTATTGCTTACGTGCGTATGGCTATCTAGTTTGAGAAATCTATTCGATAAGGTGGGATCTTCTTTAGAGAAATACTGCTATGTTCCTGTGTTGGTATTTTCTGACCCTACAAATCTGTCCCACCAGTGTGATTGTAGATTATGTAACCTATGGCATTTACAAGCCATCAGTACTCAGCCTGATAGCAACTAGTATGAATCAGAATGGAAAGGATATTTTAATGGTTCAAGACAAAGAAGCTCTGTGTCCTGGCACATGCTTAAAAAGCTTCAACTTAGATGTTTAGACTGAATTAAGGGAAATTATATTTTGAAACAGTCCAACATATAAAATAGTTTATTGACAATTTTTGTATAGATTTTTTTAGTCATTTAGTAACTACTTGCAATAATTGATGTTCAGGTCATTCATCTTCAGCCATACATGTTGTTTGTCAATAGGGTTGGTTTAAGTTTTTGTCTTCAGCAGTGTTATTCTGAGACAGTGGAATGGATCCATCCCACTGATCCCCCAAAGCTCTTTGGGTGGCAGAGTTCTTCAAAAGTTGAGTTGTTGAAGGTGAGTGTACATCGGTTATAGCAGTGATTCAATATATTTTCCTGCATGCATTCTTATATTTGCTTTGACTAATTGCCAATTGAACTTATTTTTATTTCAGTTGCAGGTAGATGGATACGGGTGGAGTAAACCTTTTAGTGTTTCTACTGAAGGTGTGATGCGCATTTCTTTGAAAAATGACACTGGAAGTGATCACTTATTTTTAAAGATTGAAGTTAGGAGTGGCACAAAAAGCTCACGCTATGAAGTCATCTTCCGCCCAAATTCCTCATCAAGTCCTTACAGGTTACACATTACACCAATGCATGTACTTCTAAAACTTCGTTAAACACTCTTTTCCCTTTACTATATGCATTATCCTGTTTCCCAGGCATATAAGAGTGGCTGGGGTTCTAGTTGGGTCAGTTCAGATTGAGTCATTTGGGGCTGAGTTATGGTATCAGTCATATTGCTTCTGGGTCGCATAGGATTTCAACTTGCTCAATTTTGGTTCACATAGAGTCACGTTTTGGTCATTCCCTTAAATAATTTGTATTATAGTATGTACTATTTCTTAATTAAGTTGTGGTTCAAAATGAGAAAACAATAAAAGCTATGCTCAATTTAAGTTTTGGAGTATTCAAATCCATTGTGTTGCTTCTGTCTGAGGTCAGTCAGGTTAAGTCACTGACTTTAGAAGTCAAATGGGGTTGGATCAGGTTAGGTTTTAGGTGTAGCGGACAGATACTTCATCTCTGATTGGTTTTCCAATTTTACATGCATGTATCCCCTTTCTTGAATTCCTTACTGCATTTCTTTCATCTTCTCTTTCATTATAATATTATTATCTTCCGGGAACAGGATTGAAAATCGTTCCATTTTCTTACCAATTCTCTTCCAGCAAGTGGATGGTACCAGTGGTTCATGGCACTTCCTTCTTCCCAATACAGCTGTTTCTTTCTTATGGGAAGATCTTGGTCGACGGCATCTGTTGGAAATCCTTGCAGATGGAGCTGACCCATCAAGGTCAGGCAAGTACAATATAGATGAGATTTTCGATCATCTGCCGGTTGATGTGGCAGGACCTGCCCAAGCTTTACGGATTACCATCCTGAAAGAAGAAAAAGTAAATGTTGTTAAGATCAGTGACTGGATGCCTGAAAATGAGCCTCGTGTAATCATTAGCCAAACGATTCCATCCACGTTATCAGAGCTCTCCAGAAGTGAGTCTCATCAACAGCAACCACAGTCCACCTCAGAATGTGAGTTTCATTTTATTGTCGAGTTTGCTGAGCTTGGAGTGTCTATTATTGACCATACACCTGAGGAGATATTATACCTGTCATTGCAAAATGTTCATTTGGCATATTCAAGTGGCTTGGGCTCTGGGCTTAGCAGGTATGCTCTGTTTCTAATAAACTTTTTCTTGCTGCAATAAAGCAAGATTTATATGATCACAATGCAAATTAGCTTGTACTAAGAAGAATTGTCCCATTTCTACCCAAAAAAATGTCCACAAGTTCTTTTTTATTTGAACCATTCATAGCATGCCTTACGGTAAAAACTAAACTTGGTTTTATTCTTGAATCATGAAATCATTACATATTACTGGTTTCAGGTGGTCTGCTTTTGTTGGCAGTTACGTTTCAAGTGGTAAACTGTCTACTAATTCATTGTGGATTTTCATTACCCATTCTTCAGGGGATCACTTAACACAATTACCATCATGTATAAGTCACACTATTACATGTGTTTTTATTATCCATAAATTCATTTCATGTGCAAGTTAAGCACTAAGAGGCTCTAAACTTGCTTGATTACATGAAATAATAGGGGGTCTTACACGTTTTTCCCCTTCTAGCCTCAAGGAGGGCTCTGACTTTATGAATTGTACGCCATAGATTTAGCACAACTATGCTTTGGGGTACGCTATTTTGCAGAGAACATGATAAACTGTCAACTTGTTATGCAGACAGAATAGATGTTTACTATAGAAGTTTCACGTTACCAGAATTCATTCCTCTTTGTCTAACTGTTTGTGATTGTCTACTGATTATGTCTTTTTTTTTTATTTAAGGTTCAAATTAAGAATGAGAGGAATTCAAATGGATAACCAGTTGCCATTAACCCCAACACCAGTTTTATTCAGGCCACAGAAAATTGGGCAGGAAACTGATTATATTTTGAAAATTTCTGTAACTCTACAGACAAAGGGATCACTGGATCTATCTGTCTATCCATATATAGGTTTCCATGTGAGCATGTTAACTCTTAAAGGCTTGAGCAGAGTTTTATATTTTCAACTTAGTTGTTTATATAGTCATATTTATTTTCACTGGCTTATTACCAGGGGCCTGATAATTCTGCATTTCTAATAAACATTCATGAACCTATTATATGGCGCATTCATGAGATGATGCAGCAGGTCAATCTCAGTAGGTTATCTGATAGTAACACAACAGCTGTGTCATTTGATCCTATCATTCATATTGGGTAAGTGAAAACCTTTCCTATTTTCATATTCAAAGCTTTGCTCTGAATTTGATTGCTTGAGCCATATGATTTGTATTTAATATGAAATACAGGATTCTCAACATCTCAGAAGTTCGACTGAAAGTATCAATGGCTATGTCGCCTAGCCAACGCCCTAGGGGAGTCCTTGGCTTTTGGTCATCCTTAATGACTGCATTAGGGAACACAGAGAATATGACTGTAAGTGTTACGTTTAATCCCTTTTGTTTCCTTGTTTATAGTTCTTCCTGTATTATGATCTTCAATTATCTACCTGGATCTGAAAAGCCACTTACATTGGCAAATGTAAGCCAGAAGAAGATGCAGAGAGATTATATAACTTTGTAGCATAAATATCTGCTAAGATTCACGGCCTCCGAATACAGATCTGAAAATTGCAGTAAATTTGTTGATAGACTCATTTTGTTTTGGGAATTACAACGGTTTGGCAGCATAGGATTGAAAACATTCTATGAACTTATATATTTTCTGTTAATTAAGTACCATTCTATGCATGCAGTACCTCAAGCAACTCTCTGAGCTATGTATATATCAAAGTTTTGCTAAACCAACTTTTGTGACCTTATTGTCATGTATTATGCACATGTAATACAAGTTTTGAATAACAGGTCAAGCTAAATCAAAGATTTCATGAGAATTTGTGCATGAGGCAGAGTATGATGATTAATAATGCTATTTCAAACATCAAAAATGATCTTCTTGGTCAACCACTTCGGTTGCTCTCTGGTCTTGATATATTGAGCAACGCAAGTAGTGCTCTTGGACATATGAGTAAAGGAGTGGCTGCTTTATCAATGGATAAGAAATTCATTCAAAGCCGACAGAGACAGGTATGTCACAAACCAAAATTCGGATTACTAAACATACTCTTATTGCAAAGTTTCTTTGATTTGTCCATGCTGCACTAGTTATTGCAAAAATAACTACAGAAATCTATGATGTGCCTTGTTTACTGGTGCCTGAATGGTGTGTATAATAACCCTAAACCCTGAGTGATGGCTGTTGGTTGAGAATAAATTTGTGAATTATGAATGTAGTATTTTTACCCTCTTGTAAAGTTGGCTTTACTAACATTCTGTATCTTAGATGGTTTAATGATCGATTGAAAATGAAAGTGTATGTTAAAGATTGATTATAAAACCCGTTTTTGCCCCAGAATGCCATCTGTAAGTTCCTTTTTTGATTTATTTGCCTCACCCTTGAATCATGTCTGACATTGATGGAACTGACAAATCCCTTGAATGCAGGGATTTAATTCACTGGTTTATTCGTTGTTATCATTAGGGTTTGGATTTAGGGCAGATTTTTTGGGAGAAGTTAGCAGTAGAATTTTTGGAGATATTTTATTTCTTGAGTTATTTCCCTATTTAGCCTAGGGTGTTTACTATAAATATGTACATACTTTTCTCATCAAAGATATCACACATAATTCAAAATCTCTTTTCAATTTTTGACACTTCCTTACAGTCATTTTTAGTTTGCAACTTGGGATTAGAGCTTTAGGATTTTCCTTTTTATCCTTTGTTTTCGGCCTTAATACTGTGTATTTTGTGAAGCAATGATCACCTCTGTTTTTCTTTCTAAATTTTCATTGTGAGGTGTGTGTGAACTTGCTAAACGCAAGCAAACATATTTTCTAGTTATGAAAGAAATTTTATTCCTTTCCATCTTGATCAAAAAGACTTTTTAGTCCATCTACCATTTCTAATGTTTCAAGGGTAAGATGGCTGTTTTTTTCTTCCACTGATGATTGCACCGATGTTACTTTGATTTTTTTTTTTTTTTTACTTAAAACTAAGTTTAAGGTTAATATAGCGCTCCCATGGTCAAAAATCAATTTGGGGTTGATATCAAAATGTTTAGGTTTGGGGATGCTAGAGACTTTTTCAATCAAATTATTTATTACCCCATATTTTCAAAAGTAACAATACATGGGTCTCTTGTTTGAGTACCCCCACAAGAAAATGGGGTAGCAAAGAAGAAAAATAGCCTTCAAAAATATTAGAGCTTTTTTATTTCAAAGCTTCTTTTTGGGTAATAACGTAATTTCAATTTTTGAAATATTCAAATAAAGTTTTATTATTGTTTATCATTGTTTTATCTTATTTTTGTTTTAAATGTAATTGCCTATCTTTACTTCTATAAATCGAGGTTTTTACCAATAAAACAAAGGAAGCCATTTTATAAGTCTCCCATTACTTCAGTAGAGAATTCTTACAGCCACTCAACATTCTTTTTTCCAAATTTTAACACTACAAACATCCTTGCCCTTCAAATTTTCAAGTATTTGTCATTTTTCTATATTCATAATCAAAATAATTGAAATTAAATTCCATGGCTCAAAATATGTTTTTGTGGGATATCCCTCAACTCAAAAAGAGTAAGTGTTACCGCCCTTCATCAAACAAAATTGGTCTGTGTTACTTTTTGCTTAACTTGTCATCTATTCGCACGTCCAATTTTGCAGCTTCTTATTCATCTTGTTCCAACCACGTGCCTAAAGGTCCCTTTAAACCCATATTTGATCCTGTAGCTAAACTTGAACTCATTCTTGAACCTGTGCCTAAAATGTAAGATTTGATAATGTATTCACAAGGAGGAAGATGATGTTTATGAACCTATGCAGGTCTAAGAGTCCAACTCAAATCCTTTGAATGAGGTAACAATTTCTAACTGTCCATTTAAAGGTAAAATTGAATCTCATAATGACCAAGATCTTCTGATTGCCCATAGGAAGGGAATTAGAAAATGCATAAAGCAACCATTATATCCCGTTACCAAGACATTCCAAGTATTTTCTTAGGATTGAGGTCACTCATTCTAAGAAAAGAATTTTTCTCTCTCAACAAAAGCATGTTACGGAACAATATGCAAACTAGCAATTATTACCATAAATTTTAATCTTCAACTTGTGAAAGAAAATAAGATGTTACAATAGACTATGTTATTGGTGGATGAGAAGCATGATTGAATTGGATAATGGTATTTGTAGTAGTTGTGTTATCGACATTAATAATTGTAGTATCGATCATTTTATGTGAGGCAGTAAGAAGGAAGAAAAAAAAGGTCGAAGAGAAAGGGAAAAAAAATCAAAATTTGCTTGTTTGAGCTTTGAAGGCTCTGATACCCTAAAGAAATTGATAATAAGGTAGAATGAAACATACTTTCATTTATTGAAATTGGAGTATTTATAGAACAATACTCAACTAACAAGAATTCAAAATAAATCAAAACACAATATCCTAACAAAAAGAAATCAAATTTTATAAATTTTAAAAAATTCATGTACTGTTTGTTTCAACGACTAGTTGGAAGACTTATTTGTCTTAGACACAACTGAGTATAGCATATTAAGTGATTGTTATTAGTTAGTTTATGAATAATCTGAAGACTTTTTATCTAAAAGTAGCTCATTGAATGCCATAGTATCTCGCAACTTGCCACTTCGCGGTTCATCATGTGTTCGAGCTGATGCATGGTTGGCCAACTTGTAACACTCCTCAGCCTCCATGCTGCAAACACTAATATTGTTTCTCAAACTCTTGAACCTGTTTGATGTATACTCAATTTCATTATCTGATCTGAGTATCTTCAATTTGCAGCTAGCTTGATTTTCAACAGCTATTTTGAACTTCCAAAAGACTTCTGCTACTTCTGACTTCAACTTCAAGAAATATACCCAACAAAAGCCTGTGCAATCATCAATAAACAAAACAAAGTACATGTTGCCACTTAATGAAGATGTCTTCATAGGTCCACATACATCAATATGGACCAAATGTAGTTTATCAGTGGCTCTCCAAGCTTTGCTAACTGGAAATGGAAGTCTTGTTTGCTTTCCAAGTTGACATACTTTACAAACATCCTCATTCTCAACTATTTTTGATAGGTTTTCAACTAAATCATTCCTGGACAATTGACTTAGAGACCTGTAATTAACATGCTCCATTCTCTTACTTCATAACTTAGTTTCATCTACTGAGCTTGAAAAGTTTCTAATTTCCAGTCCACAACAAAACTTCTATCAGACATAACAACTGATACAAGTTCACGCCCACATGGATCAAGAATTAAACATTCTTTAACTTTAAACACATTCGAATAACCTCTTTCAAGCAATTGACCAACACTTGGCATATTTTAATCAATTAAGTACAAAAAGAACATCTAAAACAATCTTTGTACTTGATGGAGTGTTGATTAAAACATCTCATTTCCCTTCTACCTTGATGTTACTTCCAACTCTAATTCTGGAGTTGAAACTTTTGTCAATCTTCTTGAAAAAGCTTGCATCTGAGGTCATATAATTAGTATAGCTACTATCAATGAGCCACTGCTTTCTAATGTTGCTATTAATTGCAAAACATGAGGCAATGAACATCAACTTCTCCTGAGCTTGGTTTCCATCAGCTGCCTAAGCTTGAGCATTATGCTTTTGTAATTGCCTTTTGTTTTTGCACACCCTCTCCATGTGACCAAGCTATTTGCAAGCTTTACATTGGATGTCTGGCCAGAACCAACAATATTTCTCCAAGTGAGTGTTCTTCTTGCAATGAAAACAAGATGGATACTTCTCTTTTCCACTATTTCTCTTTTTCTTTTCTTTACTTTCACTCTAACTCTTCTTTCCCTTGTTGCTTGAAGAACTCCAGCCTTCCTTGCTTCTAGATTGGAAAGCTCCTTCAAAATGCTCCTCTTGTCTGCTTTCTCTTCTTTGCTCTTGATCATAGAGAGCATTTATCAACTTAGATAAAAAAATTTGTTGACAAATCTTTTGAGTCTTCCAAAGAGGAAATCTTAGACTTATATCTCTTAGGGAGAGTGGTTATAACCTTCTCCACAATCCTTTTGTCACTAAATTGATCTCCCAGCAACCTTATGCTATTCAAAACAGTCATAATTCTATCTGAATATTGCTTGACAATTTCAGTCTCCTTCATTTTCAAGTTCTCGAAATCGCTTCTCAAGTTGATGAGTTGTAGCTGCCTTGTCTTTTCTGAGCCTTGGAACTCCTCCTTTAGCTTATTCCAAACTTGTTTGGGAGTTTCATAAGCCATGATTCTGGTAAAGATCACATTTGATACACCATTCTGAAGGCATGACATTGTTTTATGCTTCTTGGCACACTCCTCATTATATTGCCTCATTGGAGCAATGGTTGGATTTGCTCTCAAAGGTGGTGGCTCCCTAGCAACATCTATTACCTCCCACAAGTCAAAAGCCTGGAGGTAAGTCTTCATCTTGACTACCCAAATATAGTAGTTCTCTTCAACAAAGACATGAGGTGGTGGTGGTGAAAAACTCCCTCAAGACATGTTTGCCGTTAAAGAAACAAAGTTGGTTCTTTCTTTCTTGACAAGAAAATACAAACAAAAACAATAACCCTTAAAGATGACAGACTTTTGATTCCAATTGTTGGTGATATTGTCAAAGAAAATCAGAGAACAAGCAAAAACGTGCAGCAAAGGAGCTTGTATCTATTAGCTCTATCATTCAACAAGAAAACAATACATTTAAAGTCGAATACATCACCAAATACTCAACTAACCCCACTATGATATCTCAATGCATAAACTAAGTTGTAAACATAACAAAACTAAGTTCCAAATGAACTAAACTAGTCTGCCATACAACTTGATGAAACCTGCATGCACCAAGGCTTCAGCTGCATCTCGCCACTTGCAAAGACATCTCGCACTTCGCCATTTCGTGGTGTCATTTCACAGTTCATCTCACAGCTTGTCACTTCGCGATTCATCATGTGTTCGAGCTGCTGCATAATTAACCAGCTTGTAACAAATACATTAATGTTGATAATGCTAGATCAATTGTTGATAGAAGATCAATCGCAAGATTTTGCACCTTCTTTGATGGGAGTCTAGTGACATGAAAAAGTAAAAAATAAAGTGTAGTAGCTCAGTCAAGTAAAAAGGTTGAATTTTGAGCAATGGCTCAAGGTATGTGCGAACTACTTTGGTTGAAGATCATTCTTAAATTATTTGAAAATTAAGTGGGATGGTCCCATGAAATTATTGGGACAGCAAACCTGCAATCAGTATAGCTCACAACCCAATAGAACATGACCAAACAAAGCACATTTAAATTAACAAACACTTCATCGAAGAGAAGTTGGAGAGTGAATTGCTATATAAAACTTAACAAAGGCTTTAGTAGCTCAATTTTCCAAACTATTGTATTCAAGCTAGGAATGGAGTATTTATTCACAAACTTGAAGGCAATTGCGGGAAAACTATAACTACAAATCCCTTGAATGCAGGGATTTAATTTAAGGATTTATTCACTGCTTTATTCCTTTTAATAAGGGTTTGGATATAGGGCAGATTTTAGGAGAGACTAGGAGCAGAATTTTTGTAGATATTTTATTGATTACGTATTTACTTATTTCCATAATTAGCCTAGGATATGGGGCAAAAATCCCATATATACCAAAAAAAAAATAAAAATTACCGGAATATACCAGTTTGAAAAATATTTACCGGAATGGACCAGTTTCCCCAAAAACGCACTGACGTGGACGCGTTTTTGGGGTTCCTTCCCGTCCACTTGCAATGTGAAAAATGAATTGAGTTTTTGGCCAGTAGTCTCCGGCAAAATAATTTTGAGGAGACGTTTCTGAACAAGCAGTGGCCAAAAACGCTCCCACGTAGATGCTCTTTTGCTACAGTGGTCTATGGCAAAATTATTTTGAGAGGCGTTTACGAACAAACAAGTGATAAAAACGCTCCGGCAGGGCATCTTTGAGCGGGAGTACCAAAAGAGCTCCCACGTGGACGCTCTTTTGCTACTGATAGTCTCGGCAAAATTATTTTGAGAGGCGTTACGAACAACGATGGCCAAAAACGCCCAACAGGTGCATTGTGAGCGGGAGATCAAAAGCGCTCCCACGTGGACGCTCTTTTTTGCATCGTGGTCTCCGCAAACTTAGGTTATAAATCACCAAATTTCATTCTCGGGTTGCGAGAAGGAAAATTCAGGCAAAAGAAAAAAAATTGAAAATGAGTGAACGTATTAATGTTGTTATTTACTACGATGGTGAAGTTCGTGACACCGAAAATGGTGTTGTTTTCTTATCGAGAGCACAGCGCGATTGAGTTTTAATCTAACGTCGATTTGGTAGAACTTCGCAAAAGAAATTAGGTGTAAAATATTTGAACAACGCTAATGAAAGTTCGATCTATTAAGTATAGATTTTTGCGCTTGGTTGATCCGGTGAGATATGACTCATTCGACATCAAAGGTCCCGGAGCCTTGAGGCAATGGTGGAGACTCATCTTGCCAGTGGTTCACCCTATATTGAGGTATATGTAGAATTTTCATCTCCAAGTAATCTTCTGCGACCTCAACATCTACTATCGTTCGAGGGAAATACACGACCCCAAGCCGACACTCTGTAAGTGGGAGGCAAAATCTGAAGTGCTCGTGTGCGGTGGTAGTATGGAAAACATAACCCCGCACGACACACTCGGTTGGTGGATGGGACATGCATATCCGTCATTCGGACGTCCAGATGACGAAATACGTATTGGGGGCGTCATCAACTTCTAGTGGTTGGCAATCCACATATGATTGGGATCTTTACGAAAGATGTTTAAGGAGGATGATGTATTTCGACGACATCCACCAGCCGAGGGCCCTCGTTTGTTGCGAGTTATGGAGGGTCGAACGATGAATCCGATGTGGATCCACCTCGGAGCCAGTGCAGCGGTCGCGAAGTTGGATTATTTTCTAAACCGGAGCCAGTTCGATTATACGAAAGCGTTGAGGCGGTTGAGACGAAGAAGTTATTAATATTAAAAATTAAACCATTTCTATTTTATCAAAGATATTAATATTAAATAAAAATTAAATTATAAAAGAAATAAAATTAAACTCAAATTTTATTAAATATAAAAAAATTAAATTGCATAAAATAAAAATTAAACCATTTCTATTTTATCAAAGATATTAATATTAAATTAAAAAAATTAAATTACAAAAGAAATAAAATTAAACTTAAAATTTATTAAATATAAAAAAATTAAATTGCAAAAAAATAAAAAATAAACCATTTTTATTTTATCAAATATATTAAAACTAAATTACAAAAAAAATTAAATTACAAAAGAAATAAAATTAAACTCAAATTTTATCAAATATAAACATAATTAAATTACAAAAAATAAAAATTAAATCATTTCTATTTTATCAAAGATATTAAAACTAAATTACAAAAAAAAAATTACAAAAGAAATAAAATTAAACTCAAATTTTATCAAATATAAACATAATTAAATTACAAAAAAAATTACAAAACTAAATTAGGGTTTAGGACTGATGCCGGTGGGAACCAGTGCCACACGGGGGCGGTCGGCGGTTACGCGCTGGATTTCTCCTTCTTCTAGCTTCCGACGGGGGTCGTGGAACCTCAGTGAGAATCGGGTTCCTTGGCAGATGGGTGCAGTTCTCAGGTGTTGCGATGATGACCCACCTTGATAAAATAATGACCGGAGGTGTTTGCATAAACCACGGCGGGGTGATCGCATCTGTCATGATGAAACGATTGATGTAGTAGAAAGAATCGCTTCCGACGGCGCCTCCTTTAATCCCACATGCGACGTCGGTCTCACGATCGGTTAGCTATCGGGAGTAGTTGGGAACGGGCTCGAACCAGGCCATGCATTTCAACCTAGGGTGGGACTAGGAAAAGAAAACATATATGAGTTAGGAAGATACATATAAGGGGTAGGGTACGCACTTGGCATAAACGGTGACGATTTGTGATGTCGTGTGTTGTCGGTGAATCGATGGGCTCGGTGGATCGTGTAGCCGTTGTTCTTTGGATCGATGAGTGAGTAGCGCCGTTGATGGCCCCGTCTCATCACCCCTTCTCCTTGGATGTAAAGGGGCCGGACGTTTCATTCGCTCGCGAATTTGCCGTCGCCTCTCTTCATCCGACAACAGATACGGCTTGCCATGGATTCTAAACCATGGCATGTACTCTGGCACGCACGCTAACTCAGGAACGATGATCGGTTTCCGGTTAGGTAAAAAGTCATACCGGTTCTTCCACGTCTCGATATGACCTGACCAAAATCTTGGCCAATCCGTGTGCGGCTGCCGTAAGTCCACTGTGTGCTCATCATCGAGCACCTCAGGTGGCACGGGAATCGGTTGCCGGAATCCAAATTTCCGCAGCACCCGATCTGACTGGTGCATCTCCACGGTCGCGTAGGTGATTAGTGGGACCTTAACGTGCCAACTGTTCGGATTTTGGAGGAACTCCTCAGGAATTACTACCCGAATTTCGGGATTCTCGTACAGTGTCTATTGAAACTATATTAACATTACCAAAATATTAGTTATATACATAATACTAGACACTACATACGAAATACTAAATTATAATAACGAAATTCGAAACTTACTTGTGATTCCGATAGTTGTTCCAATAGAGTCGTATATCCTCAATGAGTTAGGTATTCCAACATGACTTGCCGAATGGTTCCACCTAATTAAATAAACTTTTAGCATGCAATTATACTATAAATCTACGAAATAATTGTAAAATATAATATTAGATTTACCTCGTTATCAGTGGGAATGAATATGGCTGGTCGAGTCGAGGACGTAAAAATGGAAATCGAAACCATGCCCATGACTGCAGTAGTGATAGGCAACCTCTGATTTTTGCTTTACTCTGCCGCGTCGCCCGCACATCTCCCGGTACAACCTCGATATAGACTGCAGACCCCATTCAATTCTGCATTGTGCTCTGAAATCAACAAGTTTGAGGAGCCATCTCGTGTGGGCGAGGTTTCTAGAGGTCGGCATCGAGATAGCCTCCAATTATCTAAAGAATGTATGCCCGAGCATACCGTATTCTTTCTTCTTGGTCGAACCCTCGTTTGGTCGCGGGAATGCCTCTGCGAAACGGGCCATATCGATCCGAGCTCCTTGAATTCTATCCGGAATGGCACCCGAAGCTCAGAGCATACGGCCATCCAATCGATAGATGTTGCGGACCGGTGACTCACCGGCGGCCCACCGGTAATCCCAAGCGCAGCTGCACATCTTCTAGGGTGATGGTACACTCTCGCATGGCGGATGGAAAGTTTGCGTCTCGGGTCTCCACCTCTCTATCAACGCGCTGATCAAAGGCGGCTCCAACTTGAACCCCCGGCCTATCTTGGCCACGTGCCAAAAACCCGCTTCCCACAGGTAATTCTCGATCAACGGCGATGGGGGACCAGGCATGTTGCGAATATAACATTCCAACACCCAATCTACAGACTGTTTAAAAAATTATAAAATTCAAAATTAATTAAAATTGCATAATTAAAAAAATTAATAATATTGAAAAATTAACATTAAAACTTACCATTTTCATTTGCTCGACGGCAATGTGCTTGTTGTCTAGGCGACGTAATTCTCCGGCTATTGTAATCCGATAAAAAATTTTAAAATTTTCCAAAAAATAGATATATTAAAAAATTATAAAGGGCTTTTTCGTAAATAGTAAAGGACTATTTTGAAATTTGAGCGTAAATTTCAAGGACTTTGAGAGAAAATTGAGAGAAAAATGAGAAAAGATTGAAGTGTGAAAAAAATAAAGGGTTGGGGGGTTTTTATACTTTTTTTTGACTGTTGGGCCCCCAACGGTCAAAAAATTTGATCACATAGATACGGGCTAAAAGCGCGTCCCCGAGTAGCGCTTTAGTTATTTTTCCCCCCAAAACGCACTGACGTGGACGCGTTTTTGTGGAAATTGGTCCATTCCGATAAATATTTTTCAAACTGGTATATTCCAGTAATTTTTATTTTTATTTTGGTATATATGGGATTTTTGCCCTAAGATATGTACTATTAATATTAGGGATGAAATTGGGGCGGGGCGGGTAGATTTTTGCTCACCCTGACCCTAAGTTTGATCAATTTTTTGACCCCACTCTGACCTCGAATCTTAAAAAAATAAATTCAATCCAAACTCAAAATTCAATGAAAGACCCAATTTGCCCAATTAAATTTGAATTCAACCTAATTGTTTTATTTTTATTTTGAAGCAAATAAGATTATTTTTTAATTATTTTAACTTTTATTTTGAAGAAATTAACAACTATTTTTTTGAATTAGACTTAAATGTTAATTTATTTATTTAATTTATATATTTATTTATTGAAAGAAAAAAATTAAGATATTTACATACATTAAGGGCATTTTAATAAAGATCCTGGATAGAGCGAGACGGATTTTACCTCAAACTCAAACCCGATCAATTATTTTTATAATTTCACCCGACCCTACCTGCTCTGAACCCAATTTTTTTTAAAAAAGAATTCAACTCTAACTGATCGAGTAGGGTCAGAACCCATCGGGTTCTTTTTCATCCCTAATAAGTATCTACGTATTTTTCTCATCAAACACACTAGACTGAATTCAGAATTTTTCTTTTCAGTTTCTAACGCCTCTTTTCTTTTTTCTCCCTACCTCAACACTATGACAGTGCAGTTAATTGAGTGTCAACCATTTCTTTTTCTTTTTTCTCCTGCTCATTCTGTTGTTACTAGGATACTATATAGTAAAGCCAATAGACATCCAATAGGCCTCTTCTTTGGTAATTCTTACTCGATGCTATGCAGTTAACCATCTCGGAACTTTCACATTTTCTTCCCAATTTGATCTTTTTCTGACAGGAGAGCAAGAGTGTAGAGGACTTAGGTGATGTTATTAGAGAAGGGGGTGGAGCACTAGCAAAAGGCTTGTTCAGAGGAGTTACAGGCATATTAACAAAGCCTCTTGAAGGCGCAAAAAGCTCTGGTGTCGAGGGCTTTGTTCAGGGTGTTGGAAAAGGCATAATAGGAGCAGCCGCACAGCCTGTGAGTGGGGTTCTGGATCTTTTGTCAAAAACTACTGAAGGAGCAAATGCTATGAGATTGAAGATAGCATCAGCTATAGCTTCAGATGAACAGATCCTCCGGAGGAGGCTGCCTCGTGCAGTTACTGGTGATAGTTTGCTTCGGCCGTATGATGAGTACAAAGCACGAGGACAGGTACTTTTATGTTTTATTCCCTCTTCTCAGTACTCTGGTGTAGTTGGCTTTAAATACATTAGTAGGACAACTGGAAGAGACCCTTTTTCATTATAATTTTGGTCATCCATTTGCTCTTGCTGTTTTCAACTTGTCTGTTTTATTTTATTTATTCTTGAAATTTGATTTGGTGATCACCTGCTTGTGGTTTGAGTACAACTCTTTAGCCTACTGGCTTTCTGTTCATCTTGAAGGTCATATTGCAATTGGCGCAATCAGGTTCTTTCTTTGTTGATATATTCAAAGTACGTGGAAAGTTTGCACTATCAGATGCATATGAAGATCATTTCATGCTACCAAAGGGAAAAATTATCATGGTTACCCATCGAAGAATAATATTATTGCAAGTAGGTCAATCAACTTTGCTGGAAAGTGGAAATATTTTATGGCTGACCATTCCCTTTTCTTTTTTTTCTTTTTTTCATTTTTTGTGTTTTTCTGAACGTGGAGGTCAAACTAAAGGGTTACATTGCATTTTTTTTTTTCTCTTCTTCAGCAAACTTCTCTTATCACTCAGAGGAAATTCAATCCTATGAGGGATCCATGTTCAGTATTGTGGGATGTTCCGTGGGATGATCTAAAAACAATGGAGTTGACTCGGGGAAAGAAAGACCTACATAAAGCTCCACCTTCGCGGCTCGTACTCCATCTAAAGGCTAAACCAACAGAAACAAAAGAGCAAGTTCGTGTCATAAAATGCAACCGAGGTACTCATCAGACCCTTGAAGTTTACTCTTCAGTTGAACGAGCAATGATCACATATGGAAGAAACCTTTCAAAGGTTAGTTCTGGATCACTTTTTATTTCATATATGTTCATCGTTGGTTTGTTCACATATAAGCATAGATGATGGTTTGATGCCATTTAAGTACAGCATGACCTTGGATCATCAGTGTAAAGATTTAAGACTCTTTTCTTGATTCAGGAGCTACTGAAGAAGGCCACTAAACCATATTCTCCAGTTACTGAAGGCACTTCCATTGAAATGATCCCTAAAGAAGGGGCTAGCAGCTGGTGTCCTCAATAGGTGGTGCGCATGCGATCAACTTTTGGCAACGGCAACAACTAACTTGGGAATCAATGCCAACAGACTTTTTGCCGATGAAAAAGGTTTAAGCTAAGGTACGAAGTTGAAGCATCCATTTTCGAGCATTGAATGAGCTTTCAGACGAATGCGCCTTCATCTTCCACCAAGGATTCACTTATTTTGCAGTTTTGAAGGAACTAATGAAATGGTTAGTTTGCAGTGCCCCATAGAAACATGGATATGCATCTTCCTTCCACCAAGTTATCTTCTATGCCAATCCAAAGTTTAAACAACACCAACAAATGGCTCGGCGGGAACACTAGATGTTTGAATATAAATAGATATTTCTTCATAGAAATCTTAATGTTAGTGAATCTCTCATATAATCAATTTCATTAACCACTTGAAATGTATAGGTTTTTTCTTTTCTTTTCTTTTTTTTTTACAATTTTTGTACATCTCTATGGTATCACTTGTCAATGAACCATTTACAATTGTGGCTCATATCTGTCAATCCGTTTGATGCTTTTCTTTTTTCTTTTTTCTTTGTTAAATTTTCATGACATTTTAGCCTTATTTAGGGAATTTGATTCCATGGTTATCTAAACAGACTGTATTGATTAGTTGAATCGGGAATTAGTTAGGGTATTGATTTGAAGAAAGGCTTTAGACAAGTTGTCCGGGATACGGACTGATTGAACCGTTTTTAATATTTTTATTTTTTTATAATTTTTTAATAATTTATTTAGTCGAAAGTTATCCTAAATCCATGCGAGTTAAGTCTTATTCAACATCTTATCCCCTCCCCCCTATAAAACTAGCTTCTAATTTCAAATGCATTTTTCGCATTTAATATTTAATTAGCTTTTTAAATTTTGTGCTTTTAATTGCACCTAATATGTCTTGTTTGAATTACTGAATGTAATGAAAATATATTAATTTATCAATTCAAATATTATAATAATTTTTTTTCAAATAATAATTAAAATATTTTAATATATTCAACATTTGTTACTTTATGTAATTAATGTAAAATAACATTATTTTAAAAAAAATTAGTTTGGAGCATGATTAATTTGGGCTTAAGTTAAAGCTTTTCTCGCCATAATTTTAGTCAATTCACTCCCGTGATGCTTTTGATATGAGTTTTGTATATGTTGAAATTGGTTTTTTTTTTTTTTTTCAGTAGAAAGAAACAACATATTGCCATTACAGAAAAATGAAACTACTAAAGCATAGCAGCGACATCATTATTTTGATCATCAAACAGCAACCCTAGAATCGAACTCGGAGGATCTCAAATATTTGCACATTATTGCTATAGTCATTTGCAATCTTTGTCATATGATTGACAACTGTATTCGGGGACCGAGGGATATGACGAATCTGCACCTTCCAATTACGACATAGGAGTTAATGAATTAGCCGTAACTCTTACAATCTGCTACTGGCGCACCTTTAACGACTAAGAGAGTCTCCACCAAAACGGCGTCATCACGTTCTAAATCCAGGTGCCTAAAACCTGACTCCCCTGCTATAGAAAGTCCCTCTTAAATGGCTATATATTAACTCAATTTTGAAAACAGAATTCTTATCAGTGCTCATAGAGAAATCATATAACCAACTTACGGATGAGTCTCTAAAGACTCCCCCAACTGAAGCATTTTAACCACGTATCGAACTCACCTCATCTGTGTTAAGTTTGACCCATCCTATCTCAAGTGGACACTAATGTGTAGACGTGACTGTAGAAGCGGCCAGAATCTGAGCAGGATTTGAACTTGTACAACTCCTTGCCCATAAAACTCCCGTATCAACAACTTCTTGCATAGAACTATGTGTTCTAGCAAAGATAAAATTGTTACGATTCTTCCATAAAAGCCATCATAAAATAGAAAAAAGAGTCTCCCAATCAATATATTCCACCTTGATTTGTCAAGTTCCACTTCAATCAATCATATGATTGATCATATCCCACACACGAAAGGTTTCATTTGGTTGTCCCCGTTCAATATAAAAAGTTTTCAGAGAATCGATTTGCGGAACCAATACATTGTAATTCACTGAATGACCATCCCATATGGACCAATACACTTTACTAATAACTTCCGGTGCCCTAAGTGTAGTATTTTCATCAATATAAACTTGTAATTTTTTTCGAACAGATTGGTTAATAAAATAAATTCATTAGTTACATTAATATAATTTGTATAATTGTCCTCACATGGTTTTTGAACACAAAGCAAATAAAAGCAAATGTTGCTTATTGATTGTCTAAATAATTAACTAATACTGACTGGTATTATGTGGTCGGATCGTAATACGGAAAGACAACTTGTATTAGTAGACGAACCTAAGCATGTCCTTATTTTAATCGGAAATGAGCAAACCAATTGAAAGACTAATATGTCGTCTATCAAGTCCAATTGGGGAGATATCTTGTCTTGGGCATCGGAGCGGATGACTCCCAGAAGATAGAGATATAGATGTGACTGACTGGACTAATAATACATCGTACAAGACCCAAGTAGAATAGATCCTAAACCCGTTTATGGATTAATTCACTTTTGAAGTTCATAGTGTGACATACTTAAATCCTAAATGGATGACAAACTATGTATGCGTGACTCGTGCACTTTGGTAAAAGCCTGAATTCAAATAGATAAGAAATCGAAAGCTGGTGCATTAGGTGTACGGCTTCTATAGTATGTGGTGTCATTCACAACACTGGAATTCATAGCCCGAGACATGAGTGAATGATATTCTCTTATAGGCATTACATGGTTGATAAAAGGGTCATCCATCTTTGTGATAGATGACTTAATCACTATTTGAAAGTGATTGCCTTTTCATGAAGGAAGATGTAATGGTTACTATGAGATAAAATAGGATCATATTTGATAGTGATTGACTTCACAAACTACTTCCATTATGAGGCCCTATAGTTTTCCAATTTTCCTGGAAGAAGATAGTCAGTTTACCATCTGAGCCAGGAGTATTTAGCAGTCCAATACTGAACACAACTTCCTTAAGTGCTCTAGGATTGTTGGAATGTCAAGTCCCTAAAGGAATTCTTTGATTTCTTCCCCACTCTCTTGAAAATAACTTCAAAGTAATTAATGAAAGCATCCTTTATTTCTCTTTGTGTACACAAACTCTCCTCATTCATATTTTATGCACACTATTCTATTTTTTTCTTCTTTTACTTATAATTGCATGATAAAAACTCGTATTTCTTTCACCTTTTGCCACCCAATTAATCCTTGATTTTTGATTCCAAAGGGTGTGTTCCATCTCTAGAATACTTTTGAGTTCCAAACGCAACATCCTTTCTTTCAAATTGATCCCTCATCATCAAGTCTTTGTTATGCTATCTCAAGTTCATGGAGTAAATCTTTTTTCCTCATTAAGATGTTTCCGAAACTTTTTCTATTCCATTATTTCAATTTTGTTTTGGTAAGTTTAGTTTTTGGCATTAATTGATAGGTTGCATTTCTCTAGATAAAATTGTTCCAAGAATTTCAAATTACCTCTTTGCATTGTGGATCTTATAACCACATCGCCTCAGATCGATATGATAATCTAGTAAAGGGAGGGTTGAGTTTGTATTTAAAACATCATCCCATGATCTTACTCTACAACTGCCATCGGATATTGCTCAAGCCACTTTGAGCTGGATGGAGTCGTTTAATTAAGTGATAATTATAAGTATAATTAAGTGATAATTAAGATACTTATAATTCTATTAAGGTAATAACTTTATTGGACATCAATAAAATTATCACAATATTTTTTTTAATTTTAAACTAATAATTATATTTATAATTATATTTATCACAACATTTTTCCTATACTTTATGCCTATAGTCCTATTCAATTAATAATTTTAGTTTAATGTTAGCATAACTTTTTAACTAATAATTGTAATACAAATTTGAATTTTTTTTTTAAATGTGTAATTATCACAATTTTTATTAAACTATAATTATTTTTAATGTATAATTATCACAATTTATATTAAATTATAATTGTCGTAACCATTTTTTTGTAAAACGGGAATCGACTAGGATTTTGAAAACGAAAATAAAAACAGGAGTCGCCATCGATCTTTGTTCGGTGTGATCGAATCACCTTTGCTTTAATAAAACATTTTGGTTTACTAAAACGGCATTTTTGGTCTATGAAATACAAGAAAACGGGTTTAGGAGTCGGTTACGTGCGAGGAAGGATTAGCACCCCCGTCACGCCCAAAATTGGTACCAAATTGATTAATTAATGTCTTAATGTCGAAAGTTGAAAACCGAGAACGAATTAAAAACACGATCATTTTTATTAATGTTGATTTTAAAACATCTGAACAAGTTGGAATAATCATAAAAGACCATCTCATCTCGAGGCTACGAAATGCCACATCCAGTAAATTAGGACACGACATCCTGAATCCTTGAGAATAAGCCCGCCTTTTATTTAAAAGCATGTGTATTTTAATTTTAAAATAATATTCAGTTATTTAGATTAAACGAGGAAAAACGAAACCCAGTAAGTTAGGGCACGATCTCTCGAATTTCTAAATACGGAATATTGCCATTTTTAGAAATTCCTATCTCGAGGTAATGAGATATCACACCCAATAAGTTAGGGCACAACACTTTGTACTCTCAAGAATAAGCTTTTTATTTTAAATTTGTATTTTGTTTTAAAAGGTTATTCCGTAATTTAGGCTAAACGAAGAAAATCGAAACCCAGTAAGTTAGGGCACAGTTTTCTCGAATTTCCAAAACGTGAAATATTACCTTATTTTGAAAGATTTTCGGTTTTTGAATAATAGCGAATACAATATGTAAAGGAATACATTTATTTTGTTTGGAGTAAAATACAACGATCTAAGTTGGATAAATTTGTTGGGATTTAATTTACAATGCAATGACATAATAACATAGTAATGAGCTTGGAATAATAATTCATGAACAAAATATTATACAAGTAAATAATAATAACATGAAAATACAAATAAATAAATTATAATATACACAATAGCAATAACCACACACATGTGACATTTAAGTACCAACATTAATAGTCAAAGAATGAGATGAATAACAATTTTAAAATGAATAATAAGACAATTTCAAATAAGTAAAACAAAGAACAAATTTAAGATAAATACTATAAAAAGCAATTTAAAGCAAGTGGTATATAAAATTTAGAACAATTAATATACAAATCAATTTAAAATAAAGTAAAGCAACTTAGAATAAATAATATATACGTAACAACTTAAAATAATATATAAAAAAGGGTCTAGAGTAAGTAATATATAAAAATAATTTAAAACTATAGTATGTAAGATATAAAAAATAGCTTTAATAAAAAAAATAAAAATAATACATGTAGAAAGAATTTTAAATAAACAGTATATATAAAAAAAATGGAATTAAATAATGTATATAAAAAGTTTTAAAATAAATAAAATGTTTGGACTAAATCAGGACAAAAATGTAATTTAAGGCAAAATATGTAAATAAATAAACGAATAAGGACCGAAATGAAAAGGCACTAGTGGTGTGAGGACTAAATGGGGAATTATCCCTGTCCATCAAAACGCGCGGCCTTAACAAGGACCGAATCGTAATCGCAATAAAATCCGTGGGGCTGATTTTTAAAAAAATGAAAAGACTCGACTGCATAGAGTATTAACTCGGAAGGACCCATGGGGAAATAAACCCCTAAGGCCGAAACGCGCGGATCCTCAATCCTGAGCGGGTCGGGTCACACGGGTTTCCCCAAAACGACATCGTTTTGGCGCCTGGGGGAACCCACTGAAACGGTGTCGTTTCAAATGGGGTATTTAAACCCAAATTTCTATTTTTCTTTTCATTTCAGCCTTTCCTTTTTCAAAAATGGTCCCTAAATTCTCTCCCCCCTTTTGACGATTGAACTCCCGGCCGTTCATCGCACCATCGCGCCACCACCGTATCGGTGGCTGGTGATGCCTAAATTCGGGCCTTTTGGCCCTTTCTCAAAACCTTTTTGAAGCCCCAAAAATTCGAGAGATGAAACCCCCTTTTCTTAGCCTTCAGTTCGGCCTCGACGACGGAGATGAGGCTCCGACGACACGCCCCGCTGGTTCAGGTATGGTCTCCTCTCTCTTTTTTTTTTTATTTTGTTTGTGAGAGTTTAAAAATAATAAAAATAAAATAAAGATAAAAAAGTAAACAGTAATAATAAAATCGGAATCAACCTTTGGTGCTTTTCGATTTCTGAGAGTTCGTAGTCCTCGTGAGTATTACATTGTTTTTGGGCTTATATATTTGAAAAGAAATACATTATAATCTACTTTGTTACTGTTTTTCTTGTTTGCTTTGTGCTGCTGCTTTCTTCTTGTTTTGTTTGCAGGTCCTAGGGGGTCAACGGAGAAGAAGTTGCCTTTTTGGTGAAGGACTGAGCAGAAGGCGCATCAGAGGGGAGCCTCGGGACGCGATGCTTCGGGACAAGGTGCGAGAACGGTGCCCGAGGGGTTGCGGCGCCTAGGGTTTCAGAAACCCTAGGCTTTTCTGAAAAACTTTTTAAATTTTGGGCCGTTGGGCCAGTAGAAATTGGGCTGTAATTGGGTTTTGGGTTTTAATATTGTAAGATTGATATCTGTAAAATGAACCTTTTGTATTGGACCTTATTTGTTTTTGTTTGGCTTTCTCTCTTTTTTTTGTGTTTTGTTTTTGATTTGGGTGTATTGGGCCCCGGCTAAATTGGGCCTTTACAATAATTTTTTTAATGTATAATTACAACAACTTCTATTTTATTTTAATTTTTAAACTAATTGTAACATCCCTAACCCACATCTGTCGCCAAAATAGGGTTTCAGAGCATTACCGATCAAACAGATATAATTTCATAAGACTTCGTATCATATAATATTCAAGTCAAAACCAATCAAACTCATACATATTGTCCCTTATTCGAGCCCTCGAGGCCCAAAATATGTGATAAAAATAAGTCGGGACTAATTTGGAAACTCAGAAAAATTTTTCTCGAAATATTAAAAATTTTCAAAGGTGCAAGGTTCACATGGCAGTGTGGTCAAGCCGTGTGACTCACATGATCAGGAGACACGCCCGTGTCTCAGGCCGTGTAGGTATTCAAGATAGGGACACATGGCCGTGTCCCAGCCCGTGTAACTCTCTGACTTGGGTCACACGGCCAAGCCACACGCCCGTGTGCCAAACCGTGTGCCTTTTTGAAATGACCTCGTACGCCCGTGTTGTAATAACCCGATAGTCACAGGTGTCAAAAAATACATTTCTGAGACTCCGTTTTCATAAATTAGACTCATAAATATTTGTGTAGTTAATTAGGTTTTAGTTAGGTGAATTTGCATGAATTTAGAGTAATTAGGTAAAAAAACTAAATTGTATATAGGGTAAAAGTGGAATTATAGATTAAAGAAAAATTGAAGGGACCAAAGAAGCAATTATGCCATTGCCTTTAAATGAGGCGGCATAAAGATAAAAATATTATAACATTTTAAGTTAAAATATATATTATATTATAGTATAGTATAGTATATTATATTATATTATATTATATTATATTATATTATATTATATTATATTATATTATATTATAAAAACAAATAAATAAAGAAAAGATAAAGAACAAAGAATATAGAACAAACGAAACAGAAGGGAAAAAGAAAGAAAAGGAGAAAGACCAAAGCTAAGGGTTTCAAAGTTTCAAGCTCAGTTGGTTAGTCAATTTAGTCTATTTTCTAGTAATTTTTATGTTTTTGGAATCCCGGTGTTAAGTATTACTCGACCCATGTCAAAACTTTAGAAATTTTTGAGTTTTTAAGTGTTGTCTATGTTGAATAATTTTAGTTTTAGGGATTAAACTGATAGATTTTAAAGTTAGAAATGAAAAAGGATTGAATTGTAGAATAAATAGCAAATTTTGAGTAATAGGGACTAAATTATGAAAAATTTGAAATTTAGGGATTTAAGTGAAATTAGGGAGTTAAATTTAGTTTAAAGTAGAATTTGAATGAAAATATAGAATTAAATATGAAGAAAAAAATAGACTTGGTTTAGGGACTAAATTGAAATTTAGACAAATATGGAATAAAAATTGAAATATTAATTATGAGATTGAATTGTGTTGTATTGGTGATTTTTTTTATTTTTTTTTAGTTCCGTAGCTAACGTCGTACCAATATCCTCGACTAAAAAGGGAAAAGATAAAGTCAACGAGGAATTGCTCGGAATTTCTGGTTTGTATTTCTATAATCTGAAGCTAGTTATTAATTGTTGTAATTTTTATTTAATGTGTATGGCAAGTATTGAGGTGAGTAATTGATATTTTGATAATTGATTGAATGAATTGAATTAGAAGATATATATATTAAATGGATTGATTTTTGAATTGAAATGAATGTATGTATAATTATTTGATTATATGAAAAATCAGTATTGGATATTGATTATATCTGAAACGTAAAATTAAACCCTATTAACTGTATCCGGTTGAGTCGGATATAGATGGCATGCCATAGGATTGGAAGAGTTCAGGGATTTCTTCGACTTCGAGTCGATGAGACACTGGGTGTCAATTTACTCCGGATTAATTCAATGAGGCACTGGGTGCCAATTTACTTCGGTTTAGCCGATGAGATTCTGGGTGTCAAATTCTTACTTTGAATTATCCGATGAGGCACTGGGTGCCAAACTGGTGTGTTTTGGTTGGATCCGTGTATCTGTCCGAGTCCGAGTCGTGTTAATAGGGGTAAATGAATAATAAAGTTTTATGATTGATATTGACATGGCATGGTATAAGAAATGGAAGTGAAATAGTGAATTAAAAATAAATTGTGAAAAGCTACTTATATAGCGAGTATGCGAATTTAGATATTTGTGAAACAAATGAAATATGATATGGTTGTTGTAATAAATAAATATTAATAAGTGTTTATATTTCAATTGTATATTGTAAATTCTTATCTTTAAATGTTTGGATTATAGAAATGCCACTGAGTTTTACTCAGTGTATGGTTTATTTTCCATGCGCAGATTAGGTACTTAATTTTGATCGTCGATTCAGCATTTAATTTTGATCGTCGATTCAGCATCCAACAACGATCTCGATCTCAAATGTGGTGATGTTTATCCTTTTGTGTCGACATGTACCTAGGGTGTCTAACTATTAATCATTTTGTGGATTGATTGTAAATAAGATTATAAGTTATTATTGGTTAGTTATATACATATAAATATGTGTTTATGTTGAAGTCATATTATGGCATGTTTAAGTTGATGTTTAAATGAACATGAAATAGGCAAAATAGATTGAATTTGGCATGTTTACAAATTAAACTTGAATGATACTTTAATGATATGATTTGATGATATAATTGTGGTACCAATGAGGGTACATTGGTTAGGCACCTAGGATGTATGTTTTGATATAATTTGGATGTGTTTGATCGTGTTTTAAATTTGTTAAATGAATGATTTTTGAGTTGCTTATTGTCCAAGCTTGCAGGGAATGGTAAACTTGTTGTTTAAGGTTCATTTTGAGTACACACAGCCAGACACACGAGCGTGTGACTGGACCGTGTGAGACACACAGCCAGACACACGGGCGTGTCAGTAGACCATGTGAGATACACAGCTAGCACACAAGCGTGCGAGGCCATTTCAGAAGGGCACACAGTTTGGCACACGGGCGTGTGACTTGACCGTGTGACCCAAGTTAGAGAGTTACATGGGTATAAACACGGAGTGGGACAAGGCCGTGTGTCCTTATTTTGAATACCCACATGGCCTGAGAAACGAACATGTCTCCTGACCCTGTGAGTCACACGGCCTGACCACACGGCCGTGTGAACCCTGCAGGTTTGAAAATCTTTAATATTTCATGAAAAATTTTCTGAGTTTTCGAATTAGTCTCGACTTGTTTCTAACATGTATTTTGGGCCTCGAGGGCTCGAATAAGGGAAAAAATGTATGAGTTTGATTAGTTTTTACTTGAATATTATATGATATGAAATGTTTGAAATTATGTCTGTTTGATCAGTAATGCTTTGAAATCCTATTTCGGCGACAGATATGGGTTAAGAGTGTTATAATTTAGTGGTATCAGAGCTTTACAGGTTTAGCAAATTCTCAGATTAAATCGAGCTCGAAATTGAGTCTAGAGGTACATGCTATAATTGAGTCGAATTGAGTCAGGATTTGGATGCTGATATATATATTTGTTTTTGTTTTATAGTTGAAATTTTTGGATGATTATAATGATGATATTGATCAAGAGATGTATACCGGAGATGATGTTCCCAATGGGTTAAATGAAACCGAATAGTCAACACCTAGTGTTAATCTAGTTAGTACTCAACAACCTAATGTTGAACTAGGTAATATCGGGGAAAGAGATGATTCACAGTTACTTAGAGCTATTGTTGATACTCTTCAGCGAGTTGCGGGAACTACATCCACTACAACATCTACACCTACTGCTCGTCGAGCTCTGATAAAAGAATTGCGTAAATATGGTGCAACAGAATTCTTGGGGCTGAAAGGAGTTGATCCTTCCGTAGCTGAAATTTAGATTGAATCTACTAAACGTATCTTGCAACAACTTGAATGCAACCCACGTGAAAGTTTAATATGTGTTGTTTCTCTACTGCAAGGAGAAGCATATATGTAACATCCTGAATTTTTGGCCTATGCGTTTAATGGGTGGATATGTTTAATGTGTTAATTTAAGTGTTAGGGGTCCAAATTGGGCTCAGGCTTAGTTAGAGGCCTTGATTAAAATTATCTGTTTGGGCATTATAAGGTTTAAAAGGTAGTATCTATGTTTAAAATACCAAAGTGGGCTTGTGGCCCAATCTTAGGAGGTGACGCCACACAAGGGAGTAAGGGGCCCAAATTTAAGTTTCATGGAGCCCAATTCTTTTAATTTAAGTTAGCTAATTTTGGGCATTAGGATTAGGTGGAGTGGATGGCAACAAGGCTAAAATTTAAGGGTTTTAATGTTTAAAATATGTGGATAATAAGCAGATAAAGGCTATTATTTAGGAATTTATTTTATGTGGATAATAAGCAGATAAAGGCTAAAATTTAGGGATTTTAATAATTAAAATATGTGGATAATATGCTGATAAAAGAGGGAGGAGTTAGAGATAATTAAGTCTCTTTTAGATGAGCTAGTAGATTAAGATAAAAGAGAAAAGATAGGATTTATCTACAAGGTTAGGTAAGTGCCGAAATTTCTATAAATAGGGGGAATATCTCTTCAATTTTGGCATTTGGGTTTTTCTCTCGTTCTTTTCTCTTCTTCTTTGAGTAAAAGCCGAAACCTCCTAAAGTTCCATCTTCTTCTTCATTCTCTACAAAAGCCGAAATCTTTAAGCCTAATCCCTCATCTTCACCTTGTTTCAAAAGCCGAAACTCTTTCCATTCTTTTTCTTCCTAGCCAAAATCTTCAAGTCCCTTCCTTGTTTTCTTTTGTTCTTCTCTTTTCCTGTCAGAAACTGAAATTCTTCACTCAAGTATTTTAAAAGCCAAAGACACATCAGCCTTCTCTTGTTCATACTTTTTCCGGGATTTTCAGCCGAAATCCCTAGATCTCATCTCCTGTGATTGCCGAATTGCTTCTGTGGTGCCTACTTGTACCGAAATCTGAAGGGAACTTTAGTAGAGTCAATCGCCTAGATCTCTAAGTCAAGGATCAGTAACATTTGAATCGTGTTACTTTCAGGATTTCAAGGTAAGGGATCTATTAGTTTTAACGTGTAATTTGGGATTTATTAACCTTGGCCGATTGTTGAAGGGGCTAAATCTTTGTGTGTTTTTCCGGCTTTTGACCAAGGCTTTACATTTAGGATAATAGATCCGGATAGCATGGACATCGACTAAGAATATTGGATTTTGCGATATCAGGTGTGTAACTCTCCACACTATTTAGATCTGTTTGATTAATATATGATTATAAGTCTTATATGTTTTGATAAATGCCGAAATCCCAGCATAATGACGGAAACCCAAAGAGGGTAAAAGCAAATCACCAGGTTAGTGAATGTTCTGATTAAATGATATAAGAATAATGATTTTATGTGATTGCATGGGTTGGGTTTGATGAAAGGAGGAAGTTATATGTTGTAGCGATTTTTACCGTGATCTGTTGTAGCGGTTCCTTACCGTGATCTGTTGTAACAGCTTTTGGCGTGATCTGTTGTAGTGGCTACGGCCATGATCTGATGATGAGCAGCACGACTGCCATCAAGGCGTGTAGCGGTGTGGGTTGATTGTAGAAATCCCCAATGGTGTGAATGGCTGGTACGGGGGCGTGTAGTGGATGGAAACCTAGGATTTGGGTTGGGTTTTGCATATTATTTTTGTGCTATGTATGTTAATTATTCTGTTTTATAGGGCTAAAGCCCAAATCTAATGGTGCATGAGTGTTGCACACTGAGTCTCGCGACTCACCCTTTTAATTCAACAATTTCAGGTGACACCTAGTGCATCGGACCGGGCTGGAGAGGAACGCGAGGTGGCCATGCAAAAGAATATTTGGATTCAGCAAAAAGGCCTTCAGTTTATTATTTTTATAACTTTGATTTAATGGGTTTTAAATCCCCTTGTAATAAGGCCATGGGCCATTAGACTATTAATTATGCTTTGGTTTTACGTTGGGCTTTTATTACTGGGTCTTAAGTTTTATGTTTTCAATTAAGTTAAGACATGTATGAAATTTCAGTTTTTATTTAAAAAATCTATCAAAATAATTGGTAACTTAATATTTTATACTTTAATGAATCCTCAAGCTTTTGGAATAAAGGTTTAAACCTAGTAATTGTTTTCCAAAATACGACATGTTTTGTAAAATCCCTTAAGTGACATACCAGATCCGGTCGTAGCGTTTGGGCCGAGTTTGGGGTGTTACAAATTGGTATCAGAGCCCGGTTTAAAACTCAGCTTTGGGGGTTTGGGGCTCAAAACGTTTTCTAAAAATGGGCTTTTGAAACATGCATGTTTTTAAATGATAACATGTCTGTTAGCTCGACATGGCACCTGCATCTCCGGCCCAAGTCCGCCAGGTAAGTATTCTGAACTCCTTGTGTGTTATATATGTATGTGGGCTTGATGGGCTTTGTTAGACGTAGACTATTTAGACTATAACTTGATGGACTTTAGGCTTAGCTGAAATAACTCCTTAAATCTCATAAGACTTAATTTCACTAAACAAACCCATGAACGAGTCTAGGATTGGATCTGGAAGAGCCTGGTACTTAAGCAGTCCTAGTGACTCACCTCCTCTTCGCTGGAATCCTACCTGGTGCGTAGTGACTGTTCACTCTAGCCACGAGGATTTGTTGATGGGCCAAAAGCTATAATTAAAACCCGAAAGGGACCAGCCACATTATTTTTACAAAATAACTAAAATACCCTTATTTTGAAAAAAAAATACCAAGATACCATGATTTGCAAATATACCCCGATTTACAAAGTCAACAAAATTTTTCCTTAAAAAAAAAACACATACAACACACGACAATAACCAAAAACCCACAAACACCTGAACACTACTATTATTCTTTTGAAATCAAATTCTCCAAGATACCCTTGTTTTAAATATATATATACCCCCTTAGTTTTGTAAAATTTTTTTGTAAAATGACCAAAATACCCCTGATTTGTAAAATTACCAAATTACTATTGACTTGCAAAATGACCAAATTATCCCTGCTTTGTAAAATTACCAAATTACCCCTGATTTGTGAAATGACCAAAATACCCTTAATTTGTAAAATTACTGAAATACCCCCGAATTACAAAATTACCAAAATACCCTCGAATTACAGAATTATCGAAATACCCCTGGATTGCAAAAATTACCAAAATACCCTTATTTCATGAAATCAACAAGGAACTCTATTTTGAAAATTACGAAAATACCCTTGTAGGATAAATTACGAAAATACCCCTGGGTAGTGAAATGACAAAAATACCCCTCTATGATGAATGTAGGTTTGTGGATGTACTTGTATGCTAATGTCTGATGACTGAATGTGTGTGCATCTTAGAATTAGAAGGTAAACTTGAGACTGAAACTGTAGATAAGTTCGAATTCGAAAGAACTACTCTTAAAACTACTAATCATAAGACTGTTCGTGGATAATCAGTGGAAGAAAACCAATAATTCATAAAAAAAAATTTAATCAGATAAATGCGAACCGATAGCATTAGTACAAGGGGACGAGGACACTCTAGATGTTAACACCGGTGCGTACTCTACCATAGTGTACTAAGTGTTTAATTTAGGTTTAGAATTGGAGTGCGCAGCGAAAGTATGGTAGTGAGACTTAGGTAGTACGATTAATAGTTAGTTGGAAATTTCGAGGACGAAATTTCTTTAAGGGGGGTAGAACTATAACATTCTGAATTTTTGGGCCTATGCGTTTAATGGGTAGATATGTTTAATGTGTTAATTTAAGTGTTAGGGGTCCAAATTGGGCTCAGGCTTAGGTAGAGGCCTTGATTAAAATTATCTGTTTGGGCATTATAGGGTTTAAAAGGTAGTATCTATGTTTAAAATACCAAAGTGGGCTTGTGGCCCAATCTTAGGAGGTGACGCCACACAAGGGAGTAAGGGGCCCAAATTTAAGTTTCATGGAGTCCAATTCTTTTAATTTAAGTTAGCTAATTTTGGGCATTAGGATTAGGTGGAGTGGATGGCAACAAGGCTAAAATTTAGGGGTTTTAATGTTTAAAATATGTGGATAATAAGCAGATAAAGGCTATTATTTAGGAATTTATTTTATATGGATAATAAGCAGATAAAGGCTAAAATTTAGGGATTTTAATGATTAAAATATGTGGATAATATGCTGATAAAGGAGGGAGGAGTTAGAGATAATTAAGTCTCTTTTAGATGAGCTAGTAGATTAAGATAAAAGAGAAAAGATAGGATTTATCTACAAGGTTAGGTAAGTGTCGAAATTTCTATAAATAGGGGGAATATCTCTTTAATTTCGGCATTTGGGTTTTTCTCTCATTCTTTTCTCTTCTTCTCTGAGTAAAAGTCGAAAACTCTTAAAGTTCCATCTTCTTCTTCATTCTCTGCAAAAGTCGAAATCTCTAAGCCTAATCCTCCATCTTCACCTTGATTCAAAAGCCGAAACTCTTTCCATTCTTTTTCTTCCTAGCCGAAATCTTCAAGTCCCTTCCTTGTTTTCTTTTCTTCTTCTCTTTTCCTGTTGGAAACTGAAACTCTTCACTCAAGTATTTTAAAAGCCAAAGACACATCAGCCTTCTCTTGTTCATACTTTTTTCGGGATTTTCCTATAAGCCAAAATCCCTAGATCTCATCTCCTGTGATTGCCGAATTGCTTCTGTGGTACCTACTTGTGCCTAAATCTGAAGGGAACTTTAGTAGAGTCAATCGCCTAGATCTCTAAGTCAAGGATCAGTAACATTTGAATCGTGTTACTTTTGGGATTTCAAGGTAAGGGATCTATTAGTTTTAACGTATAGTTTGGGATTTATTAACCTTGGCCGATTGTTGAAGGGGCTACATCTTTGTGTGTTTTTTCGGCTTTTGAGCAAGGCTTTACATTTAGGATAATAGATCCGGATAGCAAGGACATCGACTAAGAATATTGGATTTCGCGATATCAGGTGTGTAACTCTCCACATTATTTAGATCTGTTTGATTAATATATGGTTATAAGTCTTATATGTTTTGATAAATGCCGAAATCCCGGCATAATGACGGAAACCCAAAGAGGGTAAAAGCAAATCACCAGGTTAGTGAATGTTCTGATTAAATGATATAAGAATAATGATTTTATGGGATTGCATGGGTTGGGTTTGATGAAAGGAGGAAGTTATATGTTGTAGCGGTTTTTACCGTGATCTGTTGTAGCGGTTCCTTACCGTGATCTGTTGTAGCGGCTTTTTGCCGTGATGCTGTAGTGTAGTGGCTACGCCATGATCCGATGATGAGCAAAGACGCATCGCTATCAAGGAGTGTAGCGATGTGGGTTGATTGTAGAAATCCTAATAATGGAATGAATGGTCGATACGATGGCGTGTAGCGGATGGAAACCTAGGATTTGGGTTGGGCTTTGCATATTATTTTTGTGCTATGTATGTTAATTATTCTGTTTTATGGGGCTAAAGCCCAAATCTAATAGTGCATGAGTGTTGCACACTGAGTCTCGCGACTCACCCTTTTAATTCAACAATTTGGGTGACACCAGTGCATCGGACCCGGGGCTGGAGAGGAACGCTAGGTGGCCATGCAAAAGAATATTTGGATTCAGCAAAAAGGCTTTCAGTTTATTATTTTTATAAATTTGATTTAATGGGTTTTAAATCCCCTTGTAATAAGGCCATGGGCCATTAGACTATTAATTATGCTTTGGTTTTACGTTGGGCTTTTATTATTGGGTCTTAAGTTTTATGTTTTCAATTAAGTTAAGACATGTATGAAATTTCAGTTTTTATTTAAAAAATCCATCAAAATAATTGGTAACTTAATATTTTATACTTTAATGAATCCTTAAGCTTTCGGAATAAAGGTTTAAACCTAGTAATTGTTTTCCAAAATGCGACATGTTCTGTAAAATCCCTTAAGTGACATACCAGATCCGGTCGTAGCGTTTGGGCCGGGTTTGGGGTGTTACAATATACTTGGTGGCAATCAGTGACGCGTCATGTGCCCACAGATCAGGTAAATTGAGAATTTTTCCAAAAGGAATTTCAAAATAAATATGTGGGTGAATTGTATATTGAAGACAGAAAACAAGAGTTTTTGATGCTAAAATAAGGTGAAATGTCTGTGGCTGATTATGAACGAGAATTTTCACGACTTAATAGGTATGCTACTGAGTTTGTATCAACCGAAATTGAAAATTGCAAGCGATTTCTGTGTGGGTTACGCGATGAGTTGCGAGTACAGTTAGTATCACACAAAATTACTGAGTTTGCAGATTTGGTGGAATGGGCAAGAATGGTAAAGTAAGTTTTGGGTTTTGGTAAAAAGACTGAGAATATTCGTACTGTTGGAAAGCGCCCTGGAACCGCTAGTTCAAACCCTCCACCGAAAAGATCAAAAGAATTCCGTGGTAGCTGGAGATCAAACTTTATTCCAGAGTGAACTGATAGAAATCGTGATAGACAACCGACTGTGTCTACGACTGTAGGAAAAAGCACCATGAGGAATGCTGAAAGTTAACTCGAGGTTATTTTCTCTGTGGATCTACAGAACAGTTTGTTAGAGATTGTCCGAAGAATGAGAATGCTACACATGTTACTTCTCAGAGATCCATGTCTGCTTCTAAAGGTCGCGGATCGAATCGAAGTGGTTCATTTTCGAAAGGTGGTGCTAGAAAAAGAAATGATGTCGTTACTCAACAATCGAAGGCCAGAACGCCAGCTCGAGCTTATGTTGTGCGGACTCGTGAGGATGGTGATGCTAATGATGTGGTGACATGTATACTTTTATTACATTCAAAACCTATTTATGCTTTGATAGATCCAGGATCTTCACATTCATATGTTAATACTAAATTGGTTGAGTCGGGAAGTTTAAAATCTGAGACGTCTAGAGTATCAATAGTGGTATCTAGCCCATTGGGACAATCTGTGTCAGTGGATCAGGTACGTAGAAGATGTCCATTAATGATACAGAATATGACCTTCCCTGTTGATTTATTGATAATGCCATTTGGTGATTTTTATATGAATTTGGGTATGGATTGGCTTACGGAGCACAGGGTGGTTCTGGATTGCTGTAAAAAGAATTTTATTGTTCAAAGTGAAAACAGTGATAAGATTGAGGTGAAGGTATTCAAACAAGTGGTTCAACTCATATCATTTCAGTAATTCGAGCTAATAAACTTTTTCATCAAGGGTGTGAAGCTTTTCTATCCCATGTTATCAACTCGAATTCTATTGATAGCCAGTGCAGTAAAATTCCAACTATTTGTGAATTCTCTAATGTGTTTGTAATACCCCTATACCCGGTTTAATCATTCAGACCCGGTATATGACTATTACATTTGGTGCCAAAACGGTTATGGCTAGATACTATTTAATTAAAAACATTTGTATGTAATAATTTAACTTACCAATCATTTTTACAAACATATTTATTGTTTACTAATTCATTCCATATATACCAAAAATATTTCAAGTAACTCAAAATAGATAGAATTTCAAGAGTCTACCTTTTAGTCCCTATCACATGGGAATACCTTTGAACTGCATAAGTACATTCCATTTTAATACAAAATATAGTACCTACATTTAAAGTCCTTGAGGATGTGATGAGATGAGAGATCTTCTAGTTGGACTTCTCTTCTAGTCTATTTGTACCTACGCGTTAAAAATAAACGCGTTAAGCCGGTGAAGGCTTAGTAAGCACTACAAGAATAATTAAATAAGCAATTATAACAGAATATTTTAACTCAATCAATTATTGCATATCTTCTCACATATAAGTCATGTCAACTATGCATTACTTTAAATAAATTTAACTTATCTTTTGTAAGGTATTAAACTTACCTTAACACATCAGTGATTCACTTTTGTTCTCATTTCACATTCTTAGCCCAAAGTAGACTTTATAGAACACACCGGATATACGGAACAAATACAGAGGTGCATTATGATGCACAAGTGAACAGGGAGCACTGACGTGCTAATAATCAGAGAGCACCAACGTGCTAATAATCAGAGAGCACTAACGTGCTAATATCAGAGAGCACCAACGTGCTAATATCAGAGAGCGCGCTAAAGTTCCTTAATGGCATGCCACTAATATCCCAGTAGTTCTAAATTCCGTCTACTTGGGCATTAAAGCTGAATCTCATACATTTAAATACTTTATATAAATATTTCAGAAAAAGATAAATAAATAAAAATAATTTAAAATTCTTGTAGTACTTACAACAAAAGGTTGAGGTAATATAAATTCTTCTTCCTTCACTCATTAACCTTCTCTTTTCCTTTTCCTTCAATTCGGTCCTCTCATTCCTTTTCTTTTTCTTCAATTTCATATAAACATATAACATTTATATGTTAAAAATAATAAAATAATTTCCTATACTATTTAATAAAATAAACATGTATTTTATGATAAATTCATGCTTTCTTACTTTTGCTCACATTTCAATTTAATCCTTTACTCATAAACTTATTCAAAGCTGTCCTTTTGTGTCATAGTCACAAAATTATTTATTTACAATGATACAGAACTCCAAATGAAGAACCATTAATTTTTCCTGAAACTAGACTCACATATATTCATACCATAAAATTTCCACAGTTTTTAGCCTAGCCAATTAGTACAGTTTATTCATCAAAGTCACCCCTGTTCTGCTGTCTGGCAGTTCTGACCCTTCTTCACTAAAAATTAATTATCTCTTTATACAAGATTCAGATGATATTTTCATTTATTTCTATTGAAAAGATACTCATTCAGGATTCTAAACATATAAATTTAAGCCCCTAATTATTTTTCTCCAAGTTTTTATGATTTTCCAAAGTCAGAACAGGGGATCTCAAAATCACTTTGAACCAGTCTTACAAAAATCTAAATATCTAAAAATACAAAATTCCTTTGCTTTCCCTATTTCTTTCATATGAAATTAGACTCAATAATCTTTAATTTCATATCTCACTAAGCTTTTAATTCCACTTCTACCATTTTTAGTGATTTTTCAAAGTTACCCTACTGCTGCTGTCCCAAAACAGTTTTCTTATAGCTTATTTTACAATTAAATCCTTTACCCAATTCTAACTTCAAATTCTTTCAATTAAACCACTAATTCATCTTTTTGTTTATCATATGCTATGTTCAAAAACTTTAAAACTCGAAAAACCTCAATTTAAATTCATCAAAACTTTATCCTAAAACTTATAAAACATCAAAATTAAAAGAAAAGGGCCAAATTAACTTACCTATTAAACTTCCAAGCTTCAAACTTTTAATTTTCCCCTTTTCTTCTTTCTTTTCTCTCTTTTTCTTTCTTTCCCTGCTCTCTTTTCGTTTTTTTCTCTGTTTCTTCTCTTTTATTCTTTACCTTATTATATAATATTATATTATATTAACATAATTATCTAATAATAATATATTTTATCACATAAAAATCTTAAGATTTTTATGCTTATCTTATACTCAACATTTAAAAATGGCATAATTCCTTTTTAGTCCTTTTTATTTTCTTTAATCTTTAATTAAACTTTCACACCTATTACAATCTAATCCCTTTTTCCCAAATAGTTCTAATTAAGTCAAATTCACCTAAATAAAATCCAATTAGGCACACAACTAGCTTCGTAAATATTTTTAATAAATATTTACGATTCAGTTTTATGAAAACGGAGACCAAAAATATATTTTTCGGTTACTCGACTATCGGGTCACTACAATTCTCCCCCGCTTAATAAATTTCGTCCTCGAAATTTACCTGACCTAAGTAACTGCAGATATTGATGTCTCATTGTTTCCTCTCTTTCCCATGTTGCTTCTTCCAAATTATGATGTCTCCACAACACTTTTACCAACGGAACCCGTTTGTTCCTTAATTCCTTTACTTCTCGAGCAAGTATCTTAATTGGCTCCTCTTTATAAGTTAAATCCGGTTGAATTTCTATTACTTCAGGAGTAATCACATGAGATGGGTCAAACCTGTATCTTCGTAGCATTGAGCCATGAAAAACATTGTGAATTCTATCCAATTCCGGTGGTAAGGCTATCCGATAAGCAACTGGACCAACCCGTTCTAAGATCTCATACGGCCCAATGAATCTTGGACTGAGCTTGCCTTTCTTTCCAAATCGGAGAATTTTTTTCCATGGCGACACTTTCAAAAATACTTTTTCACCAATATTACATTCAATATCTTTTCTTTTAAGGTCAGCATAAGATTTTTGACGATCAAATGCTGCTTTCAAACTATTTCGAATGACTTTTACTTTTTCTTCTGTTTCCTGGATCAAATCAACCCCATGTATTCTCTTTTCACTGAGCTCTGTCCAATATAACGGTGTTCTACATTTTCTACCATACAAAGCTTCATACAGAGCCATTTTAATCTTCTGGGTGATGAAGCATTATTGTAAGTAAATTCAATCAAAGGTAGATACCTCTCCCAATTACCTTCAAACTCTAGTATACAACATCGGAGCATATCTTCCAATACTTGAATTACACGCTCAGATTGACCATGCATGCGAGGATGAAATGCGATCTTGAAATACAGCCCGAGTACCTAAAGCTTCTTGCAATTTATCCCGAAAAGCGAGGCGTATATCGGGGATCTCTATCGATATAATGGAGACAGGCACTCCATGTAGCACGATAATCTCGGATATATCTGATTCGGCCGGTTTATCTAAAGAATAATCCATACGTACCGGAATAAAGTGCACTGATTTTGTCAATCGGTCAACAATCACCCAAATAGCATCCTTTTTCTTCGGAGACAACGGTAATCCCGATACAAAGTCCATAGTGATTCTTTCCCATTTCCATTCTGGTATAGTAATTGGCTGAAGTAGCCCTGAAGGTACCTGATGCTCAGCTTTAACTTGCTGACATATTAAACATCTTGATACAAAATCAGAGATATCCCGTTTCATTCCTGGCCACCAATACATCTTTTTCAGATCATTATACATTTTATTACTCCCCGGATGTACAGACATAGTACCGTTGTGAGCCTCGTATAAAATCTTCTGTATGAGTTCTGAATTCTGAGATACACATATCCTACCTTTGAATAACATACAACCATCAACTCCAACCTGAAATTCAGAATCAGTACCTAACTCACACTGTGCCCATTTAACCTGTAACTTCTCATCATTCTTCTGAGCTTCACATATTTGTTGTAAAAATGTCAGTTTAGCTCTCAATTCAGCTATGATTGAACCATTATCAGCCAAAGATAATCGGGCATTCATAGCTTGCAAAGTAGATAGAGATTTTCGGCTTAGAGCATCAGCAACAACATTAGCCTTACCTGGATGGTAATCAATAATCAAATCTTAATCCTTTATCAATTCAAGCCACCTGCGCTGTCTTAAATTCAGATCTTTCTGCGTTATCAAATATTTCAAGCTTTTATGATCAGTATAAATATGACATTTCTCACCGTACAAGTAATGCCGCCATATCTTTAACGCAAACACCACTGCAGCCAATTTAAGATCATGCGTCGGATAGCTCTTTTCGTGTGGCTTTAATTGCCTAGAAGCATATGCTACTACCTTTCCTCCTTGCATTAGCACACAACCCAAACCATTGTACGAAGCATCACTGAAAATCACGTACTCCTTACCAGATTCTGGTTGAATCAACACAGGAGCTTCTGTTAATGCTGCTTTTAATTTTTTAAAACTTTGCTGACGCATATCTGTCCATTCAAATTTCACATTTTTCTGCAACAATTTCGTTAACGAAGATGCAATCATAGAGAATCCCTCAACAAATCTTCTATAATAACCAGCCAATCCGAGAAAACTCTTTACTTCTGTCACATTCTTTGGTGGTTTCCATTCAAGTATAGCTTC
The DNA here is from genome assembly GCA_025503065.1 of Gossypium bickii. Classification (NCBI taxonomy): domain Eukaryota; kingdom Viridiplantae; phylum Streptophyta; class Magnoliopsida; order Malvales; family Malvaceae; genus Gossypium; species Gossypium bickii. The sequence continues at coordinate 12,207,168 of CP106710.1, read as the reverse complement.
TACCTTCTTGGGATCTACCCGAATACCATCTGCCGATACTATATGTCCCAGAAAAGTGACTTCTTTTAACCAAAATTCACACTTACTCAATTTAGCATACAATTGTTTTTCTCTCAAAATCTGTAGCACAATTCGGAGATGTTTATCATGCTCTTCTTCACCTTTTGAATACACAAGAATGTCATCTATAAGTACAACCACAAACTGATCTAAATAAGGCTGAAAAATTCTATTCATAAGATCCATGAAAGTAGCTGGAGCATTAGTCAATCCAAATGGCATAACCAAGAACTCATAATGACCGTACCGAGTACTAAAGGCAGTTTTCGACACATCAGATTCTTTCACCCGTAACTGATAATACCCCGATCTGAGATCAATCTTAGAAAATACACTAGCTCCTTTTAACTGATCAAACAAATCATCAATCCTGGGCAACGGATATTTGTTCTTTATAGTCACTTTATTCAACTGATGGTAATCTATACAAAGTCTCAAAGACCCATCTTTCTTCTTTACGAACAATACTGGTGCCCCCCATGGTGATACACTAGGACGTACGAATCCCTTGTCTAATAACTCTTGTAACTGCATTTTCAATTCTTTCAACTCAGTGGGTGCCATCCGATAAGGTGCTATTGATATCGATGCAGTGCCTGGAATTAACTCAATCCCAAACTCTACTTCTCTTTCTGGGGGTAAACCCGGTAATTCTTCTGGAAACACATCAATAAAATCTCGAACCACCGGTATCTTTTCAATCTCAGTATTCATTATATGAGTATCTAAAATGTAAGCAAGAAAAGCAGGATATCCTCTCCTCATCATCTTAGAAGCCTTTATTAAAGACACCACATTCGTCAATGCGCTATATTTTTCACCGGTTACAATCACTTCATCTCCATCTAAAGTTCTCAAGGAAATTCTTTTTCTTCTGCAATCAACCATAACTCCATGTTCTGATAACCAGTCCATACCCAATATCACATCGAACTCATAAAATGTAAGTGCCATAAGGTTGCTGGAAACTCATAATCATGAATTTTTAAGGGACATCTTCTACATACTTTATTAACTTTCTCACTTTGCCCGAAAGGATTAGTAACTACTACTTCGTATTCTGTAAGTTCTACTTGTAACTCTCTTTCTTTCACTAATGTAATGCATATATATGAATGCGTAGAGCCAGGATCAATTAGTGCAATTACAGAAGAATCAAATAAAGAGAATGTACCAGTAATCACATCAGGAGCGTCTCCCTCTTCTCGTGTTCTGATAGCATAAGTTCGAGGCCTTCGGGATTCAGATCTATCAGTTGTTTCCCTCACCAATCTCATACCAATACCAGTGCCACCAGGAATTCCAGGTTGTCTACCTCTTTGTGGAACCGAGCTACCTCTCACTGCATCGCTCGTAACACTTTTCGACATCTTGGCGATCTACGATTAAATGATTTTTGATCCACATCGAAAAACAGGCTCGAGAATTCAGTCGACATTCTCCCCAATGATATCTTCCACAGTGCTCACATGATGACGGTGTTGGTTTTCTTTAGAACCTCGGTACTACCCATAGAGGTCGTCTCTTTGAGTTTGTCTTATGCAGATGCGGATCTTTGCCCAACAGTAGGAGAAGTGTATCTAGAATCTCTAAAATCCCTCATTCTTTTTTAAAACGGTGGTGGTGCTGAACTAGTGGCTAGTCTCTTCCCAAAACTCTTTTCTTTTGAACGAGCTAACCCTTCTTCTAGTCGTTGTGCTTTATCAACCAAAATAAGAAATTCTTGTAGATGTAAATCTCTTCATTCAATCCCAACTCAAATCTCCTGCACACATCTGCTTCATTTGCTATTAATTCCTTGGCATATTTACTCAATCTGATAAATTCACGTTCATATTCAGCAACAGACATGTTGTTCTGCTTCAAATTCAGAAATTCTCTTTTTTTCTTCTCCAGATAAAGTTGACTCACATATTTCTTTCTAAATTCAGATGCAAAGAAATCCCAATTAATTTTCTCTGTAGGATGGATATTCATGACAGTGGTCCATCATTGGTAAGCCTCACCCTTTAACAAAGATACTGCACATTTCAACTTTTCATCCCCTGTACACTGCAATTCTTCAAATATTCTTTTGATGTTCTCAAACCATTCCTCACCTCTCACTGGTCATCATCTTTCTTTCCTTTAAACTCTTCAAATTTCATATTTTTACGATTTTCTCCAAGGGGATCGATGACTGGTTATAGATGATTGTGGATGTAGAGCAGAAAGAGGAGAAGATAGTGGTGGAACAGATGGAGCATTATTAGTTCTCACAACTTGCTGCAATAACTGATTCATTGTCTGTAACAAGGTTGCAATCAGAATTTCTTCTCTAGCCGGTATCGGTTCAGTTTCAGATTGAGTTCTTTCTTCCAATTCAGGCTCCCTATCATCTCTTAAGTTTACCGATTCACTTCGAGCTTGGACTTTATGTTGATCTCTTTCCCTATCAAGGTTTGGCGCCCTGCTCTCTACTTCATTTTCTGACTCTTCACGAGATCTATTTGACATCTTTAAGTTTCTACAATATTCATAAATTACACAATTAAATAACTAAACCTCATCTCATCACATCAATTTATAAAATGGCATGTACAAATAGACTCATCCTCGACCCAAGAATTCAGAAAACTTAGGCTCTGATACCAATAAATGTAATACCCCTATACCCGGTTTAATCATTCAGACCTGGTATAAGACTATTACATTTGGTGCCAAAACGGTTATGGCTAGATACTATTTAATTAAAAACATTTGTATGTAATAATTTAACTTACCAATCATTGTTACAAACATAGTTATTGTTTACTAATTCATTCCATATATACCAAAAATACTTCCCGTAACTCAAAATAGATAGAATTCCAAGAGTCTACATTTTAGTCCCTATCACATGGGAATACCTTTGAACTGCATATGTACATGCCATTTTAATACAAAATATAGTACCTACTTTTGAAGTCCTTGAGGATGTGATGAGATGAGAGATCTTCTAGTTGGACTTCTCTTCTAGTCTATTTGTAAGCCCGTGAAGGCTTAGTAAGCACTACAAGAACAATTAAATAAGCAACTATAACAGAATATTTTAACTCAATCAATTATTGCATATCTTCTCACATATAAGTCATGTCAACTATGCATTACTTTAAATAAATTTAACTTATCTTTTGTAAGGTATTAAACTTACCTTAACACATCAGTGATTCACTTTTGTTCTCATTTCACATTCTTAGCCCAAAGTAGACTTTATAGAACACACCGGATATACGGATCAAATACAGAGGTGCATTATGATGCACAAATGAACAGAGAGCACCAACGTGCTAATAATCAGAGAGCACCAACGTGCTAATATCAGAGAGCACCAACGTGCTAATATCAGAGAGCGCGCTAAAGTTCCTTAATGGCATGCCCCACTAATATCCCAGTAGTTCTAAATTCCGTCTACTTGGGCATTAAAATTTGAATCTCATACATTTAAATACTTTATATAAATATTTCAGAAAAAGATAAATAAATAAAAATAATTTAAAATTCTTGTAGTACTTACAACAAAAGGTTGAGGTGATATAAATTCTTCTTCCTTCACTCCTTAACCTTCTCTTTTCCTTTTCCTTCAATTCGGTCCTCTCCTTCCTTTTCTTTTTCTTCAATTTCATATAAACATATAACATTTATATGTTAAAAATAATAAAATAATTTCCTATACTATTTAATAAAATAAACATGTATTTTATGTTAAATTCATGCTTTCTTACTTTTTCTCACATTTCAATTTAATCCTTTACTTATAAACTTATTCAAAGCTGTCCTTTTGTGTCATAGTCACAAAATTATTTATTTACAATGATACAGAACTCCAAATGAAGAACCATTAATTTTTCCTGAAATTAGACTCACATATATTCATACCATAAAATTTCCAGAATTTTTAGCCTAGCCAATTAGTACAGTTTATTCATCAAAGTCACCCCTATTCTGCTGTCTGGCAGTTCTGACCCTTCTTTACTAAAAATTAATTATCTCTTTATACAAGATTCAGATGATATTCTCGTTTATTTCTATTGAAAAGATACTCATTCAGGATTCTAAACATATAAATTTAAGCCCCTAATTATTTTTCTCCAATTTTTTATGATTTTCCAAAATCAGAACAGGGGATCTCAAAATCACTTTGAACCAGTCTTACAAAAATTATAAATATCTAAAAATACAGAATTCCTTTGCTTTCCCTATTTCTTTCATATGAAACTAGACTCAATAAGCTTTAATTTCATATATCATTCAGCTTTTAATTACACTTCTTCGATTTGTAGTGATTTTTCAAAGTTACCCTACTGCTGCTGTCCCAAAACAGTTTTCTTATAGCTTATTTTACAATTAAATCCTTTACCCAATTCTAACTTCAAATTCTTTCAATTAAACCACTAATTCATCTTTTTGTTCATCATATGCTATGTTCAAAAACTTTAAAACTCCAAAAACCTCAATTTAAATTCATCAAAACTTTATCCTAAAACTTATAAAACATCAAAATTAAAAGAAAAGGGCTAAATTAACTTACCTATTAAACTTCCAAGCTTCAAACTTTTAATTTTCCCTTTTCTTCTTTCTTTTCTCTCTTTTTCTTTCTTTCCCCTTCTCTCTGTTTCGTTTTCTTCTCTGTTTCTTCTCTTTTATTCTTTACCTTATTATATAATATTATATTATATTAACATAATTATCTAATAATAATATATTTTATCACATAAAAATCTTAAGATTTTTATGCTTATGCCGCCTCAACATTTAAAAATGGCATAATTGCCTTTTTAGTCCTTTTTATTTTCTTTAATCTTTAATTAAACTTTCACATCTATTACAATTTAATCCCTTTTTCCCAAATACTTCTAATTAAGTCAAATTCACCTAAATAAAACCCAATTAGGCACACAACTAGCTTCGTAAATATTTTTAATAAATATTTACGATTCAGTTTTATGAAAACGGAGACCGAAAATATATTTTTCGGTTACTCGACTATCGGGTCACTACAGTGTTTCTCGAGGAATTATAGGGATTACCACCAGATCGGGAGGTCGAGTTTGCAATTGAGGTGTTTCCTAGTACAGTTCCAGTGTCAATGCCCCTTATGGTATGTCACCTAAGGAGTTGAAAGAATTAAAAGTGCAATTGCAAGATTTGTTGGGTCGTGGTTTTATATGCCCTAGTGTTTTGCCTTGGGGAGCTCCAATGCTTTTTGTCAAAAAGAAAGATGGTTCGATGTGGCTTTGTATTGATTATCGGCAATTGAATAAGTTGATGATTAAGAATCGATATCCTCTACCCCTTATTGATGACTTATTTGATCAACTAAAAGGAGTTTCTGTCTTTTCAAAGATTGATTTGAAATTGGGTTATTATCAATTGAAAGTGAAAGAAAGTGATGTACCAAAAATGACATTTCAAACACGATATGGTCACTATGAATTTTTAGTACGCTTTTAGGATTAACGAATGCTCCGGCAGCATTTATGGATCTTATGAATCGTATTTCCAACCTTATTTGGATCACTTTGTGGTAGTATTTATTAATCATATTCTGGTCTATTCGAAATCTGAATCCGAGCATGAGTAACACCTTAGAATTGTTTTGCAAGTGTTACGAAAGAAACAATTATACGGGAAGCTTAGTAAGTGTGAATTCTGGTTATTAGAGGTTGTATTTTTGGGTCATGTTATCTTAGCAGATGGAATTAGAGTTGATCTGAAATAGATCGAGGCAATTGTTTAGTGAAAAGCACCGGAATGTGTCAGAGGTTCGTAGTTTTCTTGGATTAGCTGGTTATTATCGAAGATTTGTAAATGGATTTTCAAAGATAGCCTTGCCGATGACAAAGTTGATGCATAAGAATGTTTAGTTCATCTAGGATGATCAATGTCAACAAAGTTTTGAGAAATTGAAGCAGATGTTGACTGAAGTACCGGTTTTGACTTTATCGAAATGGGAAAAAGGATTTTGTTGTTTATAGTGATGCTTCCTTGAGCGGTCTTGGTTATGTTTTGATGCAAGATGAAAAAGAGATTGCTTATGCATCTCGTCAGCTAAAAACGCATAAACGTAATTATTGGACTCACGATTTAGAGCTAGCTGCTGTGGTTTTTACTCTAAAGATCTGGAGACGCTATTTGTACGATGAAAAATGTTATATTTATACTAATCATCAGAGTCTCGAATACCTTCTATCTCAAAAGGAGTTGAATTTGAGACAACGTTGTTGGATAGAGCTTCTGAAAGATTTTGATTGTGTTATTGATTACCACCCTAGTAGAGCTAATGTTGTAGATAATGCGTTGAGTAGAAAAGCAATGATTGAATTACGAGCAATGTTTGCACAGCTTAGTATCAATGATGATGGAAGCTTATTGGCTAAATTAAAAATCAAACCGGTGATGTTTGATCGGATCAAGTCAGCGCAGTTAGAGGATGACAAGTTAGTGAAGAAAAGAGAAATGGTTCAGAACGGTACATTAGAAAATTTCAGCATTGATGATTGTGGTTGCTTGAGATTTCATAACCGAATCTGTATTTGAGATGTTTCTGAATTGAAAGAGTTGATACTTCGCGAATCTCACAATAGTCCTTTTGATTTGTATCCTAGAGGAACAAAAATGTATCGTGACCTGTGAGAATTTTATTGGTAGCCAGGAATGAAAAGAGATGCGGTTGAGTAAATGGCTAAATGTTTAACTTGTCAGCGAGTTAAGGCAGAACATCAGGTTCCCACCGAATTACTTTAGCCTATCACTATTCTTGAATGGAAATGGGATTGTATCACGATGGATTTTGTAACGGAATTACCATTATTGGTAAGTAAGAAAAATGTTATTTGGGTAATTGTTGATCAACTTACTAAATTAGCTCATTTTATTGCAGTTAGGACTGATTGGTAACTTCAAAAGCTTGCTGAATTTTATATTCAAGAAATTGTGGGATTGCACGGTGTTCCTATGTCAATAATTTTTTATCGGGATCCACGGTTTACTTCGATATTTTGGAAACAGTTGCACAAATCTCTTGGTACGCGAATTAATTTTAGTACAACTTTTCACACACAGACTGATAGACAATCTGAGCGTGTTATTTAGATTTTGGAAGATATGCTTCGTGCTTATGTTATTGATTTTGAATCAAGTTGGGAGAGTTACTTACCTTTGGCTGAATTTGTATACAATAATAGTTTTCAATCAAGTATTCAAATGGCTCCGTATGAAGTTTTATACGGTCTTAAGTGTCGATCACCTGTTTGATGGATAGAATTGAGTGAAAGAAAAATGATCGGGCTAGAATTAATTCAAGAAACATAAGACATTGTTAAGAAAATTCAAGATAGATTGAAGACAGCTTTTGATAGACAAAAATCATTTGTATATTTAAAACGTCGAGATATTGTATACTCTATTAGCGATAAAGTACTTCTTAAAGTTTCGCATTGGAAGAAAATTTTAAAATTTGGCCGAAAAGGGAAACTGAGTCCTCGACTTATTGGACCGTATGAGATTACAAATAGAGTGGGACCGGTTGCATATTGTTTAGCTTTACCTGCAGAACTACAGAAAATACATGATGTTTTTCACGTTTCAATGCTTAGAAGATATTTATCGGACTCATCTCATGCTATTTCGACAGAGGATATTGAAATTTAACCTGATTTGTTGTACGAAGAAGAACCAGTTGAAATCTTGGAATGGGAAGTGAAAGAATTGCGTAATAAGCGAGTTCTGTTAGTAAACGTGTTGTGGCTAGTCATAGTGTTGAGGAAGCGACTTGGGAACCAGAAGAAACTATTAGATCTTAGTACCCCCACCTCTTTTTAGGTAAATTTCGGGGATGAAATTTGTTTAGGAGGAAGAATTGTAACAACCTGATAGTCACAAGTGTCGAAAAATGCATTTCCAAGACTCCATTTTCGTAAATTAGACTCGTAACTATTTATTAAAAACATTTACAAAGTTAGTTGTATGGTTAATTAGGTTTTGGTTAGGTGAATTTGCATGAATTAAGAGTAATTAGGTAAAAAGACTAAATTGTATATAGGGTAAAAGTTGAATTATATATTAAAGAAAAATTAAAATGACCAAAGAAGCAATTATGCTTTTGCCTTTAAATAAGGCGTCATAAGGATGGAAATATTATAAAATTTTAAGTTAAAATATATATTATAGTATACTATAGTATATTATTTTATATTATATTATATTATATTACATTATATTATATTATATTAAAAACAAATAAATAAAGAAAAGATAAAGAACAAAGAATATAGAACAAATGTAACAGAAGGGAAAAATAAAGAAAAGGAGAAAGACCAAAGCTAAGGGTTTCAACGTTTCAAGCTCAGTTGGTTAGTCAATTTAGTCCCTTTTTTCTTGTAATTTTTATGTTTTTGGAATCCCGGTGTTAAGTACTACCCGACTCATGTCAAAATTTTAGAAATTTTTGAGTTTTTAAGTGTTGTCTATGTTGAATAATTTTAGTTTTAGGGACTAAAATGATAGATTTTTAAGTTAGAAATGAAGAAGGAATGAATTGTAGAATAAATTGTAAATTTTTAGTAATAGGGACTAAATTGTTAAAAAATTGAAATTTAGGAATTTAAGTGAAATTAGGGAGTTAAATTTAGTTTAAATTAGAATTTGAATGAAAATATAGAATTAAATGCGTAGAAAAAATTTTAGTCTCGGTTTAGGGACTAAATTGAAATTTAGACAAATATGGAATAAAAATTGAAATATTAATTATGAGATTGAATTGTGTTGTGTTGATGATTTTTTTTAATTGTTTTAATTCCTAGCTAACGTCGTATCAGAATCCTCGACTAAAAAGGGAAAAGATAAAGTTGACGAGGAATAGCTCGAAATTTCTGGTTTGTATTTTTATAATTGTATTTTTGTTTAATGTATATGATAAGTGTTGAGGTGAGTAATTGATATTTTGATAATTGATTGAATGAATTGAATTAGTAGATATATATATTGAATGGATTGATTTTTGAATTGAAATGAATATATGTGTAATTATGTGATTATATGAAAAACCAGCATTGGATATTGATTATATCTGAAATGTGAAATTAAACCCTATTAACTGTATCAAGTTGAGTCGGATATAGATGGCATGCCATAGGATTGGAAGAGTTCAAGGATTTCTTCGACTTCGAGTCGATGAGACACTGGGTGTCAATTTACTTCGAATTAATTGAATGAGGCACTGGGTGCCAATTGACTTCGGTTTAGCCGATGAGACAATGAGTGTCAAATTATTACTTCGAATTATCCGATGACGCACTGGGTGCCAAACTAGTGTGTTTTGGTTTGATCCGTGTATCTATCCGAGTCCGAGTCGTGTTAATATGGGTAAATGAATAATAAAGTTTTATGATTGATATTGACATGGCATGGTATGAGAAATGGAAGTGAAATAGTGAATTGAAAATAAATTGTGAAAAGCTTTTTATATAGTGAGTATGCGAATTGAGATATTTGTAAAACAAATGAAATATGATATGGTTGTTGTAATAAATAAATATTAATATGTGTTTATATTTCAATTGTATATTGTAAATTCTTATATTTAAATATTCAGATTATAGAAATACCAATGAGTTTTACTCAGCGTACGGTTTGTTTTCCGTACGTAGGTTAGGTACTTAATTTTGATCGTCAATTCAGCATCCAACAACGGTCCCAATCTCAAATGCGGTGATGTTTATCCTTTTGTGTCGGCATGTACCTAGGGTGCCTAACTATTAATCATTCTGTGGATTGAATGTAAATAAGATTATAATATTAGTTGGTTACATACATATAAATATGTGTTTATGTTGAGGTCATATTATGGCATGTTTAAGTTAATGTTTAAATGAACATGCAATAGGCAAAATAGATTGAATTTGGCATGCTTACAAATTAGACGTGCATGATACATTGATGATATGATTTGATGATATAATTGTGGTACTAATGAGGGTACATTGGTTACGCACCTAGGATGTATGTTTTCATATAATTTGGATGTGTTTGATCGTGTTTTGAATTGGTTAAACAAATGATTTTTGAGTTGTTTATTATCCAAGCTTACAGGGAATGGTAAACTTGTTGCTTAAGGTTTATTTTGAGTCCACACATCCAGACACACGGGCGTGTGACTGGACCGTGTGAGACACACGGCTAGCACATGGGTGTGCGAGGCCATTTCAAAAGGGCACACGGTTTGGCACACTGGCGTGTAGCTTGACCGTGTGACTCAAGTCAGAGAGTTACACGGGTGTAGACACAAGCTGAGACACGACTAGTGTGTCCCTATTTCGAATACTCACAAGGCCTGAGCCTCAAGCATGTCTCCTAACCGTGTGAGTCACACAGCTTGACCATACGGCCATGTCAACCCTGTAGCTTTGAAAATTTTTAATATTTCGCGAAAAATTTTTTGAGCTTCCGAATTAGTCTCGACTTGTTTCTAACACGTATTTTGGGCCTCGTTGGCTTGAATAAGGGACAAAATGTATGAGTTTGATTAGTTTTGACTTGAATATTATATAATATGAAATGTTTGAAATTTTGTCTGTTTGATCGGTAATGATCTGAAACCCTATTTTGGCGACGGATGTGGGTTAGGGGTGTTACACGTATGCTAGCCTGTGTCTCACACGATCCAATCACACACCCATGTGTCTGGACGTATGGACTCAAAATGTACCTTAATCAACAAGTAGCTTGGACAATAAACAACTGAAAAATCATTAATTTAACCAATTCAAAACACGATCAAACACATCCAAAACACGTCAAAACAATCATCCTAGGTATCTAACCAATGTACCCTCATTGGTACCAAAATTATATTGTAACGCCTCTCACCTGTATCCGTCGCCAGATTTGGGTTATGATGTATTACCCAATAACATTCACTTAAAAATAAACATTCCGATCAGACATCCATTACTTCCATGTTTCAAATGAAATACATTAATACACTTATCTTATTCAAAATTTCGAACCTTAATACTCCTGAGTTCAAATCAAACACATGTCAATAATTATATTTGTTACAATCTTATAACATTCCATAATATATATATATATATCAAATATATAAATACATTGCATAGACAAGACATACTATTTTCTATTACTGAATATTCACATATCAAAGATTCAGTCTATGTTCGCATATAACAAAACCAACTTCACAAAATTTCCTCTTTATAATAATAAATTAATCACATATGTAATTATGATAACTTATACATATTCGAATTTACTATTGTAACTTATACAAACATATATGTATGGTACGCATATTTTCCATAAATTCAAAAGTCAAATCTTAAACATTAAAACACAGACAACATCTCTTTAAACGCCCAAGTCCATAATTACTTCAATGAAATTCCATTTACAAAGACACCACACCTATCATATACATGAATCAACTCGTTCACCACCTTGCTTACGAGACATAGCAATCATATGTTAACTATAATTAAACCATAGTTGAATTGATAAAACAAACACTCTTAACACTTGATTTAAGAACTCATAATAACCATGCTAAATTTTAATGATCCAATTCAAATCATTTTCGTATGACTAATATACATAAACATACATTCGAAAGTTATATATATATATATATCAAGACTAATCCCATTCTTAATAAATTCCTACCTATGTCCATTTCCAACAGTTAACAAAATTTACACCTAATGACCTCACGGCAATCATTCATCAACAAACATACCTATTCAGCATGAAACATATATACATATATATATCACATCCTCATTCATTTTCCAAACAAAACATACACGCATATCACATCAAGGATAGATTTATACCATCGAACATTAACATTAAGAACTAACCACTTTTGCATGGCTTTTATACATTATCATAATATCATTCGAAAACTTAGCTAGCCTATACATGCCTTAAGAACAAAAGTCTAAACATTATAGGTACCAACATGAGCCGATAGTGTGAATGACTTCAGTGACGATCCCCTAAGCTCGTAGCTTGATTGAAATCTATAAAACGAAACAATGAACACACACAAAGTAAGCTCACTAGCTTAGTAAGTGTTAAGCAACTACCTTATAACATTCAATCATTCAAACATTTAAAACAATCAATTCATGGCATTGAATATACACAACTTAACTTATAACTTCACCTTAGCCAAATATCCTTACCTCACTTAACCTATCCACTTTCATTTATTTACCAAAGTACATCATTTGCCGAATATATATAAACACATATTTATGTATATAACTATACCTATACGAATACCATTAATCAATTTCATGCTTTCAAACAACCAATTTCCACATGGCATAGTCTATACACAATTTCCATAAACCACATGAATATTACATTTCTTTCATCATTCTATTTGCTCATTAACATCACACACACACATATATATATATATAAGATATATAAATGAATAGCACATACCTTGAAGCCGAATTAACAATTTCACTTTCAAATGTTTAGGCTTACTTGATTCATTTCATGACTTTATTACTACATAATCTAGGCTTGGAATTTCAACTCACCGGTATAGAACCTACTAGGCATTAGCCCGAGTCTCACACACCGGCACTAGGCCTGCTAGACTCAAATTCCGAAGTTTAAACACCAGCATTTAGCCTGCTAGGCAATAAGCCCAAAATAATCCACCGGCACGAGGCCTGCTAGGCATAAAGCCCGATATAAATCACCGGCACAAGGCCTGCTAGGCATTTAGCCCGAAATATACACCGGCACAAGGCCTGCTAGGCTCGAAGCCCGAATATCAACATTAGTAACCATTCCATGCACATTTATTAATTCCAAAATCTCATATAACACATATATTTCATAATATCACATATCACATTTGGATACATTTAACCACATTACCTCAAATAAAATCGATTTTGTATTACACTAATCACATTCGGCAATTCCACATATCAATTACCAAAATTTCCCAATTTCAACATTTATTATAATACGTAAAAAAATTTTCGACATATATTCGCTTAAGGACTTACCTCGACTATCGATGGATAACGAAGACCGGATATTCGATAACCTTTGTATTTCCCCGATCCAAATCTGTTTTTCTTTGTTCTTGATCTAAACATATTAAAAATAAGCTCATTCAAGCACATTTCGTCTCAATTTAGTCCTAAAACACATAGATAGGCAAATTACCATTTTACCCCTAATGTTTCACATTTTTACAATTTAGTCCTATATGCATAAAACTCAAAATACACAAAATTTCACTATACAACCTAAGGGCCAAATATTCATAGGGACTACACAAGTCCATTTATTTCATTTATTTTGCATTTTAATCCCTAAAAAATTTATTTTTGCAATTTGGCCCAAAATACTCAAATTCATCAAAAATCCAAAGACAAAACATATTAATCTAACATATATATTTCATAATTCATCCTTAATCAACAAAAAACATCAAACTACCATCAATGGCTCATCACAAAATATTCATTAAACTCAAAAAGTAAAGCATGGGTTTTGTAGATATCTAAGCAACGATTACAAAAACGTAGAAATGATCGAAAACGGATAAAAACTAACCTTTAATTCAAGCTTGTAAGTGCCGAAACTTTAAAGCTTTTGTTCTTTCTTTTTTTTTTTGTTAAGACATTCGGCCAAAGGTTGATAAAAACAAAGTCATTTCATTTTGTTTTCTTTTTATTGATATAATATAATGACTTATAATTTAATATACTATTTAAACATATATTATAAACTTATATAAACATATAATATATAAACAAAAACATATAACATATATAATATGACATTTAATGCCATCCACTTCCTAGAGTAATGGCTTAATTCCCATTTAAGGCCTTCACCTTTACAAAGCAACAACACTTAGGTACTTTAGCAAATAGCATACAAGTTTCACATTCAATGCAATTTCATCCTTTTATCAAATTAACCACACAAACAATCAAATTTTCATACGAAACTTTCACACATGATAATTCACATATAATAAACACCAAAAATAATATTTAAAATTTTTCAGACTCAGATTCGTGGTCCCGAAACCACCGTTCCGATTAGAGTCAAATTTAGACTGTTACAACTCTCTCTCCCTTAGGGATTTTCGTCCCACAAAATCTTACCGTTAAACAAAGTCGGATATTGTTGCCTCATTGAATCCTCAGGCTCCCACGTAGCCTCTTCTACTTCGTGTTAATTCCATAGTACTTTTACTAACGGAATTTTCTTGTGTCTCAACTCTTTCATTTCACGGGCTAAAATACGGATCGGTTTCTCCTCGTACTTCATATCGGATCGGGTTTCAATTTCAGACGGAGAAATCACATGTGACAGATCTGATCTATATCTACGGAGCATTGAAACATGAAATACGTTGTGTATCTTTTCTAATTCCGAAGGCAACTTCAATCTATAAGCAACAGGCCCGATTCGTTCAATGATCTCATACGGTCCGATGAATCTTGGACTTAGTTTGCCTTTTCGACCAAAACGGAGTACTTTCTTCCACAGAGATACTTTCAAAAATACCCGGTCTCCGACCTGAAACTCAATATCTTTACGTTTCAAATCAGCGTAGGACTTTTGGCGGTCCGATGCAGCTTTCAAATTATCTCTGATTACAGCCACTTTCTGTTCAGTCTCTTTAATCAAATCGACTCCGTGTATCTTACTTTCACTGAGCTCGGTCTAGTATAACGGTGTACGACACTTATGGCCATATAGAGCTTCGTAAGGTGCCATTTTGATACTAGATTGAAAACTGTTATTATAAGCAAATTCAATCAAAGGTAAGTATCTTTCCCACGTACCTTCAAACTCAAGGACGCAACATCTCAACATGTCCTCGAGTATCTGAATGGTTCGTTCAGACTGACCGTCTGTCTGCGGATGGAAGGCTATGCTAAAGTGAAGTTTAGTACCCAAAGCATCTTACAACCTTTTCCAAAACCGCGATGTAAATCTCGGATCTCTATCTGAAACAATGGAACTCGGCACACCATGTAATCTCCCAATTTGAGATACATATAACTTAGCAAGTTTATCGAGCGAATAGTCCGTACGAACTGGGACAAAGTGAGCTGATTTGGTTAGTCTATCCACTGTAACCCAGACTGCATCTTTCTTGCTCGGTGTCGTAGGCAAACCGGATACAAAATCCATAGTAATTCTATCCCATTTCTATTCAGGTATCATGACTGGCTGAAGTAACCCAGAAGGCACCTGATGTTCAGCTTTTACTAGCTGAAAAATTAAGCACTTCGAGACGAAATCAGATATTTCTCGTTTCATACCAGGCCACCAATAAAACTATTTCAAATCATTATATAATTTCATGCTACCCGGATGTATCGACAATCGACTATTATGAGCCTCGTTCAAAATCATCTGAATCAAGTCCACATTCCTCGGAACACATATTCGGCCTTTGAAGTTCAAACAGTCATTTCCATCAATTCGAAACTCTGAGTTTGCATCACTTTCACACTGAACTTGTCTAGCAATCGTATCTTTGTCAATTTTCTGTGCATCACAAATTTGTTGAATAAACAACGGTCTTGCCTTCAACTCGGCTATGATCGAACCATCACCAGACATAACCATATGTGCGTTCAACGCACGAAGAGCAAATAATGATTTTTGACTTAAGGCATCTGCAACAACATTAGCTTTCCCTGGACGGTAGTCAATTACTAATTCATAGTCTTTCAACAGCTCTAACCATTTGCGTTGTCTCAAGTTCAAATCTTTTTGAGCCATCAAATACTTCAGACTTTTTTTATCTGAATAAACATGACATTTCTCACCGAATAAGTAATGACGCCAAATCTTCAACGCAAAAACGATGGCTGCTAATTCCAAATCATGGGTCGGATAATTTCTTTCATGAGGCTTCAACCGTCTCAAAGCATAGGCTACTACTTTGCCTTCTTGCATTAAGGTGCAACCCAAACCATTCAAAGAAGCATCGTTGTACATAACAAATTCTTTAATCGATTCAGGTTGGATTAACACTGGAGCTTTGGTCAAAAGAGATTTTAATTGATCAAAACTTTTCTGACATTTTTCCGTCCATTCGAACTTGACATCTTTCTATAATAGCTTTGTCAAAGGTGTGGCTATCATAGAAAAACCTTTCACGAATCGTTTGTAATATCCAGTAAGTCCTAGAAAGCTTCGAATTTCAGATACATTCTTTGGTGGTTTCTAATCAAGTATAGCTGATATTTTGTTCGGATCAACCCGAATGCCTGACGCTGAAACAACATGACCTAGAAAGCTGACTTCATTCACCCAGAACTCACACTTACTAAACTTTGCATACAGCTGTTGATCTCGCAAAGTTTGTAGCACCAATCTCAAATGCTCGGCATGTTCGGTTTCATCGTTGGAGTAGATCAGGATATCATCTATAAACACTACCACAAACCGATCCAAATACTTTCTAAAAATCTAATTCATCAAATCCATAAAAATAGCAGGTGCATTAATAAGTCCAAGGCATAACCAAGAACTCAAAATGTCCGTACCTCGTTCGAAATGCAGTCTTTGGCACATCAGAATCTCTGACTCGCAACTGATAATAACCCAATCTTAAGTCTATCTTCGAAAACACTGAAGCCTCTTTCAACTGATCAAACAAGTCATCAATCCGAGGCAACGAGTAATTATTCTTTATAGTCACCTTATTCAGCTGCCGATAATCAATACATATCCGCATAGTCCCATCTTTCTTTTTCACAAATAGAACTGGTGCACCGCAAGGGGAAAAACTCAGTCGTGCAAAGCCCCTATATGTCAATTCTTGCAACTGTGCTTTCAACTCTTTCAATTCAGTAGGTGCCATCCAATACGGAGCTATTGAAATTGGAGCCGTCCCTGGTACTAATTCAATACCAAACTCTATCTCTCGAACTGGTGGTAAACCTGGTAATTCTTCAGGGAACACATCTGGGTATTCACACACAACTGGTATGGATTCAATCTGCTTTTCAGACACTTTATTATCCAACACATAGGCCAAGTAAGCTTCACATCCTTTTCTCACATACTTACGAGCTAACATCAAGGATATTACTGCCGGTAACCCATTTAGGTCATTAGATTCAATTCGAATGATCTCACTGTTCTGACATCTCAAACCAATAGTCTTTCTTTTGCAATTAACCATAGCATCGTACAAAGTTAACCAGTCCATTCCCAACATTATATCAAGTTCGTCAAAAGGCAACAACATTAAATCAGCTGGAAATCATAAATCCCGAATCATCAACGGGCAACCTTTACACATTTTGTCAACGAGTACACATCGACCCAAGGGGTTGGACACACGAATCACAAACTCAGTAGACTCAACAGGCAGAGTCTTACTGGATACAAAAGTTTCACACATATATGAATGAGTTGAACCGGGATCAATCAATGCAAACACAATAGTATCATAAAGAGTGAAAGTACCAGTGATAACATCTGGAGAAGAAACATCCTCTCTGGCACGTATAGTATATGCTCTAGCTGGTGCACGAGCCTCCGATCTAACTGCAGTGTCTTTAGTTCCTTTCTGACTGCCACTTACATTTCCCAAATGTCTAGGTGGTCTACCTCGCACTGACACATTACTCGGTCTGACATTCTGAGTCGTATTTTGCTCGGCTAACAATGGGCACTCTTTGATAAAATGATCTGACGATCCACATTTAAAGCAGGACTGATCACGGAATCTACAACTCCCAGAATGCCATTTACCACAATGCTTGCATTCAACCTGATTCTACTGAACATTGCCAACACTGGCCATCGAAGTAGCCCAGGAACCCGCAAGAGGTCGATCTCGTCTAGACATGTCTGAAGTAGCTTTATGTCGACCGAAGTCATCTTTGAACTTCTTAGATACAGATTGGAAAGTCTTACTCGATGATCTTTTACGGATGTCTCTAGCTTCCATTTCAGCCTTTCTTTTCTCTTTTCCAAGCTCTTCAGCTTTGCAAACTCGTTCTACAAGTACCACGAACTCTTTGTTTTCAAGTATGCCAACTAGCAACTTTATATCTTCATTCAGACCGTCTTCGAATCTTTTGCACATAATGGCTTCAGTTGATGCACACTCTCGGGCATACCGGCTCAATCTGACAAACTTTCGCTCATACTCAGTCACAGTCATGTGACCCTGTTCCAATTCTAGAAATTCTTTTTGTTTCTGGTCGATCAATCTTTGACTAATATATTTCTTACGGAACTCGATCTGGAAGAAATCCCAAGTCACTTTTTCTTTCGGAATCACCGATACTAGTGTATTCCACCAGTGATATGCAGTGTCCCATAGTAAAGATATAGCACACTTTAGACATTCATCTGGAGTACATGACAGCTCATCAAGTACCCGAATAGTGTTATCAAGCCACATCTCAGCTCGTTCCACATCGTCATCATCATTGGCTTTAAATTCTTTGACCCCATATTTTTTTGATTTTAGCAACAGGAGGCCTACTAAATCTCATCGGATCTATCATCGGAGGGGCTGAAGGTACCGGAGTTGGATTATTCGAGGGTGGAGGTTGTTGTACAGCCGGATTATTCTGAATAAATTGGGTAAACCATTCATTCATCATCTGGTAGAAGGCTTGCTTAGCCTCCCCCTCATGGCTACCCGAGATAGGGCGAGAGTCTACCGGCGCTGACCCACGTGTGGGATCAGGCGCTACACTCTCTACATCATTCACTACGGCTCTGTCGGGATCCATTTACTATATAAAACACAATTTTAAACGTCAGAAGTCACCACACTCTCGCATATATAATAAAGGCATGTATAGCTAGACTCTCACGCTCTATGGTAGTCCTAGAATCGACTAAACCGTAAGCTCTGATACTAATCAAATGTAACGCCTCTCACCCTTATCTATCGCCAGATTTGGGTTATGAGGTATTACTCAATAACATTCACTTATAAATAGACATTCCGATCAGACATTCATTACTTCCATGTTTCAAATGAAATACATTAATACACTTATCTTATTCAAAATTTCGAACCTTAATACTCCTGAGTTCAAATCAAACACATGTCAATAATTATATTTGTTACAATCTTATAACATTTCATAATATATATATCAAATATATAAATACATTGCACGGACAAGACATACTATTTTCTATTACTGAATATTCACATATCAAAGATTCAGTCTATGTTCGCATATAACAAAACCAACTTCACAAAATTTCCTCTTTATAATAATAAATTAATCACATATGTAATTATGATAACTTATACATGTTCGAATTTACTAATGTAACTTATACAAACATATATGTATGGTACGCATATTTTCCATAAATTCAAAAGTCAAATCTTAAACATTAAAACACAGACAACATCTCTTTAAACGCCCAAGTCCATAATTACTTCAATGAAATTCCGTTTACAAAGACACCACACCTATCATATACATGAATCAACTCGTTCACCACCTTGCTTACGAGACATAGCAACCATATGTTAACTATAATTAAACCATAGCTAAATTGATAAAATAAACACTCTTAACACTTGATTTAAGAACTCATAATAACCACGCTAAATTTTAATGATCCAATTCAAATCATTTTCGTATGACTAATATACATAAACATACATTCGAAAGTTATATATATATCAAGACTAATCCCATTCTTAATAAATTCTTGCCTATGTCCATTTCCAACAGTTAACAAAATTTACACCTAATGACCTCACGGCAATCATTCATGCACAAACATACCTATTCAGCATGAAACATATATACATATATATATCACATCCTCATTCATTTTCCAAACAAAACATACACGCATATCACATCAAGGATAGATTTATACCATCGAACATTAACATTAAGAACTAACCACTTTCGCATGGCTTTTATACATTATCATAATATCATTCGAAAACTTAGCTAGCCTATACATGCCTTGAGAACAAAAGTCTAAACATTATAGCTACCAACATGAGCCGATAGTGTGAATGACTTCAGTGACGATCCCCTGAGCTCGTAGCTTGATTGAAATCTATAAAACGAAACAAGGAACACACACAAAGTAAGCTCACTAGCTTAGTAAGTGTTAAGCAACTACCCTATAACATTCAATCATTCAAACATTTAAAACAATCAATTCATGGCATTGAATATACACAACTTAACTTATAACTTCACCTTAGCCAAATATCCTTACCTCACTTAACCTATCCACTTTCATTTATTTACCAAAGTACATCATTTGCCGAATATATATAAACACATATTTCTGTATATAACTATACCTATACGAATACTATTAATCAATTTCATGCTTTCAAACAATCAATTTCCACATTGCATAGTCTATACACAATTTCCATAAACCACATGAATATTACATTTCTTTCATCATTCTATTTGCTCATTAACATCACACACATATATATATAAGATATATAAATGAATAGCACATACCTTGTAGCCGAATTAACAAGTTCACTTTCAAATGTTTAGGCTTACTTGGTTCATTTCATAACTTTATTTGTACATAATCTAGGCTTGGAATTTCAACTCACCAGTATAGAACCTGCTAGGCATTAGCCCGAATCTCAGATACCGGCACTAGGTCTGCTAGACTCAAATTCTGAAGTTTAAACACCGGCATTTAGCCTGCTAGGCAATAAGCCCAAAATAATCCACCGGCACGAGGCCTGCTAGGCATAAAGCCCGATATAAATTATCGGCACAAGGCCTGCTAGGCATTTAGCCCGAAATATACACCAGCACAAGGCCTGCTAGGCTCGAAGTCCGAATATCAACATTAGTAACCATTCCATGCACATTTATTAATTCCAAAATCTCATATAACACATATATTTCATAATATCACATATCACATTTGGATACATTTAACCACATTACCTCAAATAAAATCGATTCTATATTACACTAATCACATTAGGCAATTCCACATATCAATTTCCAAAATCTCCAAATTTTCAACATTTATTATAATACGTAAATAAATTTTTGACATATATTCGCTTAAGGACATACCTCGACTATCGATGGATAACGAAGACCGGCTATTCGATAACCTTTGCCTTTCCCCGATCCAAATCTGTTTTTCTCTGTTCTTGAGCTAAACATATTAAAAATAAGCTTATTCAAGCACATTTCATCTCAATTTATCCCTAAAACACATAGATAGGCAAATTACCATTTTACCCCTAATGTTTCACATTTTTATAATTTAGTCCTATTTGCATAAAACACAAAATACACAAAATTTCACTATACAACCTAAGGGCCGAATATTCATAGAGACTACACAAGTCCATTTATTTCATTTATTTTGCATTTTAACCCCTCAAAAATTTATTTTTGCAATTTGGCCCAAAATACTCAAATTCATCAAAAATCCAAAGACAAAACATATTAATCTAGCACATATATTTCATAATTCATCCTTAATCAACAAAAACATCAAACTACCATCAATTGCTCATCACAAAATATTCATTAAACTCAAAAATTAAAGCATGGTTTTGTAGATATCTAAGCAACGATTACAAAAACGTAGAAATTATCGAAAACAGATCAAAAACTAACCTTTAATTCAAGCTTGTAAGTGCCGAAACTTTAAAGCTTTTGTTCTTTCTTTTTTTTTTTAAGACATTCGGCCAAAGGTTGATAAAAACAAAGTCATTTCCTTTTGTTTTCTTTTTATTGATATAATATAATGATTTATAATTTAATATACTATTTAAACATATATTATAAACTTATATAAACATATAATATATAAACAAAAACATATAACATATATAATATGACATTTAATGCCGTCCACTTCCTAGAGTAATGGCTTAATTGCCATTTAAGGCCTTCACCTTTACAAAGCCACAACACTTAGGTACTTTAGCAAATAGCATACAAGTTTCACATTCAATACAATTTCATCCTTTTATCAAATTAAACACACAAACAATCAAATTTTCATAGGAAACTTTCACACATGATAATTCACATATAATAAACACCAAAAATAATATTTAAAAATTTTCCAGACTCGAATTCGTGATCCCGAAACCACCGTTTTGATTAGAGTCAAATTCAGACTGTTACATATATCATCAAAACATATCAATAAAACATCAATCAAATCCAATTTGTAAACATGTAAAATTCAATCTATTTTGCCTAATTCATGTTCATTCAAACATTAACTTAAATATGCCATAATATGTAACACCCCAAACCCAGCCTAGAAGTTAAGCCCGAATCTGGTGTGTCACATGGAAGTTTTTTTTTTTCCAACCATCTTTGAGATTGTTAAAAACTTGTTTGAGAATTACAGCCTCTTTGTTAAAACCCAAAACACTTAAGCAATTATTATTTACTTGAAAACGTAATTATCTTTAAAAACCTTTTTGGTTGTGAAAACATATTTGAAATAAACAATTTACGAAAATGGGACGTTTGGGAATAGAGTTGCAGAAGTATTTTGAAAGAAAATCTGAGGCCTTATTATAACATTTAACCCAAAATAGTAGAGTAATAAAAAAAAACAAGAAAGAAGTCTGAAGTCCAAATAAACCATTTCTGAAGTATGGCCTCCACCGAGTCATCCATGGCCTAAATCCGCGTCACTGAGCATTACCTGAAAAGGTTAAGAGAAAGGGGGGTGAGTTATAAGAACTCAGTGTGTAATCCCCTTATCGTTATCCATTGGGTCGTAATCCAATTAACAATATTTTGGGCCTAGCCCATTTTCAATAATAATAATAATGTATCAATTTTAACATGAATATGAAATGCAATTCCCAAACCAAGCCTAGTATTTCCATCTGCTACACACCACCCGTACCAACCAACACACATGTGGGGAGCTTTAGTCACCCACCCCGCCAACACACCAAACTGGGCATTAAGCCATATATCAAACTGGGCATAAAGCCATATATCAAACTGGGCATAAAGCCATATATCAAACTGGGCATAAAGCCATATTTCAAACTGGGCATAAAGCCATATTTCAAATCGGTGAGTCCACAGTCATCTCAGGTGACTCGTGCGACCCAAAAAAATTAAATTGGTGAGTCCACAGTCGTCTTGGGCGACCCGTGCCACCCTAAAAATCAAATCGGTGAGTCCACAGTCATCTCGGGAGACTCGTACGACCCAAAAAATCAAATCGGTGAGTCCACAGTCATCTTGGGTGACTCGTGTGACCCTAAAAATCAAATCAATAAGTGAAAATCAAATTGGTGAGTCCACAGTCATCTCTGGTGACTCGTGCGACCCTAAAAATCAAATCAGTGAGTCCACAGTCGTCTTGGGCGACCCGTGCAACCCTAAAAATCAAATCAGTGAGTGAAAATCAAATCGGTGAGTCCACAATCATCTCGGGTGACTCGTGCGACCCTAAAAATCAAATCGGTGAGTCCACAGTCATCTTGGGTGACTCGTGCGACTTTAACAATTAAATCGGTGAGTGAAAATCAAATTGGTGAGTCCACAGTCATCTCGGGTGACTCGTGTGACCCTAAAAATCAAATAGATGAGTAAAAATTAAATTGATGAGTCCACAGTCATCCCTGGTGACTCGTGCAACCCTAAAAATCAAATCAGTGAGTCCACAGTTGTCTTGGGCGACCCGTGCAACCCTAAAAATCAAATCAGTGAGTGAAAATCAAATCGGTGAGTCCACAGTCATCCCAGGTGACTTGTGCGACTCTAGCAAATCAATCACTTCCTCCAATTACATAACCCAACCCATGCAGTATGTCATGTATGCAAAGCACATTTCATAATGATGTATGATATAGATTACTGTCATAACCAGATAATTAGAATACACACAATCATGCTAATCAACCCATAGGGGTATAACGGTAATTGTACCCACTAAGGGTAATTCGATAATTTGGCAACCCAAGGGTATTTCGGTAATTTTTGCAATCCAGGGGTATTTCAGTAATTTACCCTCTAAGGGTATTTCGATAATTTCGCAACCCAAGGGTATTTCGGTAATTTACCCTCTAAGGGTATTTCGGTAATTTCACAACCCAGGCCAATTTGTAAACATGTAAAATTCAATCTATTTTGCCTAATTCATGTTCATTCAAACATTAACTTAAGCATGTCATAATATGTAACACCTCAAACCCGGCCTAAAAGTTAAGCCCGAATCTGGTGTGTCACATGGAATTTTTTTTTTCAAACCATCTTTGAGATTGTTAAAAACTTGTTTGAGAATTACAGCCTCTTTGTTAAAACCCAAAACACTTAAGCAATTATTATATACTTGAAAATGTAATTATCTTTAAAAACCTTTTTGGTTGTGAAAACATATTTGAAATAAACAATTTACGAAAATGGGACATTTGGGAATAGAGTTGCAGAAGCATTTTGAAAGAAAATTCGAGACCTTATTACAACATTTAACCCAAAATAGTAGAGTAATAAAATAAACAAGAAATAAGTCTGAAGTCCAAATAAACCATTTCAAAAGTATGGCCTCCACCAAGTCATCCATGGCCTAAGTCTACGTCACTGAGCATTACCTGAAAAGGTTAAGAGAAAGGGGGTGAGTTACAAGAACTCAGTGTGTAATCCCTTTACCGTTATCCATTGGGTCGTAATCCAATTAACAATATTTTGGGCCTAGCCCATTTTCAATAATAATAATAATAATGTATCAATTTTAACATGAATATGAAATGCAATTCCCAAACCAAGCCTAGTATTTCCATCCGCTACACACCACCCGTACCAACCAACACACTTGTGGGGAGCTTTAGTCACCCACCCCGCCAACACACCAAACTGGGCATTAAGCCATATATCAAACTGGGCATAAAGCCATATATCAAACTGGCATAAAGCCATATATCAAACTGGGCATAAAGCCATATTTCAAACTGGGTATAAAGCCATATTTCAAATCGGTGAGTCCACAGTCATCTCAGGTGACTCGTGCAACCCAAAAAAATTAAATCGGTGAGTCCACAGTGGTCTTGGGCGACCCGTGCAACCCTAAAACTCAATTCAGTGAGTGAAATCAAATCAGTGAGTCCACAGTCATCTCGGGTGACTCGTGCGACGCAAAAAATCAAATCGGTAAGTGAAAATTAATCGATGAGTCCACAGTCATCTCGGATGACTCGTGTGACCCTAAAAATCAAATCGATGAGTGAAAATCAAATTGGTGAGTCCATAGTCATCTCTAGTGACTCATGCGACCCTAAAAATCAAATCGGTGAGTCCACAGTCATCTTGGGCGACCCGTGCAACCCTAAAAATCAAATCAGTAAGTGAAAATCAAATCGGTGAGTCCACAGTCATCTCGGTGACTCGTGCGACCCTAAAAATCAAATCGATGAGTCCACAGTCATCTCGGGTGACTCGTGTGACTCTAACAATCAAATCGGTGAGTGAAAATCAAATCAGTGAGTCCATAGTCATCTCGGGTGACTCGTGTGACCCTAAAAATCAAATCGATGAGTGAAAATTAAATTGGTGAGTTCACAGTCATCTCTGGTGACTCGTGCGACCCTAAAAATCAAATCGGTGAGTCCACAGTCGTCTTGGGCGACCCGTGCAACCCTAAAAATCAAATCAGTGAGGGAAAATCAAATCGATGAGTCCACAGTCATCTCGGGTGACTCGTGCGACCCTAAAAATCAAATCGATGAGTCCACAGTCATCTCGGGTGACTCGTGCGACTCTAGCAAATTAATCACTTCGTCCAATTACATAACCCAACCCATGCAGTATGTCATGTATGCAAAGCACATTTCATAATGATGTAGGATATAGATTACCGTCATAACCAGATAATTAGAATACACACAATCATGCTAATCAACCCATAGGGGTATAACGGTAACTTTACCCTCTAAGGGTAATTCGGTAATTTGGCAACCCAAGGGTATTTCGGTAATTTTTGCAACCCAGAGGTATTTCAGTAATTTACCCTGTAAGGGTATTTCGGTAATTTCGCAACTCAAGGGTATTTTGGTAATTTACCTTCTAAGGGTATTTCGGTAATTTCACAACCTAGGGTATTTTGGTAATTTACCCTCTAAGGGTATTTTGGTAATTCTGTAATCTAGGGGTATTTCGGTAATTTTGCAATCCAGGGGTATTTTGGTAATTTACCCTCTAAGGGTATTTCGGTAATTTTTGCAACCCAAGGGTATTTCGATAATTTACCCTCCAAGGGTAATTCAGTAGTTTTACCAACCAAGGGTAACTCGGTAGTTTTACCAACCAAGGGTAATTCGATAATTTCATATTCAACGGTGTTTCCGAAGGCATATTATCGCCTCGAGTGGCACAGAATTCTATTTGGGTCTCTACGGAACTATTGGGTCAAAAATCCATTTTAGGCCCAAACGGGGTAATTTCGCAATTCTGGACTTAACTACTAATTTGGGCATAAAAATTTCAAACTGTCCATCAGCGTCATACTGACTAAATTGGCTATAACTCGAGTTAGGAAACTTGAAATTTAGATACATAAATTTTCCTAGGAACTAGAGTCATATATCCTCTTACTGTAATTTTCCAGAA
Organism: Gossypium bickii; assembly: GCA_025503065.1. NCBI lineage: Eukaryota > Viridiplantae > Streptophyta > Magnoliopsida > Malvales > Malvaceae > Gossypium > Gossypium bickii. The sequence goes on along the minus strand of CP106710.1, from coordinate 12,180,466 downwards.
TTTTTGGCCTAGCAATTTAGTACAGTTTATTCCTTAAAGCTTCCCTTGTTTCACTGTCCAACGATTCTGACCTCTCTTAACTTAATTTCAAATATCTCACTGTACAGTTTTCGTATACTGATCCAACTAGTTTCTATTGAAAATAGACTCACTAAGGAATCCATACATATAAATTATAACCCATAATTCACTTTGTACAATTTTATATGATTTTTCCAAAATAGATCAGTGAACCCCAAAGTTAATCAGAACTAGTCTCACTAAAATTTAGATATCTCAGAATATAAAATTTCTTTTTCTTCTCCATTTCTTCCATATTAAAATAGACACAGTAATATTTAATTTGATATCTTATTCACTTTATAATTCCTTTTCTCCTATTTTTAGTGATTTTTCAAATACACATCACTGCTTCTAACCGAAACTGTTTTATTACGAAATATGGTTACCACTACGATCATACGCACGCCCGAGTGGTTACGGATGTCGGTTTTTGGTTTTCTTCAGTATTTTGACCAATTAGCAGCATATTTCATACAAACTTTCAGAGAAGTTTGAGATTACACACCATTTCAGATATGTATATGGAAGGGTATGAGATTACACACCTTATTCAGAATCCGTAACGCGATGCTCTCCGCGGCACCAAAAATCTAAGTCACCTATTACGAGGGATAGGTTTTCGATTGAACCTTTGATAAAGTACTTCTAGACCTTGCAACCAGCATAAAATCTCTCATGTCAAGTCCCTAGACTCTCAACCATGTTACAAATTAGTCCCCTCATTAGCTAGCTTAAGCTTTGGGGATTCCAAAAGTACAGTTTTTATCAAGAAAGATCACCAAAATCACTTACTTGCTAGAGGATTTGTTTGCTGAAATTTTTGAGCTCTCTAACCCTTGTTTGCTGCCAATTTTTTTTGTGGTGATGAAGAGAAGAAAAGATGATACTTCTCTTTTCTTTATTTTTCTCTTATTCTATTCATTTCTCACCGAACACACCAATTCATTTCTCACCTAACACACCAAAACATTGACTAATTTAAAGATCTATCCCCTATGGCCAGCCATCACTCCACCCATGGCCTATTTATACTTTAAGGACCTCCAATTAATATTCCTTAGTCAATTTGCACCTCTAGCAATTAAAATTAAACTTTAGCACTTTATGCGATTTAGTCCTTTTTTGAAATTAAGCCCTCAATCGCTAAAATTGAGACACCAAAATTTTCATGCATTTTTATAAACATGTTATAACACATAGAATAACATGAAAATAATTTTCTCTATCCTCAGTTTAGTGATTCCGAGATCATTATTCCAACTATCCCCTAAATCGGGTTATTACACCCTCCATGCATTTTTTTTTCACCTATTCCATTACCTTTCAAATTCCATCATTATTATTTTCCCACTTCTTTATTATCCTTTTTCTTTTATTTCTTTCCTTTCTTTTTTCTTGTTTTCCTCCTTACCTTATCTTTTTAGTCATCATTTCATTTTTCTTTTATTACTTTCCTTTAATAATGTCATGGTTGACACTTGGAAGAGCACACAAAAATAAATCCAAAATTTGCAAAAGATGGGATTTGAACCTCTTCCCTCAAGGTACTTCACTTGACGCCATAATCTCCTTGCCATATACTCATTTATGCTAGCAATTTACTCTTTTATTTCCATAAGCCTTGATGCCACTTACTATCTCTCCTTAATAGGCTTAAACACAAACTTTTACTAAGGCCCAACTTGAACTCGAACCTTCATAGAACTCCGTAACATTCCAAAATCACCTTCCTAATAAGTCCCACTTGAAATAATGCCATTCTCTTGTTCTCAAAAATTTTAAACACTCCTACGCCTAAGGCCCAATGGGCCCAATCCTACTAGGCCCAATTTCGGGATGTTACATAATATGACCTCAAACTTAAACACATATTTATATGTATACTAACTAATATTAACTTATAATCTTATTTATAATCAATCCAAAAAATACCTATTAATTAGACACCCTAGGTACATGCTGACACATTTCAAAAAGGATAAACATTATCACGTTTGAGTTCGGGACCGTTGTTTGATGCTGAATCGGCAATCAAAATTAAGTACCTAACCTGGGCACAGAAAACAAAACTGTACGCTGAGTAAAAACTCAGTGGTATTTCTATAATCCAAATATCAAAAGATATGAAATCACAAATATACAATCTAAATATCACAATAACCATATCACATTTCATTTATTTCACAACATCTCAGTTCTCATACTTGCTATATAAATAGCTTTTCACAATATAATACACATATCATCTAACATCAATCATAATGCAATTTCAATTAATTACCCCTATTAACACGACTTGACTCGGACGAATACACGGATCCAACCAAACACATCAGTTTGACACCCAATGCCTCATCGGATAATTCGAAGTAATAATTTGACACCCAATATTTCATCGGCTAAACCGAAGCAAATTGGCACCTAGTGCCTCATTGAATTAATCTGAAGTAGTAAATTGACACCCAGTGTCTCATATGGCATGCCATCTATATCCGACTCAGCCCTAAATTCTTCCAATCATATGGCATGCCATCTATATCCGACTCAGCCCGATACAGTTAATAGGGTTCCAATTCACTTTTCAAATACAACCAATATTCATTTCAATTCAAATAATCAATATATTCAATATATATATCCCAATTCAAACAATATAAATTCAATAAATTCATCACATACTAAATCAATCCATTTCAATTGCAAAACACAATAATTCTCACCTCAACACTTACCATATACATTAAATTGAATTATAACAATTAACAACTAAATTCGGATTATAGAAATATAAACCAGAAATTTCGAGCTATTTCTCGTCGACTTTATCTTTCCCCTTTTTAGTCGAGGGTTCCGATACGACGTTAGCTATGGAATTAAAGCAATTTAAAGTCATCAATACAACAATTCAATTTCATATTGAAAATTTCAATTTTTACTCAAATATTGCCTAATTTCTAATTTAGTCCCTAAACCGAGACTAACTTTTATTCTTCACATTTAATTCTTTATTTTCATGTAAATTCCACTTTAGACTAAATTCAACTCCCTATTTTCACATAAATTCCTAAATTTTGAATTTTTCACAATTTAGTCCCTATTATACAAAATTTACTATTTGTTCTACAATTTAATCCTTTTTCATTTCTAACTTAAAAATCTATCAATTTAATCCCTAATTCTAAAATTATTCAACATAGACAACACTTAAAACTCAATAATTTCTAAAATTTGACATGGGTCGGGTAGTATTTAGTACCGGGATTTCAAAAACATAAAAATTACAAGAAAAGAAAACTAAATTAACTAACCAATTGAACTTGAAACTTTGAAACCTTAACTTTAGTCTTTCTACTTTTCTTTCCTTTTTCTTTCTTTTTTTCCCTTCTGTTTCGTTTGTTCTTTCTTTCTTTTCTATTTCTATTTCTATTTCTTTTACTTTATTATTATAATATAATATATATACTTAAGATTTAATATTATATAATATTATAATATATATTTTTACTTTAAAATTTTATAATATTTTCATCCGCCTTTAATCAATAATTTAACTTTTACCCTATATACAATTTAGTCCTTACCCCTAAATACTCTTAATGCATGCAAAATCACCTAACCAAAACTTAATTAACTACACAACTAACTTCGTAAATATTCCTAATAAATGTTTACGAGTCTAATTTACGAAAACGGAGTCTCGAAAATACATTTTCCAACACCCATGACTATCGAGTCGTTACACTAATAATTCTAAATTAAATATTATTTTTTTTAAAATGTGAAATTAGTAATATGATGGAAAATAAATGGTATTCTCGTTAGTTCAAAAGTTATTTCAAACTTTTTCTTATACATATATATATTACAGATTATATACTTTAATATTATTTTTTTATACAATATTAGGGTTGATGGGTGCAACACGATTCGAATATGTGCTAAACGAGTGTCTAATAAGAGTTTTAATCACCACTTGATACAAGTCAAAACTCAAAGTTGACATGGATAACTTACTTATTATTTTATATTTATTATTTTATTATTTTTTTAAAAATAATATTTTATTATTTTATATATATCTAATATAAAATTATAAAAATATCTAAATATTATACTATATTAAAATTATACATTTTAATATTTTTATTTATATATATTATAAGATCTAATGTCAAAGCTGATATAAATAGCTTAACTGAAACATGAATAATAATAATAATTATTTTAACAATTTACATAAAATTTAAAATCTTAAGTAATATTTGAAAGAGTTAAATAAATTCTGAAAATTTTACCTAATAGTAAAAAAATAAAATATATAAATTATCATAAATATAAATATTATTTAATTATTATTAAGATAAATATTGTTTATCTTAATATTTAAATTTGTTATCATTAGATTTTTCTAAAAATTTCTCTTTATAACTAAATTTAAAATTTATTTTTAATTATTTTATTAAATTTAAAAATTATCATAAAATATGTATTATTTAATTTAAATTTAAGATAACTAGATATATATATAAATTTTCAATTTTTAAAAATTCTAAAAAAAATCTGTATAAATTTCCAATAAAATTATTTTAAAGAATAGTGTCTAATTTCTTCATTTTTAACTTATCTTTTTCGATGTGTCATCAATTTTTTTTAAATTCTTTAGTATTAAATTAAAAAAATTGTATTTGAGTAAATATACAGTTTCTAAATAATGTTATATTTATTTTAGTACTAATTATCATTTTCTAAAAAATTAATTTGTAAATTATTATATTTTAATTTCTTAATCATAATTTTCAAAAATGAAAAAGATAAACAATATTATATGAAATAATTTAATACAATTTAATTATTAACTATAACAATCCCATGCGATGCACGGCTAAAGAAACTAATTTATATATACTTAAATATTTTTTATTTTAATAAAATTATATATTTTATTATTTTTAAAAGTACTCATATTAATATATTATTTTTAAATAATGATGCTTTTTTATTTTATTGTTTTGATATTATTATAAAATTAATTTTAATATTTTTAATATTTTTAAATTATATTAAAAATAAGACAATTCATTAACAAATAACACTTTATAAAAATAATATATATCACAATTTTCAACGAATAAACCCTTTAATCTACTAACATTTACATCATGTTTGGTTGGATGGAATTGCTATTCTATTCCTACCTTATTCCGCGCGCTACAGTAATTCCCAAGTTTGGTTCACCGTTTAGGTGATTCCACAGCTTTGTTATTACACCCCTATTCCCTCAGCTGTTGTAATAGGTATTCAAGGGTGGGGACTCTGAATTGCTATTCAGCACCACACGCTGAATACATTTTCACATTTTGGGACCAAAATAGCCTGTTTTCTTCTCCCCAAAATTCTGCTCTAGATTTCTTCCAACATTTATTCCCAAATCAAGCATTGATTTGCCTTCATCTTTATCTCCCCAAAGGGTACGTTTTCTTTTTTTATGATAAGCTCCTAAAATAGGATTCTATTTCTCCTTCCTTATAACTTCATGACAGGATTCTGCTACCACGAGTTCTTGAAAGTATTGCGGCAGAATTTTTGGACAGGCTTGTGAAATAGAGTAAAATTTTAGATCCCTTGGAAGAAGGTTGCAAGCTTGGCCCCGTTGCAGGTATTATTTCAATTTCAATTTCTTGCAATTCTCGGGTAAGATTTCCATGTACCCGCCTTGGCCTTTCCTTTCTGTATGGATAGATTTAGGAGATTTATCGCTAGCTGGCCCCTGAAGGTTCTTACTGAATTTATTTCGGTTGCTTCTCCCTTGAGTACTTTACTTTGCCTCTACTAAGAAAAAGGCCTAAAAGTTCATCTTGATAGGAGTATCCATACAAAGGGTCTATAGGATCAAATCCAATTGCAATTACATTTCCTCTCTCTTCCCTGAAAGAGTAGTCTATCTATTTAGTATATCTTTCCATGGTAGGGATCTCTTTCTCTGGGGGGTTATAGATATCTTTTCTTTAGGGCTTTCTCTTCCCTTAGAATAGGCGGCTGCTTGTTTTCTAGAAATTTTTTCCCTTGTTTTTATGATTTGTTACATATAGAGGTTATCGTCTACTCCGAAATTTATATGTTGTCTACTTAGATGGATACATTAAAGAAATCTTGGTCTGGGAAAAAATGTATTTTTCTTCATGTTTTGGGTTTGATCTTCCATATTAATGACCGAGTATTAAGTGATCATGAGATCCATGACTGAGTTATCCCTTTAAGCTTTGGTTATAAATCTGATAAAGGGTCAGAAATTTTGGGTCTTATCTTTGTAAACCACCATGTTCCAAGTTGTTTTGGTAACACTTCTAAGTCATTTCATGTTAAAGATTCTTTTTTTCCCTTGTTTTTATGATTTGCTACATGCAGAGGTTATTGTCTACTCCGAAATTTATATGTTGTCTACTTAGATGGATACATTAAAGAAATCTTGGTTTGGGACAAAATGTCTCTTTCTTCATGTTTTGGATCTGATCTTCCATATTAAATGACTTAGTATTAAGTGATCATGAGATCCATGACTGAGTTATCCCTTTGAGCTTTGGTTATAAATCTTATATATGGTCAGAAATTTTGGGTCTTATCTTTGTAAACCACTATGTTTCAAGTTGTTTTGGTAACACTTCTAAGTCATTTCATGTTAATTTCAAGTTCATACTGCTCTAGCAATGTTATTATAGGGTCAAAAACTTTAAAGATTGAGGAGATGACAATAGATGTGAGTACATTTTATTTTAGTAGTAGCCACAACTTGGTTTCAATATGCTCCACCTCTGCTTCTGTTCATGTTTGCTAGTTGATATGCATATTTGTAATAGTGAGAAGGAATTAAAAATAGGATTCAGTTGGCACACTTTGTCACTGGCTATAGGGTCTCATCATAGTTTAAGTTCAAAAGATTCAATCATTAATCCATTAGCAGTCATCTTGCCTGAAGTAGATTGCTTATAGAACCATGTATTGATAACTAGGCTCATGTCGCTCATCATAAACAAGAGTATTATCAGCATTTAGAATTAGTTTCTACACTGGAAATTTCCAACTCTTTTACACAAGGATAGCTGTCATTGGGGTGGCATTCATATGTTTTGCTTCTCACTTCTAATGGTTCAGTTTGCTTATCATTTCTAATGTGTAAAATGTAAAAAAGTGAAAACTTTTGGCTCAGTTTAACAACTATTTGGCATTGTAAGAAAAAATGTATTCTTTGTTTTCTTTTTCTTTTTACTTTTTATTGCTTTCTTATTATCTCAGCGGGCTAAAAGATTGGTTGTGTTTAATTTGTTAGTGAGTTTAGTTTGACATTGCTATCTGTAACACCCCAAACCCGGCCCAAACACTACAATCGGATCTGGTATGTCACTAAGGAAATTTTATAAAACATGTCACTCTTTGGAAAACAATTATTAGGTTTAAACTTTTATTCCGAAAAACTTAATGATTTATTATCTCATACAAAAATGTAAATTTTATAAAATGCCTTGATGAATTTTTTTAAAAATACTAAGTTTGATACATGACCTAACTTAATTTAAACATGAAATTTAACTATCGAATAATAAAACCCAACAAAAACCTAAAAACATAAATAATAATCTAATGGCCCATGGCCTTATTACAACAAAATTTAAAATCCAGTAATTAAAAATATTAAAATAACTAATTTAAGTAAGGTCCTTTGCTGAATCCAAATACTCTCTTGCATGGCCACCTTGCGTTCCTCTCCAGCCCGGTCCGATGCACTAGGTGCTACCTGAAATTGTTAAATAATAGGTTGAGTCGCGAGACTCAGTGTGCAACCCTCATGCACCATTAGATTTGGGCCTTAACCCCACAAAACAGAATAACAGATATAATATATGAGATAATATGCAAAGCCCAACCCAAATCCTAAGTTTCCATCTGCTACACACCACCCTTACCTGCCAGTCACACCATTGGGGATTTCTATAATCAACCCACACCGCTACACACCATCGATGGCAGTCATGCTGCTCATCGTCAGAGTTGTGACAAAGTCACCAGGCTGAAATGGCAAAAGCCACCAGAAACAGAGTTGTGACAAAGTCACCAGGCTGAAATGGCAAAAGCCACCAGAAACAGAGTTGTGACAGAGTCATCGGAATAGATCGTGGCAAAGCCACTACATGGGATTGTGGCAGAGCCACCTGAACAGATCACTTCCCCTTTCATCAATCACCCAACCCCATGCATACATAGAAATTGACATACAAAACATATCATCTAACAGATTCATTCAATAATGAATAACAGAAATCACTAACCTGGTGATTCGCTTTTACCCTCATCGGGTTTTCAATCGTTATGCCGGGATTTTGGCATTTAGCAAGATATAACAGATTATACATACATACTGATAAACAATCTAACAGTGTGAAAAGTTACACATCTGATTTTGCGTAGTCCTATTCCCTTAGTAAATATCCCTACTCAAAAGCCAGAGGAACACGAAGATTTGGGCTCCCCTATATTCGGCCAAAGGTTAGAAAAATCCCGAATTTACACGTTAAAATTAATAGATCTCCTTACCTTGAAATTCCGAAAGTAACACGATTCGAGTGTTACGAACTTTGACTTAGAGATCTACGCGATTGACTCCTCTTCAAATCCCGGAATGCCGAAGATAAGAGAAAAACTTAAGGTTAGTTTCTAAATAGCCATTCGGCCAGAGACTTTGAAAAGCCGGAAAAGATTTGAATCCCATGAATCAACACTTACCCTGAGTTTCCTTCAAGATTCGGCACAAGCAGACACCACAGAAAGATTTCAGCAAACACAAGAGGTGAGATCTAGGGATTTCGGCTTTTAAGAAAATCCCAAAAAAGTATGAACAAGAGAAGGCTGATGTGTTTTTCAGCTTTTGAAAGAAAAGGTATTGAGAAGATTGGAAGATGTCGGCTTTTGAAGAAATCAAAACAAAAGAAATTGTGGAGGATAACTGAGAATTTTGGCACAGGGAAAGAAGAAAAGAATAGGGTTCCAAATGCCGGATTTGAAGAGATGCTATTCCTATTTATAGGGAATTTTGGCACCCCCTTAGAGTTTGAAATTCGGCCACCACTGTGCTTAGCAGATAATTCCTATCTTTTCTTTCCTTATCCTCATCTGACTACTCATCCACAGTGTCATGGATGACACTACCTCTTCCTTCCTTTATCAGCACATTATCTCCCTTATTATCACATTAAATAAATCCCTAAATTTCCTCACTTATCTCACCATTACAAGTAACCTAAATAACACCACCTCTTCCACCCTTTTATCTGCCACATTATCCATATTATCCATGTCATTTAATCCACCTATTTTCTAGCCTTATTGCCGTCCCCCTCTATCCATTTAAAAGTTGAAATTTAGCTAAAATTTAATTAAAAGAATTGAGCTTCAAAAGACTCGAACTTGGGCCCTCTTTCTCTGCTAATGATGCCACCCCCTTGGTTCCATGTAGCGCCACTTAACCTTAGGCCACAAGCCCATTTTGGTACTAATAACATTTTTTTAAAGCCCTAACTGAGCTGGCTTTCCACTAGAGTGTCCAATAACTAATTTTTACTAAAGCCTCGGCCCAACCCCGAGCCCACTCTGGACCCCTAACACTCTAAGGATTCAATTAATCCCAATACTATCTTAATAATATTATTCTAAGGGCTATCCATATTTATGCATAGTCATTAGGGTTTTAGGATTTTTAGGGTGTTACAACCCAATAGTCCCAAATCTACTAGGCCCAAATTCAGGATGTTACACTATCCTATGCTGTGGGGGAACTCATTATTCTGCTACCTGGAATTTTGTTTACCAGAATACGAGCCTTCTCAGCATGCTTGAGGTTTAAATGTGCCCCCTGCTTGCATTGTACCTATTATCATCCTATTCCAGCAGGAAAATATTAGTGGAACCAAATACTCAACGTCAGTTACAGGTAATAAGCTAAAGAAAGCCATTCTTGTATTTGATTATAATGAATATATATAGGCTTCCTTTTATCATTTGCATAAACCACCATGGTAAACCCAACATTGCCTTTGCATAAACCACCATGGTAAAGCAGCAAAGAACCCCTCTTTTCAAAAAAAAAAAAAAGCCTTTCCCAAAGGAACTGAGAGATATAAGTAATGAGGTCAATATCAACACATGATAGAATCCAATGAACTAAGCAACGGAGAAATACAAAAGAGAGAAAGGGGTTTTTGAGGTTTGAACTTTGACCCTTCTCTTCCAGTCTTTAAACAGTGTAGTGTGGTGTTTTCTTATGTCTTAGAGGCTGAAACTAATTTTGATCGTTGAAATGGGAAAATTGGAAATTGGAAATGAGTGTAGTCCCAGAGAATCACGTTGAAATAGGGCAGTTTTTTTTTTTAAGATTATTTTGAGGATCGTTGTTACATGTGTTACAACAGATGTCGCCTTGATGAGATGAACAAAGCATTTAAGGGCTACAATGTCTGATTCATTGTTTTCTCAATTTGGGGTTTGTTTTTTAGTTTTGTTGTACTGAACTTCATGTGGGTAGGAACTGAAATCTGAGTTTATCTTTGTCATGTAATATTTAAATGTAAGCTTTCTAATTTCTATGCATGTAAGCACATACTAAAAAGGAATTGGAAAAAAAAGGTACATACTGAAAAAGGTTGATTGATGCTTTATTAACAAACATAAAAAAAATTATATTTAAAAAAAATTCATTTGTACAATTAAAATTATAAATAGAGAAAGATGGTGAGAAAGATACGAGAATAAAAACCTGTAACTAAACGCAACATTAAAGTGGTTGACAAGTGTCTTATAAAAATATAGTAAAATATTAAAAAAATATATAATTTTAAAAAAACACATGCCAATTTTTTAAGGCTGATGTAATTATTATAATTTACCACCAATTCAATTATTATTTTTCTTAACAAATAATTAACCAATATTTAATTTAAATAAGAAAATAGTAGCTTAGGATTTTTTTTATAGACAAAGACAGGTATTGGTGATCCAAGAATCAAACTCGGAATTGATGTCAACTAAAGATTTGGTAACTTTTCTTGTTATTTTACTCGCAGTTTGTTCAATTGAAGGACTTGTCAATGAAACTTTGACATTGTTGGCAAAGTTGAGACATTGAATTATTGAAGATCGTTTAAGTCTTACTCTACAATTACGATATATGTATTTTTAAGTTTTATCTGATTAGAATCTAATTTTTCATATTTTTGTGCTTTGTATTGATATAATTATATTTTATAATTAATCTAATATATATAAAAAGATCGAGGATAATAAGACAACAAGGAGATGATGACCTACTTTGCAATAAACCAATAATTTGACATGTTATCTATTTGATTTTAAAAATACAACTATTGCATTATTATGCAATTTGATTCCCCTATTATGGTTCAAATTAATTATGAAAAGTAAGAACGAATTAGGGTTAGAAATATATGTTATTTTTAATACTAATATGTGGTAGAAAAATGTAAAATTAGTTTTACCATAAGTTATTTTTTAAAAGACTATTTATTCACATTTACGTGTTTTTAAATTAAGTAATGATTTTAATGTAAGTTGATGAGTGGTGGTAAAGTATGATTGAAAGAATCTAATTACTAAACATGTTTAAGAACAAATGGTATCACATTTTAATTATTTCTGATTGGTCTACTTGGCATGGATTAGGAACGTTGTTTCTGTATGTATATTATATACTTGTTCTTTTAATGAGATTCTGCCATCTTCAGCCTACCTTTCATAAGATTCAGTGATCTAGGATTTTGGATGTGGATGTATTTCAAGATTAGATGTTCATTATTAATTTTTCTTTTAATATTCAAGACATTATTATTTGCTAAGCCAAGAGCCGATTTTGTTGAATGAAATTTGATAAATATATATCAGTCATTTTTCTTTGACAGTGTGTTATTGCTTCCTCTTCTTCTTTGGTTTGCTTGATTGCTTCTTCCACCCACAGTTGAGCTTCTTGTATTCACTAAACCACTGTAAGTTCTTTACAAATTAAATTCTTTGATTTTGTTTTACTGTTATTGAAATTAGTATTGAAGAAATGTGACCCTTTTACTATGATTTGAAGATATGTAACACTTTAATATCTTGCAGTATTGGCTCGTCTGCGTTTAATTGTACAAAGTGAGAGGCGTAAAAGAATTGGTCTTGCTATTACAATATGGTTGCAAATGTGTACAGTTGCGAGTTGGTTCTTAGTTGCATTGGGTGTCATCCATAGCCTACATACTTATAGACCAAGGATTAGATCCTATATTTTAGATTTTTAAGCACAACGAGATTATGTGAAAAGACTTGTATATACTAGTGACGAAACCTGTATTGAACAAGTTAGGATGAATAGAATTATCTTTTTTAAACTATGTGAGATGTTACAAACTTTAGCGGGATTGAAGTCATCAAGGAACATGCTTGTTGATGAGCAAGTGGCAATGTTTTTACATATCATTTCTCATCGCCTTAAAAATAGAGTTATCAAGCATCACTTTAATAGGTCCGAGAAAACCGTTAGCAGATCATTTCACAATGTTTTAAATGCTGTCATACACTTACAAGATGTGTTATTTAAAAAGGCAGAGCCAATTACAGCTAATTCTACAAACCCAATGTGGAAATGGTTCAAGTTATTGGAGTGAATACTATATATAGCTTGTACATAACTTAGTCCATTTAGATTTAAATATAGTATCCTAACTCGAGGTTTTATACATGTGATGTAGAATTTCTTAGGTGCTTTAGATGGAACCCACATCAAGATTAGGGTTCCAACAGTTGATAAATCTAGATATTGAGCACGAAAAGGTGACATAGCAACAAATATGTTAGGTGTTTGTACACCTGATATGCATTTTGTTTATGTTCTTCTTGGTTAGGAAGGTTCTGTTGCTGATGGACGAGTTTTTCGAGATGCCATTAATAGGAGACATGGACTAAAAGTTTCTCATGGTAAAGTGCAAAATTATAGGAATTTGATAAATTTTTAAGATAATACTTTTTTGGGGAAATTAACCATGACAAATAGTTTCTTTTTATAGGTTGTTATTATCTAGTTGATGCTGGATACACAAATTGTGAGGGATTTCTTGCGCCTTTTAGAGGACAAAGATATCATTTGAATGAGTGGCGTTAGGGTTACCAGCTAAGTACTCCGGATGAATTTTTCAATATAAAACATGCTTCAGCGCATAATGTTATTGAAAGATGTTTTGGGTTATTAAAATTGAGATGGGGAATACTTAGGAGTCCATCATTCTATCCTGTGAGGGTGCACAATAGAATCATTATTGCATGTTATTTGCTCCATAATTTTATTCGAACCTATATGAGTCTTGATCCTATTGAAGCAGAGTTGGAAGAAGGGTTACCTAGTAATGTGATAGATGATGATGAACCGAATATCATAAATATTCATCCGTCGGATGCATGGGCTACTTGGAGGATGGAACTAGCCAACCAAATGTTTGATGAATGGCAAACATCTAGAAATTAGTTAGGTTTAGGGTAAAAATAGTAAACGTTAAGTTGTTTATGTTATTTCATGTATCGAGTATATGAAACTTTGGTGGTGTTTGAATTATTTTTTTGTATTGTACTAGACTTGTTGAATGATAATTTATTTACTTTTGATTCATCATGTGTTATAATTTTATAAAGTGTTGATCTTTTGATGCATAATATTGAACTCAATTTTAATTTGCGTTTTTTTCTTAAGATAATTATGTCAGGTTTTTCACAATCAAGTGTTTCTTCCCAAAATTCTCAAGGAACCAAAAGGAAATGGGTTCTAGAAGAAGATGTTGCGTTGATTGGTTGTATGGTCGACTTGCATAATGTTGGAACCTTTAATGCAGATACGGGATTCAAAGCCGGTTATTTAAATGAGTTGGAAAAAATGTTAGAAAAAGTTTTACCCCATGCCATGTTGAAAGCTCAACCTAATCTTGAATAGAGGATTAGGACATTGAAAAGGGATTGGTCAATCGTTTATGACATGCTTAGTGGAAAAAACAATAGCGTCTTTGGTTGGGATGAGCATAAGCAGCCTGTTGTTGCTGAAGATACGGTGTGGAACTCATATATAAAAGTAAGAATTATTTCAAGTCTTCATTATCTTATTTTGACCAAATTTATATCTAATATGAATTCCTAATTTTCATAGAGTCATAAAGAAGCCGCTCAATTCAAACATTGGAGTTTCCCTTATTATGACCAACTTACTGCCATCTATGCAAAAGATCGAGCCACTGAGAAAGATGCTCAAACAGCCGCTGATATTATTGAAAAAATAGATGTTGAGGTTGTGTCTACTACAAATACTCATGAAGAAAGAAATGATTTCCATGGATGCGAAGCTGATGCTTCTTTGGATGATATGGATCTTTCAGATACACAACCGCAACCAGGTGGAAACCAAGGTGATTCCACATTTTCAAAGAAGAAAAAAAAATTCTGATACAAGTGATTCTTCTACTTTATTTAATGATGCTACCACTTTATTGGCAGAAAATATACGGACCGTTGGCTTTGAAATCAGTAAGAGTATTGCCTCCGAAGTGCTAATTCAACAAAATTCAAAAATGGCAATTCAAGAAAGTGCTCTGAAATTATATCCAACATTATGTGAAGTAGAAGGTTTAATTGAGGATGAGCGCTATGGAGCATTGAGTAAAATTCTAGATCATCCAACGCAAATACTCATTTTCCTTAGTTTACATTCTGCTGTGCGATTGGAATGAGTCAGAAGATTTCTTGCTGACCATTAAAAATCATAGTTGTGTTGATGATATTTTAGTAACTTTTTATGTTAGTAATATTTGGATGGTATAATGACATGATAGAATGTCATATAAACTAATGAAATATAAACTAATGAAATCATGTAACTTTTTGTTAATATATGAATATTATGCTTAGATGTGAAATATAATTCTCAAGTTATTTATTACTTCTAATATTTTGTTTTTTATTGTAGAATAATTAAATTATTTGTTTCACTAATGATATTTTAGCACATTAAATATGTATTGCAGTTTAAAAATAATAAAGTAGATTATATTTTTTTATAGTATTATATATTTTGATTTTTTTAAATTCATATAATAATAATTATATATGTTATTAATTTATATTTTTATTAAATTATATTTAATAATAATTATGTTAAAATATGGTTAAATTATTTATTGTTTTTATTAAATTATTTTCAATAATAATCTTATTAAAATTTAATAACAATAGCAATAAGCATCTGCCTAAAAAAAATTATGCTAAAGGTATTCTGGTCATTTTAATTTTTTTCTTATGCTATTAAAACATCATTCCATTCAACTAAATACAAGAATACTATTACAGTTCTATTCCATTCCATTCTATTTAACCAAACAGCTAAATTACTAATTACAGTTCTATTCTATTAGAACTCGATTAAATTACAGCTAACCAACCTATGGTTACTTTTTTATCTATCTTTTAATGAAGCTGCCTATTTGAAAATTCGAAAGAGTTTCAGTACTATAATAAGGGCGTCAAAACGCGGCGTTTCAGCAGTAAAACTTTTTTTTGTTAGTTCAGACAGGGAAACAGAACACAAAGGGATCTTTGTAAGAAAACGACAGCTTCCCTTCCATACCTTTCAAGTTTCTAGCTGTTGAAGCTTCTAAAGCTTAGATCTATTAGTGTTGGGTTCTTTGTTTTTAACAAGCCTCTTCATTTTCTTAGATCTCAGGGTTGAGGTAAGCTTAAATTATATATATAACCCACTTCATTCCATACTGTTCATTAAGAAACAAAAAGTCTTATTTTTGTTTGAATTAAAACAAATAAATGCAGAAGCACTGGATTTAAATATTGTAGAACTGCTTCTACCTGGTTTCTTCTTTTTTTTTTCCTAAATGAGGAGATGATTTTCCAGATTGACATGCAATATTAAACTGTGAAGGGGTGTATTGCAACAACCTCTCTGCAACTTTTCTACATTTTTATTTATAAAAAAAAAAGGCCAACAACATTATTCATGCTGACTACTTATGCTTAAAATCTACTTGCTATGTTTATAATTTCTGCTTTCTGACTTCGATTTTTTTTTTTTTTTTTTTGTAATGAACTGGATGGATCAGTTTATTTGCATATAATTGCAGCTAAAAGATTTGTTTTTATTTTCTTTCCACAGTGAGGAAAACCCTGTTGGAGCAAAGGAAAACAAGGTAAAGGACAATAATCCAATAATGGGTTATTAGGGTTTTCACTTTTTTCAGTGATGAAACCATTAAGATCAACTTTTGGGTTATTCAAAATGAAGAAATGGTATGGTGGAGTGCTGATTTTAGTTCTTGCTATAGTCATGGTTTTCAGTTATACCCTTAGAGAAACCCAAAGGCCCCAACCAAAAAAAAAGCAATCAGCCTATGATTTCTTCAATAACCATCCACCCATAGATTCTCATAGGAAGGGAAATGATTCCTTTAAACTTCCCAAGGTGGAAGCTAAAAAACCATCCTTAATACAGAAACCCAAACTTATCAATGTTGAAGGGCTTGACGAATTGTATGCTCCAAGAAATGTTTCTGAACAGGAGTCAAATGTCTTGCTTTTGTGGCCTCATTTGCACTTGCTATTGTCAAGGTCTGATGCTTTACCTGAAACTGGTCAGGGGATTAAAGAGGCTGCTATAGCCTGGAAAGAATTACTTGCTTTGATCGAGGAAGAGAAAACTACTAAACTTAGTAATAACATCCGACTGAAAGAGAAAAACTGCCCTTTCTCGGTTAGCAGCCCGGACAATGGATTGTTTAGTGGTGGAAATATACTCGAATTACCTTGTGGTCTAGTTGAGGATTCATCCATCACATTGATTGGTACCCCTAATGGGAGCTATCGGAGTTTTGAAATTGATCTTGTGGGATCAAACTTTTCAGAGGAACCGAAACCTCCTATTGTATTGCATTACAATGTCAGTGTTGCCGGAGATAACATGACAGAAGAGCCGTTTATAGCTCAAAATACATGGACTAATGAACTTGGCTGGGGAAAAGAGGAAAAATGTCCTTCTCATGTATCTTCTAACAATTTAAAAGGTATAAATATTTTCCTTAAACAGTCCTTTACTCATGTTATAGACTACCCGGTCTTGCTTTTTTTTTTTTTTGCCTCTTCTCAGTATATTCTGTATGGTTATTAGGTACTGCAGCATATCTACTGTAAGATACAGTCCTTGTGAGATACAGAAAGAAGTAAAACCATAGGAAGACTTTCGATGGTCTTTTAGTATGGTGATATTTAAAATGGGAACAATCAATAATTTCTGCAAAAGCATGCAATAATACTTAGATTCCAACTTCACGAAATGAAGCTCATATTATGATAGATCAGTTTTGAATCAGCTACCACTCATCTTGAACTGCAAAGTCTGTAATATGATTAGTGGAAAGTATGAAAGATGTTGTATGTTTCTATGATTTGATTGAGTTTACTACACTTAGGTGGCGGCCGATGTGAATGCCATTGTACATTGCCACTTATGCTACTCAATCAACAAGGCTTATAGTCAAAATTTGGGCTCAAGCTCTTAACCTTTTTAAGCATGTGCATGAATGATGATCTATATTGATTATATATCACATTTATGATATTCATGCAGTAGTTGCTATGCGTCAACTATTTTTGGGCTTAAATGATCTTGTTCTTAAACAAATATGAGACTATGTCATTGTAAGTTGTATTCTGAAAATTTGTTTGAAAAGAAAGATTGGAGGGTGAAAAGGGTACATTTCCATGATCAGCAATCGAGTGTATTTCATGGGACGTTGTTTGATAATACTGCAATACTACTTCAGCCCATACCATCTTGTTTCATTGTAATATCTTTTGCTCTTGTTTACAGAAGGATTCTTGTATTTAGTTACCTAACATATCTAAGCACATGTTGCAGTTGATGGACTTGGTCTTTGCAATGAACAACTTGTCAGAAGCACCATGGAAGAAAATCAGAATGTTAGTGTTCCTAGTGGCGATGCCTCGACAAATGCTTCCCAGGAAAGCAGCCATGCAAGTGCTAATTTCCCATTTGTTGAAGGGAACCCATTCACAGCTACCTTATGGGTCGGTTTAGAGGGGTTCCATATGACTGTAAATGGAAGGCATGAAACATCATTTGCATACAGGGAGGTAAGATATGAGTTTTATGTAAAATGAAAATGAAAAGCAGGTGTACCATTCAAATTGTCCTGTATGGATACAAGCAATCCCTCTGACCCTGTGGAAGATTACATGTGCAGAAACTTGAACCATGGTCAGTTAGTGGAGTCAAAGTTGTAGGTGGTTTGGATCTCTTATCTGCGTTTGCCAAAGGCTTGCCTGTTCCTGAAGATTATGATTTAATTGTCAATTCCAAGATACTTAAAGCTCCTGTGATTACTAGGAAAAGACTTGTAATGTTAGTTGGGGTCTTCTCCACTGGAAATAATTTCGAGCGTCGTATGGCATTGAGAAGATCTTGGATGCAATTTGAGGCTGTACGCTCCGGGAATGTAGCAGTCCGGTTCTTTATTGGCCTTGTAAGTAACAAAATTTTGGTTTTTTTTTTCTAGCAAGATAATAATCACATTCTCCTCACAATTCTTGAATTAAGAATGTTCAAGGGGCCTAAATCAATATGGATCAGCTTCATATAACAATTTTGATTGCATACAAATCTGTTTTCTGTCTGATTTAATGTTTTTGTAACTGCAGAATAAGAACTTACAAGTCAACTTTGAGCTGTGGAAAGAAGCTCAAGCATATGGAGACATCCAATTCATGCCCTTTGTTGATTACTATAGTCTGATCAGTTTGAAAACTATTGCAATTTGCATTATGGGGGTAAGTTGATGCATACATTTAAAGCCATATTTCTGTCTTTGTTTGTGTCGGTATGACATCATATCCTGAAGCGAGCACGGGAATCTCTGCTTTCAATGTCTTATATTCATGGAAATGAATTCCACATTGACTAATGGATATCTATATTTTCCTTTTTCCTTGAATCGAATATGCAGACTAAGATGCTTCCTGCAAAATATATTATGAAAACAGATGACGATGCCTTTGTCAGGATTGATGAAGTTCTCTCCAGTCTCAAGGAAAAGCCATCCAATGGCCTATTGTATGGCCTTATAGAATTCGATTCATCTCCTCATAGGGAAAAAGACAGCAAATGGTACATCAGTGATGAGGTATTTATCTCACTCAAACTTTTACTTGCATGTTAATCACCTTTGTGTACACTTCTAATGAATACTTCTTTCATAGGAATGGCCACATTCTTCGTATCCACCATGGGCCCATGGTCCAGGTTATATTATCTCTCGAGATGTTGCGAAATTCATAGTCCAAGGACACAAAGAAAGAGAACTCAAGGTAAAACTTACAACTTTTATGACTACCATATGTATAAATTTCGGAGATCTATCGAGGGAACGGAAGATGGTTTGCTAACCAATATATTTCCAATTATTCCATCTCGGAAATTCAGTAAACAACTTAGATAACCTTTAAATCTTTGTTAATGCAATTATAGTGAGTTACATTGAATATTTGCACCGGAAGTCCAAGGATATATATCTATAGAAGCGTCTGTACATTCTTAACATGTTCTTTTGACAGCTTTTCAAACTAGAAGACGTTGCAATGGGTATATGGATTGAAGAATTCAAAAGAAGTGGTCGAGAAGTGCATTATATCACTGATGACAGATTCTACAATGCGGGCTGTGAATCAAATTACATTCTTGCGCACTATCAAGGCCCAAGGATGGTGTTATGCCTTTGGGAAAAGTTGCAGAAAGAGCACCAGGCCTACTGTTGTGAGTAATAATTTAACCATACTTGAAGCTTCATACAGCTTTACATGTAACATCATGTAACATTGAAACCAAAGCTAACATTTTTAGGGAATAGTGTATACGCAGTTCATGTAATTACGAGATTTTAAGCACCGGAATCTTACATTACAACACCAATTATTTGGTGTCATATATCATTTGTTCATTCGTTAATTCTTTAGCATTATCACCTATGTTGGGTGTGACGATACATAGAAAGATTGTCCATGGAACTGTTTTTTTGTGCTTATGGGAACTAAAAACTGAATGATCATTCATAAATCATATATATATATATATATATATGAACTCTTGAACTACCACGTCATTGTGAAACTACTCTTCAACTAACCTTTTTCTATTCCTTCTGCAAATTGCAAACTGCAAACTGCCAAATTATATGGATAGGGATAGGGATAGTCCCTTCCCTTTAAAAGGAAAGTTTATAATCATGCATGCAAGCATATGATGTTGATGTTGATGTTGATGGTGGAATTGAATACCTCTTCCCTTTTAAGGGTTGGTATGGCATGACATGCAGCCATCAGGTGACGATGCTGGAAAATGTGGTATGTCCAAGATTGAATTATAAATATAAAGGGGAAAAGCAAAAGAATTTTATGCTAAAGGGCCAAGATTGAATTATAAATATAAATTTACCATTTTATTACCTTACAGTTTTACGATTTATAGAGAGAAAAAATGATTTTAACAAATCATAGGAGCACGAAGTAGTGAATGGATTTTGAATTGATTCACTTTAAATGAAGTAGATTTTAAAAATGGATTTTGAATTGATTCACTTTAAATGAAGTAGATTTTAAAAATAGATAGGGATGTGAAAAATGTGTAGAAAGTAGTTATTGTAATTGCTTAATTTGTTCTACCGCGCTCACCATGTGAATTTATCATTTTACCTTTATATTATAACTTTTATATGGATAAATTTATCATAATATATTATTAAAAAAATTATATGTACCATTCTACCTTATACATATAAGGGGTACAAGGTTGTAAAAATGTGTTGCACATAAAACTCATCCAATTTATGTTTAATCTTTTTAATAATTATATTTAAATATTTACTTTTTATAAAAAAACTGAAAATATTAAAAATAATTAGTAAAAATTGAAATTGAAATGTAATGGGTGGGGGTGGAGTAGACTTGATTAGGGGTGGAGTAGACTTGATAATGGGTTGAGCCAAGTCAAATTCGAACCGAACCGATGTAGAATTTTAGGCTCGCTTTCTAGGCTCAAGCTTGTCCCAAAATGGGCTAAAATTTTGCCCAAACTCGACTCATATTAAAAATGCTAAATCCAAGCCCGACTCGGCTCGACCGTGATAATTTTTAAGATTATTTTTATATAAAAATAAATTTAAAAAATAATACATCAAAGACACTGAAAATATTAAAATAAATGTTTCCCAACAAATTGAAAATATAAAAAAATAGTATAGATGTGTGATTCGGGTTGAGCTCGAGCAAAATAAAATTCTACTCGACACCCGACCCTTTTAAAAAATGGAGTTTATTTTTTTGTTCAAGCTCACTTTTTGGATGAACCTTCAGACTTGAGCGGATGACTCGACCTATAATTAGGTTTAGGTTTTTCAATTCAGTCCTTTATAAATTTACACTATGGCCCTCCCAAAAATATAAATAGGCCCCCCAAGGTTTAATATTTTTGCAATTTTCCCCTTTGTATATATATTATAGCCCTCCTAAAAATATAAGTAGGTCCCTCCAATATTTTTATAGGATTAAAAATAATATTAAAAAAATTATTCTTGATAAAAAAAAAGAGAAAATTTTCTTGAAGAAGCTAAAATAAACATGATGGCTTTTGAATGATATTTTTGTTAAATAATAATAAATTAATGTTTATTTAATAGTTTACTTAACATAATAATATTTTATAAGTAATATAAGAATATATATAAAAAGGGAAAAAAAGATGAAGAGACTTTTATTATCTTTCTTTTTATATTGGTGCTTGGCAAGAAAAGAAGAAAAAAATTTCTTTATCATTTTTCCTCCAAATTTGAAGTATAATGTATGTTTTTTTTCAAACTTTTCATAGATTTTGAATATTTGAAACTTGTTTTACATATATGTATCAATAGTTTTTTGTTTTATCAAGTGTACTAAAAGTTGCCATTAAAGGATATTGATGGAACTTGAAAGCTTATAAATTTAAGTGAAATGTGTATGTTTTTAGATGAAAAATGATACGGTTTCTAACTTGTTAGAAATGTAAAAATAAAAAAATAGTTAAATAATATTATAGTAAGTTTCGGCCAAAGTGAAGGGGGGAAGAAAACCTTGGTCACTTTGCTTAAAATTATGTCAAATGATAACTTGGGAAGCAGTGAGTATTCATGTGAAAACGGAATAAAAAATGGTTAACCGAGTCAAATGATAGTTATTTCGTCTTAATTGTTAGAATACTGCTTCTTTTTAATATATTTAAATCGACTGTCATGTTGAAATACTACTTTTTTTGAATAAATTATTTATATATTTAAATCGACTATTACATAATACTTCTAATTTTAGCTTAATCCTTCCCTCAATATTAATATTCTAGCTCTGCTGGTTAGGGTGGAGATATATGGATTTAGCATCCATGAAAATAATAGTAATTTTCAAGTATCAAAACCTACCGAACTGTTAAACGTTTACTTTCATCTTCCTAACGTCAAAACCCTACTTATGGTGGCCTATATTGAAAAACATATCAGGGTGTTGTCAAATAATATCATCTCGATCAGTTTGACTTCCCCCATTTTGACTTTATAGCTTACAACACCATTGTCATAAGAATTGGTTGGTTGTGTGCCTTTTAGCTCCAATCCACTAAAGTAAAAAACAAAGATGCCATCTCCACCATGGTTGTACCATTTAACAATGTCTTCTCTTAAATTGATTGGTAGAATTTTTGGTTTGTGGAATAAGGTAAGTGACTGGTGGTGAAGTGTCCCCACTTGAATGGTGGTGACTGTAAAAGGAAAGAAAAGAAAAAGACAAAGGCTATGATGCAATTGTGATGTGTGTTCCAAACTTCCACTTTCAAAAGTTATATTTCTCAGTAGGACACGTTATGAGCTTTAGTTAAGAAACTTTTTTTTTATGATTGTGTGGTTGGAAATAATTAATTATTTAAAGAAATAAAAATTAACAAAAAAGAGAGAAACATCTAAATGATATTTTTGTGATTGTGTGGCTGGATATAATTATTTGAAAAAAAATATTAACAAAAAGAAATATCTAAGATAAATATCTAAACAAGTTACTAGATACAAAGTTATTAATTATTGGATTAGTATTTAATATAAATTAGAGTTCAACTTATATGTCTTAATTTTTAAAATTTTTTATTATATATTGACAATATATTAAATATTTTTTAAAACAAATATTTGCATCAATCATGTAATATATCTATACATTAATTAGGTATTTCTTAATTAATCTTCACTTCAATAATAATAATATAAAGTCAGAGAGAATGGATAATTAATAGTTGCAATAATTGAGCTCAATGGGAATTCAATTAATCATTCTCTTTTTTTAATGAAAAATTATATTACATCATAATTAAATAAAAATATTATATTAAATTAACATTAGGTAAGAATTTGTAGATATTAATCCAACTATCTTGATGTTGATATTTTTCTCATTAAACACATGAATTTTTATTTATTTATTTTATTAATTTTATTAATTCACATGATAATTTTCTCAATTAATACAAGAATTACATCACCGCCTTTGAAAAAAAATGGTCATATATAGTTATATACAAAGAAAAATATAATTAATATTTTTTAATTTAATAAAGTTAATATATTAAATATATAAAAAGATATTTTTAAATAGTAATTAATGCTTATAAACGCCAATTAAACTGAATATTTATACTACTACCAAACCAAGTACAAAAAAAGAAGTTAGTTTTGAAATAGAATCTCCATTATTTTTACACTTCTTAAAGGGAACGCAAACTTTTTTTTACATATATTTATCTTTTTCTAAGAATAAATAAAAATCTAATTATTATCCAGCAAAATGTGAAGGGAAAGCAACACAAAAAAGTCAACTACGTAATGCCCCCATTAGCCGCATTCTACCAATAAAAAAGGGTAAATCCGTCATTTAAATTCATCACGGCAGGTTTACAACTTTACATTACTCTGAATTCGATCAAATTATGATTTTGATCCCTCTACTGTGCTCTAAATTTAATATTTAGTCCTAAACTTCAATTTCACATAATTTGGTTCAACTAATTAACACAATTAAATATTTTAGTTAAATGATGAAAATTAATTTTTCTTAAAATCATTGTTTCCAACACCAAAAATACATTCCATGATGATGATTTGGAAGCGATGCTTTTAAAAGAAAAGTTTATATCTAACATTTTAATAAAAAAATTAAGTGTATAAACTATTTAAATTAATTAATGACATTATTAAATTTGAATATTGTGAGTTGAAACTCTCTCTCCTTCCTTTTCCCCATTAACAAAAAGATAGTCGTAAAATTTGAAATGTTTGTTTTGGTAAAAATAAAAATATGGTAAATTAAAGTATAAGGACTGAATCTCATATTTGAGCAAAATAGAGGGACCAAAAATCTAATTTTCCTATTCTGAATCCCAGTGGATCTCAATCTCAAACTTCACCTACACGTGCCGGTACCGACTAATCCCGTCTTTCATATGCCTTACTATATATCCATAAATAAAAGAATAATTTCAAAGCATACAACTTTCCGTTTTGGCTAAACCCTAAAAAGTGTTCTTTGTTATTCTTGAAAAGAAAAATATAAAATTTTACAGAGTTTGTTCATCAAGGAACGAATTTGTACGATTCGTCGTTTTAAGAGATGATTGTCAGTTCAAATATGGGAGCCGAAGCCGATATCATATTTCGCCACCAAGTTGTTGATGTAATGTCGATTTCCACCCAAGTTTCTCGCTTCGATTCGGTGAGTTTTTTTCCCCCACTTTTTCTTCTTTATTTCCTTGGATTATCTTTTATCTTCCTTATGAAATTACTGGTTTGAATTTTGCTATGGCAATTTCTTTTGATTAGCCGCTGTTAGGGTTTTGGATCTTATTTGATGGATTGATCAAAAAAGGAGATTTTCGCCCATCTAGTTTTGGTATTTTTAATAATTTTGTTGTGAATTTAGCCCACAATTATACGACTTCGATTCTACTTTTTTGTGGGCAATATAGAATTACTGGATTTCAATTAGGGGGCAAAAGAAAAATTGTTTATGCTTTGCTAACTATTGTAGATCCAAAGTTCAACCATAGATTTTTCACGTGTTTTCTTGTTTATGGATGAATTATGCTTGTTTCCGTTGAATCTAATTAGAATCTGGAATCACAATGTAAAGATCTTATTTCCAGTTTTTTACGTATCTATGAACCGGCTTAGGCTTAGCTTTTTCTCTCGTTTGTGTAGGTTGCAGCTTGTGCTGAGACCATTGGAGATGCTGTTATTGAGCCATCTGTTGTCAAATTTGTGCCAAGAATTCGTTCTGGTAGCTGTGCGAACATCGGTCCACGGAGATCTATGGAGGATGAACACATAAGGATTGATGATCTATCTTCCCATCTGGGTTCTATCTTTAATCCTTCGATTCCAAGTGCATTTTATGCCGTTTTTGATGGTCATGGTGGTGTGGATGCCGCTGCTTATATCAAGAGCAATGCTACAAGGTTATTTTTCGAAGATTTTGATTTTCCGCAAGTATCTGATATTGATGCTGTTTTCTTGAAAGAGTTGGAGAATTCTCATAGGAAGGCGTTTTTGTTGGCTGACCTTGCCTTGGCTGCTGAAAGCAGTGTTAGCAGTTCTTGTGGAACAACAGTGCTGACTGCTCTTGTACTTGGAAGGCATTTGCTAGTTGCAAATGCTGGTGATTGCCGAGCTGTTCTTTGCCGAAAGGGTGCTGCTGTTGAAATGTCTCAAGACCATAGACCATCATACTTGCCAGAGCGCAAGCGAGTTGAGGAATTGGGTGGCTTCATTGATGATGGGTATCTTAATGGTTATCTTTCGGTCACAAGAGCTCTTGGAGATTGGGACATGAAATTCCCTCTTGGATCAGCATCTCCTCTGATTGCAGAGCCAGATGTCAGACAGATTGTATTATCAGAGGACGATGAATTTTTGATCATTGGTTGTGATGGCATTTGGGATGTCATGTCAAGTCAGTTTGCTGTCAGCCTGGTTCGCCGTGCTCTAAGACGACACGATAACCCGGAAGAATGTGCCAAAGAATTAGTCAATGAAGCATCGCGCCTGAATTCATCAGATAACCTCACTGCAATCGTCATCTGCTTTTCTTCCCCTGCTCGTGTCGAGTCATGCCCTCCCCATCGGCGAAGGTTTAGGAGCTGCAATCTATCTGAGGAGGCTAGGAATAAGTTGAAGAGCTTGTTAGAAGGCAATTGAATCTAAATGTGCAGACAAATTTATTTCTCGTTTATTTACTGTTCTTTTTGGGTTACTCCTAGAAACTGTTGCAATCTGTTTTTAGGCTGTTTCAGAGAGTTTAGGAAAAAAAGCAGCCGGCAGTTTTGTAGGTGTGAGAAAGTGCAAAATATCGGATTGTGTTTTTTATTTTTATGATGTTCTGGTGGTGTAACAGTACATTGCAGGATTATTTTTAATTGGTTGTAATGGGTTTTTGTTCACTTCAATATTGGTCTCATAACATTGATAACATCCTCCTTGTGAATGTGGTCTGGTTGGTGGATATTTGAAAGATTATATTTTTATACGGTGTCTGAATGTGTGTCCCAGGAGATTGCTTATAGGGTTAGAATTGAATAATGTTATCGTTTGGCCTTTTTGTCTGCCTCTGTATCATGAGGGGTTAAAATTTGCTTGGAAGGTATTATTATTAGCCAAAATGATTGGCGGGTGTTGCAGAACAAATCTGATATCCTTAGCAGGAGAGGAACTTGAATTGCCTACCATGCATGCAGTGCACCCAGCTTGTGAGGCTACCATTTTCTTTTCTGGGGATTTTTATTATCTTCCAATCCAAACACTATTCATGCAGAAACTAATGACAGTAGGATACAAAAATAATCCCATGCTGCATCTGTAATCACAATAAACAACAAACGAGCCCATCATCCAAGTTCTTATTGCTCCTTCCACCTCATTTAATATTTTTTCTTATAAGTAAAGAACTGACCAAATTTAAGAACTAGAAATGATTATCTACAACTTAAGCATATTTAATTTCACTGGGTTATGAATAAAATTTTAAAATTTAAACAAGTGCTAGACAAAAAATAGTAAATTTAACCTAATTTAATCAACGGTTGAGATTGTGTAAGAGGACCCCAGCTAACAAACTTCAAAACTGGCGTGCTAGGTCAGTCAATCTCTTACGGTCAACTAATCCAACATTCCAGATGCTTCATCGTACACGCGTCGTTTGTTTATTGGGAAGAACACATCTAACTCATGCACAGTCACCGCAGAGAATCGCCAATTACACAAATCTGAGGAGGCCCCAGATGGGCCAATGTGGCAAAAGACAATATAATCTGAAGTGAAGCAAGGGTTTTGATCAGTACAGACCCAAAATTTCTCGCATCTTTCTTTGTTCATAAAATAATAGTATAGTTTTCTTAGAAAAACCAGAGTGAAAGAAAAAAAAGAAGTAAAAGAAAAATGGCTTTGGCAAGCTTGGTGAGAAGAAAGGCATACCTTTTGTCTAGAAACTTGTCGAATTCGCCCGCAGATGCGTTGAAATACTCCTTTTCACTCGGCAATTTCTCGAGGGGTTTCGCTTCAGGATCTGAAGAGAACGACGTCGTCGTCATCGGCGGCGGACCCGGCGGCTACGTGGCAGCTATCAAGGCTGCACAGCTAGGTCTCAAAACAACCTGTATCGAGAAGCGTGGTACCCTCGGTGGTACTTGCCTTAACGTTGGTTGCATCCCATCTAAGGTATGCTCTGCGGTTCCAATTTTGGATTTTTTTTTTCAAAATTTATAATTTCTTAATTGATTTTGATTTTAAATCTGTAGTAAGATTTGGATTTACTTGTATGGGTTCTTTTGTTTTTGTCTTTTTAAGGTTGTGATAGGTCATGGATTATATGGTGAGATGTATATAAAGCTGATCTTGGTAGTCAAATGTGTCTCACTCTTGTTGTGAATACCTTAAGAAACTATGATATGATATGATATTCTATCCGTAGCTGTTGGGTCAAGTGTTAAGGGGCTTGATTGTTCGGGTTTGAGTCTTGTGCATGTGAGAAAATAGCGCTGAGAGAGTTTTGCCTCCCGGGTTTGATGCAGCTCGACCTCGGATTTAGTCTTGACTTAATGCGGCTAAATATATATAATCTATTTCTATCTGTGATTGGTATTTTGTTTTATGAATTTAAAGAGAGAGAGAAAAAAAAAAAAAAATCTCATCTTCATAGTTATCTTTAATGTTGTCAGTGTTGAAAATACCCACTTGATTACTACAAGCCTTTATCTTAGTCTTAATATGAATTTGGATGAACTTTATTAGTTGCCTTAAGAGCCTTTTTGTTTTTTAATGTTGCAATTTCTTTTCTTTTCTTTTTTTTTTTTTTTTGTGTTTTACATGTAGGCGCTTCTTCATTCATCCCACATGTACCATGAAGCTACGCATTCATTTGCTGGCCATGGTGTGAAATTCTCCTCTGTTGAGATTGATTTGCCTGCCATGATGGCCCAAAAGGACAAAGCTGTTTCTAATCTTACCCGTGGTATCGAAGGTCTATTCAAGAAGAACAAGGTAAACTATGTCAAGGGCTATGGCAAATTCATTTCTCCCTCTGAAGTTTCTGTAGACACTATTGAAGGTGGGAGTACTGTCGTAAAAGGTAAGAATATCATAATTGCTACTGGTTCCGATGTCAAATCTTTACCTGGTATCACCATTGATGAGAAGAGGATTGTGTCATCGACTGGAGCTTTAGCTTTGCAAGAAGTCCCTAAGAAACTCATAGTCATTGGGGCAGGGTACATAGGGCTTGAGATGGGTTCAGTTTGGGGCCGATTGGGGTCAGAAGTTACTGTTGTTGAGTTTGCCCCAGATATTGTTCCATCAATGGATGCAGAAATCCGCAAGCAATTCCAACGTTCACTTGAGAAGCAGAAGATGAAATTCATGCTCAAAACTAAGGTGGTAGGTGTTGATACTAGTGGAAATGGTGTGAAGTTGACGGTTGAACCCGCTGCTGGTGGTGATCAGACCACACTTGAAGCCGATGTTGTTCTCGTCTCTGCTGGTAGATCTCCATTCACTGCCGGACTTGGCTTGGAGAAGATAGGAGTGGAAACTGATAAGATAGGACGGATTTTAGTCAATGACAGATTCGCTACAAATGTGGCTGGTGTTTATGCCATTGGAGATGTAATTCCAGGGCCTATGCTAGCCCACAAAGCAGAAGAAGATGGTGTTGCTTGTGTCGAGTTTATAGCTGGTAAACATGGTCATGTTGATTATGACAAGGTCCCTGGAGTTGTCTACACTCATCCTGAGGTTGCATCTGTCGGGAAGACTGAGGAGCAGGTTAAGGCACTTGGTGTCGATTACCGTGTTGGGAAATTCCCTTTCTTGGCAAATAGCCGAGCCAAGGCTATTGATGATGCTGAAGGAATAGTCAAGATATTGGCTGACAAGGAGACAGACAAAATTCTTGGAGTCCATATTATGGCACCAAATGCGGGAGAGCTCATCCATGAAGCAGTCCTTGCCATTAATTATGATGCATCAAGTGAGGACATCGCTCGAGTGTGCCATGCACATCCTACAATGAGTGAGGCATTGAAGGAAGCTGCAATGGCCACCTATGACAAGCCAATTCACATCTAGAAATATGGATTTTTACATGTTATTCTTCATTTTGATTTATGTTTGAAAATTTTCGAGATTGACTCGGCAGCAGTCAGCACAAACTGTTCATTTTCTTGTTTGTCCTTGCTCGAAACAGATGGCGTGCTTGAATAGACATTTGCCATTCATCGTTTACATTTTCCCAATGGCATATAATAACTCAGCATGTTCAGTCCTCTGTTTGATCATTGATATGCAATTAATAACTTGAAGCAAATTTCATGTTCTGATGATTTCCTGTTTTAGATAGATTGCAGTTTTCTCCTATCTGAGTTAAATTTTTGTTGGCCAACAGGTTCGTTATGAAAGTGAATGCAATTGTTTATTGAAGCAAAACTGTGATGATCCGAGGGAGTAATGAATTCTAAAGAGGAGCAATGAATTTTACATTGTTGTGTATTAGAGATCAGGTATAGAAGTGTTAAATACTTTCAACTTGTAGATATTTACCGAGGAGCGATGAATTCACATCGTGTACGTGTCACGGGTTGAGACTTTCGTGCGAATCATGACATGCGCAACACTCTCTTCAACTTGAGAGTCGCAAAATGCATCTTTTATGGACAAATTTGTGAAACTTAATAGATCAAAGTAAAAATTTACTTGCAAGTTGGCGTGAATTGTAATATATGGTATCAAAACCAACTTTAGGGTAATAATCAGAAGAGAAAAACAAAATCAACGTTGGTGTATCATCATAGTGGCATTGAGAACAATCGACCTTTATTGGAATGGGAAAAGACTTATATCTAGCCTTATTGGTGACAGATTTTGAGGTAAAAATTACTTTTCACACAAGGTAAAAGGTAGGTGGTGCATTTACATGTGGTTAATATAAAAATAACAGTGATAGTGAGATTAGTGTAATAACATAAGCAAAAAAAAATTTATACATATGTATTACAATAGGTAGGTATAAAATAAAGAATAATTCATATAAATTTAAATATGAAATTAAAAAGATGAGTAAACTTTTATGAAAAAAATAAGACATTTTCAAAATAAGTAAAAAAAATTCTTCCTCTTTTTCCAAAACAAGCAATGTGAATAGCTTGTGAACTTAAATTAATTTATTACTAACTCATATACTAAAATATTTGTAAAATAATACTTCTACCAAGATTTACTTATCTAAACGGCACTTATTTTATGGCACCTTTTCACAATGATACTTAAGCTGCTTTTGGATAAAATGACTTTATTATCCTCATATCTCTAAACATTTTCCACCAGAATACCAAACACCATCAGGACCATACTTATTAAACACGCTTTTTCAACCCAAGCTTTTGCTAACAAGAAAGCTAAATTAGCTCTAGTTACACGTTTGCACCATCTTAAAAGTGCCTTTTTGTTGGACAAAATCTTGACACACCATGAGCCAATGCAAACATAAGAAATCCCAAAACTGGAGGACGATCTCTCTAAAAACATTAAGCAATTTTTTAGGTTCAGTGGCACTGGCATCTTAGATTAGCAAACATCATCATTTAGTACTAAGCTAACTTGGGTTTGTAACCTTGCATATTAAATGGCAGCACCATCGGTGATGTTCTTTCTCAAAAGAAACATTAGATGCATACATTAGAAGCCAACAGCTGTGCAATAACAAATATGACCGATAGAGGGAGAGAAGGAAGACCTCAAAAATATTTATTTGAAACACAGATGAGTCAGAAATGTATTTGCTAAAGACTTCCATCCCTAATTATGGGAACAAAAGGCCGCTGCACAATTGTCAACAACTCCGGGTCTTTCCTACTGCAGCTCGGGCACAATGATGCAATAAAAAGAAAGTCATGAATGTACACAATCAAGGGTTCTCCCGCATTTCCGGTCTCCTCCTAGCCTGTAGAGCAAGCCTTGCATCTCTCTCCCTCTCAAATTCCCGATAATCAGTCCGCTGCAAGAAAGAAACCTTATCCAGATACTGGTTCGAACTCTTCTTGTAAGCATCCAACTCGTCCTCCATCCCTTTATTTTCTTCCTTGAATTCTCCCCAATCCTTTTTCGTCTTGTCAAGCACACTGAGCTTTGGCTTCTTCTTGATTTGTTCAAGAACAGCATCTACTGCAGAAGGTGCATAAGCTTTTGCCTTTTCAGCTGCCTCTTTTGAATCAGCATGGATTCGCTTTTTTATTTCAATTTCTTGACCAGCGAAGTCTCGTACCTCAGTGATCTGCAGAAGGGGAGATGAAATTAAGAACATTGCTTGACTATGCAGTTGACTCATATACTTGCATTCCTATGTCCTTGAAGTTGCAAGTTTATCAGTTGGATGCCTCAAAATAAATTGGCCACAGTGCTTAGAAGACAGGACATAAGTAATCTTTTGGAGTTCTCAAGTACTGAAACATAGTTCAAGCATTTAGTTAAAGAAAAATTTGAAGCTAGGTCAGAACCTAACATTGACGGAAAGTAAGAGTGCTCAAGTATTGAAACATAGTTTAAACATTTAGTGAAAGACAATTTTGAAACTAAGTCAGAACCTAACATTGACAAAAAGTAAGAGTGCTCAAGTATTGAAACATAGTTCAAACATTTAGTTAAAGACAATTTTGAAAGTAAGTCAGAACCTAACATTGCCAGAAAGTAAGAGGTCCATAGCCATACTTGCATGCTCAATACCATGGTTAAGTCAATTGGAAACTACAATTTTTTTCCTAACAGTGGTGAAGGATACGCTTACCTCAATTTTCCCTCTATTTGACGCAGCTGCTGCAGCAGCTGCAGCATCTTTCACTGCTGACAGGGCAGCAGCTGCAAGCTTCTTTGCCTCATCACTGACATTGTTCTGCACCACAGTAGCTTCCTTCACTGCTTTATCTTTATTAAGCGCTTCAGTTTCTTTGGTGGCACTTGGAGCCTTTGCCTCTGTCCATCTTTCTTGCATCGTATCGCCAGCAGGCACTGCTGGTCTCATTTGCAGATACTTCATCCAATTCTACAAGAAAAATTCAAGGCAAACAATTACTACAAAACACAACTATCATCTAATATGCAGTTCTATTAGAAACAAAGAGCATAAGAAACTGCTCACATTGGAAGCTTTGTGCGAAGTTTTATTTGTGGCTGAAGCTTTATTGCTTGAAAATTGTCTCAAAGCATCCTTAGGTATCCCCTTATTCATTTGCTCCCACATCGCTTCCACTCGTGATTTCACCTCTATCATAATGAAAACAAACAACTATTCATACCCAACACTCTCACCAAAGCAAAAACAGGATCATTAAGGGAATATATAAGTTGAGAAAATCATAATAACTCACCAGTATTTTCACGTTGGAGCTCTGAATTCAAAGCCATAGCATTTTCTTTCACTGACTCGTTCAACGTTCCCTCTTTTCCATTTACATTACCTGAAACATCAAAGAGAGAGAAGAAAAAAAGGGTTTTTTTCTTTAAAAAACCAGGAAAACAGAAAATGACAAATACCCATACATAAAAAAGATTCAAAAACATAGAAACTAATGCAATTAGTCTCTTTGAGTCAACAAAATAAAATTACTAGAACCCAATCCAATTCTATTTTCCTACTTTTCATGCATAAATTAAAATCCTAAGTAGAAAAAAGAACCTAGACGAAAACCGACATAAAAATGGGATCTTTTCCTTGTTCTAAGCAAGAAAATAACAAAAGAGTTAAATTTGTGGGGAAAAGAAAAAAGCACCTGAGTCGTCAGGGCCATTCGAAGTCGTCGCCATTGTTGAAACCCAGATTTAGGATTCTGTTTGAAGAGAGAATCTAATTTTCCGAAAGATTCAGCTGAAGGCGCTGTTTGGATAAAAGGAAAAGAGAAAATTCAGAGAAAACTGGAAACCCTTGCGAGAAGGAAAGTACAAAGGAGAAGGAAAATTGGAAGATTTTGAGCTAGCAATTACATGCTCCCTCCTCCGTCTAAAGGACTGAAACGATGTCGTTTTTCTTCACTTTTATTTATGGTGATTTATTAAATATAGACTAGTAACTAGGCCAAAATAGGTATATAGGCTAGTAATTCAAATATTTAGTTTTTCTATACCACGTGTATAAAATTTGTAAGTGACATTGTTACTCATAAGTTGAAAAAATAATTATTGCTCATAAAAATAATTTTTAGGTTCAATTGTAAATTGAGAAAATAATCTATTTTTTCTTCTTAGGTGAAAATTGAGAAGTTGAATATTTGATTGAGTTGAGTCAAATTGTGTAAAAAAATTTAGACTTAGTCAAGTTGACGAATCCTATTTTAATAACTGAACTCAATTTAAAATTTTTTCTCGGTCGAGTCGAGCTAAATAATGATTTTGCACTTAATAGGTAAATATTTATCAAAACGACGTAGTTTTGCCTTTTCTTATTCAAATTTTCGGATAACTCGGATTGTGTAATATATATTTGAGTTAAATCGAAAATTTTAATTTTTTTATTCGAGATAATCCGAATAACTCGATTAACTTGAACTATTTAATTTAAAATTTAAATTTTTTATTAAATTTTTTGAATCGAATCAAATTTTATTCACTCATATTTAAAAGAGTAATAATTTCGTTTTTACTAATTCTTTACGTATAAACTATTAAATTACTAATTTTCAAGTAATTTAATGACAAAGTTAAAAAATATTATCCAATTTGATTAATTTTTAATTTTTTATAAATGGTAGGAGTATGGAATTTTTGAAAAATTAAAGTAAATATATTAATTTTTCGATTTTAGTAAATTCATAAAAAAATAATTTTTATATTACAATATAATTAAATTGGGAAATTTTGCATTCACAAATGCATTTCTTTTTATTATTATTTTGAATCATTCAAGTAGTTTGCATTACAAATGAATGATCTTTGTTACAAAACCCAGATTTCTTTTACTTGGCTTTATTTAAAAAAAGGATTTGTTGAAGCTTGAATTGTGGATTAATTTTTGAAGAATTAAATTGTATTAAAATTCATATAAATTAATAAATAATATTAACATTTCATAAATCAATGTATAATATAATTAATTGTAAGATTATTACAAAATTTTTAAAATACTAATTAAAAGAAAATATATATTATTTTCACATTTTTCTATGTCACTTTCTAATATTTTTTGAAACATTTTAATTATTTTATTATTTTAATATTATTACAAATATTTATGTAATAAAATAAGAATCTATTCATTAATTTTCAATTCGATTTCTCAAAATAAATATTATAATTTTCATTACAAGATACATTTTTCACACTTACTACAGCAATCAATAATATCAACACAAACAATGAACATGACATTAATGGCAACAACTATGGTATATCAATTTACTAATAAAATTATAAAAATAAAGCATTAAATTATATAAAATTAAAATTGAGAGATTAAATTTAAAGTTTACACATAGTATAGGGACTAAACCAGAATTAGACCGCCAAAATTGTGACATGAACCCGCGCTGTCTTCACCTTATCTCTATAGTATTGTTTCATCGACGAGAAAACACAAACAAAACCGAAGAACAAAAAGAAAAATGGCGTCTTTGGCTCAACAATTCACAGGTCTAAGATGTCCACCACTCTCCTCATCTCGGTTTTCTGTGAAACCAAAGCAAACCCAGAAAGTGGGCGCTTTTGCTTCTCCTATAGTTTCAGCCGTCGCTGTCTCAAATGCACAGACCAAAGATAGGCTTGAACTCAAGAAGATGTTCGAGGATGCTTACGAACGCTGTCGAACTGCTCCTATGGAAGGCGTTGCTTTTACTGTTGAAGATTTTCAAAATGCTCTTGAGAAATATGACTTTGATTCTGAGCTTGGAACCAAGGTTTGGGGTTTTCCGCCCCTTTCTTTTCATTTGGTTGTTTTATTTCATTCAAATTCTTAAAATTTATCCATTTTAGATTGGATTAGGAATTGCTATCGGATTATGTGGATTGGGTACTTATTTTATTGGCCATTTATTTGAAAATCATCATTCAATATGAATTATGTTAATGTATGAGCTCAGATGAGGTAATTTATGTGAATTATGTTGAAATTGTGTTTGAGAGTAGGTTTGGTTGGAATTTGTGTTTGGGTTTTCTTTTTTTAGTTCTGCTGGTGTTTCTTAGGTGTGAAAAAGATTAATTGAAATTCTACAATTTTACATGTGTTTGTGCTTGTGGTTTTATGATTTGGATAAAAAGAAATGTATATGTTTTTCAGGTTAAAGGAACAGTTTTCTGCACAGATGGCAATGGGGCATTGGTTGATATTACTGCCAAATCTTCTGCATATCTACCGGTCCAAGAGGCCAGCATTCACAAAATTAAACATGTAGAAGAAGTTGGTATAGTTCCTGGTTTAAGGGAGGAATTTATGATTATTGGTGAAAACGAGGCTGATGATAGCTTAATTTTGAGCTTAAGGTCCATCCAATACGAACTTGCCTGGGAAAGATGCAGGCAACTTCAAGCTGAGGATGTTGTCGTGAAGGGCAAGGTGCGTATGTTCTGCCAATTGTATCTGATTGAAACTCTTATAGGTCTAGAGCTTCCTGAAAAATCTTATACTTAATTCAAGCATTCTTGCGCACTGCTCTTTGACTAACTTGTACTTGCAAGAAGTAGGTTGTTGGTGCAAACAAGGGTGGAGTAGTGGCATTGGTGGAGGGTCTTCGAGGGTTTGTTCCTTTCTCACAGATATCATCGGTTAGTTATGTGATCCCATTGCTGTCCTTACCTGTGTTGTATTTCGCATTACCAAATTCCCTTTAAGATCAAAATTTTGCACTAGTAGGTTAGCTGCTAGTTTGTATTCAAAATGTGATTTTATGGTGACAATAGTTTTGTGAATCTTTCATCATAAAATTGATTCTTCATGTCTCATCAGAAAGCCACTGCAGAAGAGCTTTTAGATAAGGAGCTCCCTTTGAAATTTGTAGAGGTTGACGAGGAACAGTCCAGGCTTGTCTTCAGTAACCGCAAGGCCATGGCTGATAGCCAAGCACAGCTCGGAATTGGATCGGTTGTCCTCGGAACTGTTCAGAGCCTGAAACCATATGGTGCTTTCATCGACATTGGTGGAATTAACGGCCTTCTTCACGTCAGTCAAATCAGTCATGATCGTGTTTCAGATATTGCTACAGTTCTTCAACCTGGTGACACTCTGAAGGTGAATTGTGTTACTGCAATATTTAATTCTTGGCAAGAAATTCTGCTTCTTAGAAATGGATTGTAAAAACCGTGTAAAAACAGGTCATGATATTGAGCCATGACCGTGAAAGAGGCCGAGTAAGTCTTTCCACAAAGAAACTAGAGCCTACCCCTGGAGACATGATTCGCAATCCAACTCTTGTGTTTGAGAAGGTAGTTCCCATTAATGTCTCAATCTTCTTCTGCAGTTGCATCGGATTTTGACCATACTTTGTTGTTATATACCGCATTCACTATCCATTTCATTGTAGCTGGGAATAGATCAGCATAACTGTGAATTTGGTTTTGTTTCAATTCTTATAACAGGCTGAAGAGATGGCTCAGACATTCAGGCAGAGAATTGCCCAAGCAGAAGCT
Source organism: Gossypium bickii (assembly GCA_025503065.1). Classification (NCBI taxonomy): domain Eukaryota; kingdom Viridiplantae; phylum Streptophyta; class Magnoliopsida; order Malvales; family Malvaceae; genus Gossypium; species Gossypium bickii. The sequence continues at coordinate 12,143,042 of CP106710.1, read as the reverse complement.
ATGGCTCGTGCTGACATGCTCAGATTCCAGCCCGAGGTACGATTTGAGTTACCAGCTAGTTTACTGATAGTAGAACAGTGTTAAGATTAGTGTGTAGCGGTTAACCTGACTTTTCAATTGGTGATGGAATATTGCAGAGTGGGTTAACCCTGAGCTCTGATGGGATATTAGGTCCCCTTGCATCAGACCTGCCAGCCGAAGGTCTAGACCTCAGTGATGTTCCTGAAGCTGAAGAAGTTTAATTCATTTGGATTTGCTTTTCCAAATTTCCATATTATTTACTTTGTAAAAGTTGTCCAAGTGCTTTCTTACAGCCAAATGCCATACATTTCGCTGTAGGGTATAGCTTTGAGCCTTTGACCATTCATTATTAGTATAATTTGGGAGTTTATTACAACCTCTTCTCACTATAGTAACACAACTGCTCTATGTCTAATTTCCATTAGCTGTAGGAAGAGTGTACGAGGGTAAAGTTATGACTTTGACATCAATTATGACAAAAAATAATTACAATATGACTCAAAACATAACAAAAAAAATAATACAAACACGATATGCATATATACTGTCTCAATTTATATATTAAAGATATTATATAATATTGGATATATGATAATTGATTGACAAAATTAGAAGATTTTAGAAGTCGACAAGTTGATATACATTTTCAGATTGTGATCTCTCTATCATATATAAGAACTATCCTACGTACAAATACAAATACAAAATTCTCCATTTCAACTTATATACTTCTTGTCCCAAAAAGAAAACACTTGTATTGTTCTTAAACCCAAAGATAAGGGTCAAATTTGACTATATAACCGCAAATCCAACAGTTAAAAAATAAGTATAAAATCATTTTCTCTTGTACATGAAAAAAAAAAGGCCTAGAAGAAATGCTTTGATATCAGTCCTTGCTTCTACTACTACTACACAGGTACTGTTAGCTTCTATTTTATCCTTTGCTGCTCTTCTTGCTTTTCTTTTGCTTCTGTTTCAATTGAGTAAGACCGGCTGCTGTTATCTTCACATTGCCGACAATTGCAGCTACTAGCTCGGGATCAGTGCATGCTTTCATCAATTCCTTCTCTCTATTACTTGCTTCCGGCATGTGGCTAAACAGATTCATGGCAGTCTTTGCAGCTACACAAGAATACCAACAGTTAAGTATCAGTGAAAAAAAAAAAAAAAAAACACGAACCAAAACGGTAGGTAGAACATTTTGAGACCTTTTCCTTTCTTTGCATTTCCTGGAATTATCTTTACGCGGTACTTGTATGATTGCACTGCACTATAAGGGCCACAGACAGGCACAGCATATAAGAGAATGTCATTGGGAAGAGGATTCCCTGTCAAGTAATCCACATCATTTAATCTTCCTTTCTCTTCTTCACCTATCTCGTTGACATCATCTTCCTCCATGGCCACTCTATCCAACTCATTACTGTCATCCAAACCTGCACGGCGATCATCTGCAACTCCAGTTGCAAGATGCAAAGTGTCATCAGGGTGTTCAGGACAATCCCGGGCAAGGTGGCCTACCTTTTTACATTTATAACATATTTTTGGGGCATCTTGAGGACCTGAATTTTTAAAAATAAGTGAATTTAAGCCCGATAACAGGATTCTCCACTTTGAATTACTAGAAAATTTGGTATCAAAATTTCTGGAAAAAGCATACCACTAGCATTAGGTTTCTGGTTGTCGCTGGCAGCAGTTTTAGTTTTCCCATCATCAGAACCTTCATTTTTGTTAGCTTTCCCAGATGACTGCAATTCAAAATATCATCTGTTTTTAAGTCTAGACTACAACCAATACAATTTGAGGCACGAAAACTCCACAAAGAGAGAAAAGCCTACAACATTTATAAATATTTTAAGCATGTAAGAAATAATCAAGTTGGTGTACTCACAGCTAATAATGCCATCCGAATGCTCCTCTCTTCCTCATCCTGGTCAGCATACTTCTCCTTTATTTTCTTGAGTTTGCCTCTCTGCCCACGGCTTATTTTTCCACCTCCTAGTTTCTTATTTTGCACACTATCTCCAGGTACATAGACAGCATTACCATTCTCTTTTGCCTTCTCATTGCCCTTCTCAATGTTAGCATTGGCAGCAGTACTGCCTGGTCCTTTCTTCAGCTTTCTTCTTTCAGCTTTTGAAATATGAGGCTTATCCCTAACTGTAGCATTCTTCTCTTCATGGTTATCTTCATCTGCCCAATTATTTTGAGATGTGTCGAGAACAGGAGTTTTACCCGAGAGACTAGCAGATCCAAGCACCAAAGTGCGATCAAGGAGATCCTCAAGTTGGTGACTCACAGAAACAACATCACCGCCTACAATGTCGGATACATTTGGGTTACCAACATCATTCAAACTAGTACTGTTCTCAGCAGCTACTGCAGGCACGTCAGTTGCTTCACCACCTTTATCTGATTCTGACTCAGAAATTTCTATGTGAGGACCACTTTCTTCAACATCATTTATCCCTTCCTCCTCACCCCTCACCCTCCTTTCATTTAGATGTGATCCCAAGGAGCTCTCATCCAAGCGAAACAATAATCCAAATCCCATTATAAGAGGATGTGGAGGAAGAAAATTCTTCTTCCCACGTATCATGAAACTTCCCACAGTAAGATATTCCCCTGTAGGAGCAGTTTTACTAACCTGGTGAGGATAAACCCACCAAGCACTGGTAACAATCTTTGAATCCCATGCCTGGCTATGACAAACCTATTTCACAACAAATGAAATATGAGCTGCAAGTATTGTATTTTGTTCTTCCTGAAAAAGAAAGTGAATTAACAGAGGACGCGGGAATATTATTTACTGTGAAACATCCTGCTTGGTTTAAAGTAAGAGGTGGTACTGGCTGCTCGAGTCTGTGATTCTTGATTATTGTACTAGAAGCCCCATGCAAATCTGCATGAACATACCTGTTTCAATATGCAAATGACTATTAAAATTGCATTATAAACCATATTTTCAAACCAGTAACTAGAAAAACGCTGCAAAAAAAATGAAGGAATGCTCATATCTAAGGAAAAAAAAAGCATAACGAAATCTCATGTCCTTCCACTTGAGCAACTTTTAATGAAACTCTTTCGCAATGCAAATTAGACTATTGAATTTCATAGATATCTCTAATGCTCAGCACTTAAGACCAAGAACATCCACGGGAAACTCAAAATGCAATAGCTCGGAAAGTATTAAAAAAGAAAGAAAACAAAAATGTAAACCATTAAAAGAATACTTACAGATCCCCCTTTGACATATATCTCTTGACGATCATTTCATTCTGTTGAGCATCACGTCCACTAATAACCAAATAGTTTTCACTGCTGATGAACCAATTAAATTTCTCAAACCAATGAACTTTGCGCATATGTGAAATTGTTGCAACAGTTTTTTCCTGCAATACGTTAACGATGCATTCAGCAAGCTAGAACGGACATTTAAAGAATGATCACAATCATACAACCCCAAAGAGCCAATTGAAGTCCATCAGCATAAGAGCAAGTCCAAAGCCCCAAGTGAAAAGGCTGCTAAAAAGTGCATCTTTAATTTTACATAAATATATTTCATTATATTCTCTACCAGTGAAACTTAAGTTGTATTTCCAGTTGACAACAGAAATAAGTATCTGAACAGTTACAGCTACCTGTGAAAGCTGAAGACGAGTCTTTCTCTCAGCTGCCTTAAAAGCCTTCTCATGTGCTGTGATAGTCTTCTCCTGTTTGCTCTCTTGCTTTTTCTTCATCTCGTACCACCGTCGAGCATTGGCATGAGCTGAAAGTGCCAAATCAACTTCAACCTTTTCAAAGTGAAAAATAGCAATAGCAACTCAGACAATTAGGGTGCAGTTTGTGGGTGTTAAATCATTTCCTATTTTTACATACATGAGTAGATGAAGAGAACCCCTTCGAAGGAGGGAATAATCAAACTGAATAAGATATGATTAGGACAATGCATGAAAATTAATAAAAGAAGCATATATAAGCATTATAGAAACAGATAAGTATAGAGATTAAGCACTGGCAAGGGAAACCTAAATTTAAACTGAAATAGCACCTTATCTGCTGGGAGTGTCTTTTCATCATCATCCATTTCATCAAGATTGTTGCTCAGTAGCAATGTCATGCAATTCCTTTCAAGATGCAGCTGGTCAATTAGGCCAGCCACAGGATTTCCAGATTTCTTCTCTTCCTTTACCATACGAGCAAGATCCTCCCAACTCATACCCTTTGCAAGAGCTACACGAACAGCCAATATGGCAGCATCCACATCTTCTAGGTTGTACTCTATCAATTCTGCCATTCGGACACAATTATCAACTTCTTTCTTCAGTATATGAACACGATTTTCCTGTAGCAAAACATGGCTTGCATTAACATGAAAATAAAAAAATTTAAAAAGAAAAAAAAGAGCATGAAATGCCTTTTATGATCCTCAAGGATAGACATGCTATCAAGATCATAAAGCAACAACATATTTTTGGAATTATATCACAAACCTGATCCAAGCGAATCTTGTTTAGTTTCTGATTGGCAGTGCTCTCCTTGGTCTTTTGCTGTTGCTCAACCCTTTGGCTCTCAATTTTGCTGTAGAACTCATCCAAAGCTGCATCAAATGTTTCAAAATTCACATACTCTCTTGACTTGAACTGATTCAATAGAATAGGGCAACATTCATCATACATCTGCAGAGAATAACCAGATAACAATTAGTGAGAACACACATGAATCGGGAAATTCAATCAATGTAATAGTTTTGGTCATTGTTTTTGAAGGATGAATTATCAACTCGGTTCTAAGCAAAATTGCTAACAAGTGATACTTAATGATAAAATAACCTGGCCAGTAGTTCCTTCATAGTTGGAGCCATCCTTTCCTGGATTCTTTTTCTGCATTAAAATGTATCCTTCAGGAACCTTGTCACCCGAAATAACATCTTGCAGCCAGTCCTCAAATTTTTCAACAGCTTGGGCCAAAGCTTGAATCTTATCATCATCAAGCTTGTTATCTTTATTTACTTTTGTATTTGAAACCAGACCAGCATCTAAAATGATATGCTCAGCGAGTGCAGGACCATAACCCAATGCCCCTCCAAGAACATTCTTCAATGTAGCCTGTTTAGAACAAGTATTATCACTGGCACTTTTGTTTGGCACAGAAGTTTTCCCACCCTTGTGACTACCCTTCTTGTCTTTTTCTTTTCCTTTAGGTGCGTCAAGTGAATTATTCCCAGCTTCAATAACCTTAGTAGCTTGATTCTCATCTAGATCACTAGAAGAAGTGAGGGCTGTCTGCAGCTTCAAGATGGTGGTTCGCTCAAAATGCCGGCAGATCTCAGTAGGGTAACGATGGCGTGACATGATCGCAACCCCTTTATCATCATCCCTGCCATGGATGAATGTGTACAATTCATTTATCAAACTAAGTTCACTTAAATTACAAACTGGAAAACATCAAAACCATGAATTTTGAAAAGGAAGAAAATGCCACAACAAATAAACATCACTAAGCATGACATTGTTACTGCATTCCCAGAAAGATGAATTTAGACTGAGGATGAGAAAAATTGTTACCTATGGGAACGAAGAAGTGTCAAAACAGTGAATTCGGAATCAGTGAGGATAATGTTTCCTTGGGCGTACAATTCCAATATTACATAATGAGCATTAGCGCCTAACCCAAATTGGAACAGAATTATCTGCGCACAAAAGCTTAATAAATTGAGAAGTTAAAAAAACAGAAATCAAAGCAAACTAATATATATATATATACCCTATCATAACCGAGTTGACGAACATCTTCAAGCCTTCTAGTTCGAATATGCTTTCTTAATTTGAGGGTAAAGCCAGAAGGTGTATTGCTCTTATCCCTATATAACATTTCGAAAATTTATTTAATGTAAATTTAAAAGAAAAAAGAATTGACATTACAATAAAGAAGAAACATACCGAACATAAGCAGTGGTATGTAAACGGACGCCGCTCTCCATTAACAACAGTACTTTCTCGCTCTCTCCCGACTCCGTAACGCCGCTACTATTCATTAGCTTGAATATATATGTCTACAATCGCAAACCATAAGCATTAATCTTCAGATTTTAGAAAGAAAAAAAATCCTCTTTTCTTCATTTGCTGAAGAAAGGGGGAAGGGATTGAAAAAATAAAAAAGAAAAAAATAAAACCTTGGGAGTGAGATCGTAGACGTTGGAACAGCGCATGCCGATCAATCTTCGCAAGCACTTGACTTCGGCGGCAACATCGGCGGTGTTAAGGCGCACCTTCACCATTTTCCCTTCTCTTTCTTTGTTTCTCTGTGTCTCTAGTTTTGGGCAACCTTTGAGCGCAAGGGAGGTGATTATGGTGTTGCAGTGAGGCTCAGCCTGGGCTTGGAATTGGGTCTTGATGCTTGTCATTGGGACATCTAAACCCAACATGGTTGGGCTCTATTATGTCTGGGGATCGGACCAAGGCTTGAGCTCAACTCAAGGATTTTGTTTAGTTTTACGGATTATTGTAAGAATAGAATCAGAAATTAAATCGGTTGGATTTTCTGTTTTCCATTCAATCAATTGAATTAGTTGAAGCAGATGGTTTAATCAATTTAAAAATTAATAATAACTGAAAATAATTATGAAATATTTTTAAGAAAAAATATGTATACAAAAAATCAAAAATAAAAATGAACAAAAAAATAATGAAAAATTCAAAATATTTTTGTTTTAAAAAAGGAAAAAAAAAACAAAAACAAATTATTTGTCTTGTTCTTTATATTTATACCAATTCTAAAAGTTTTTTATTATACATCACTGGTCGGACTTCTAATTTTGGTTTTGATTAATCAATTAATCAGCTTTACTTTCACAAATTATTCAGTTATTAAATTCATCTAAAATAATATTAGATTCACAAATTACAGTTATTAAATTTATCTAAAATATGGTATGTAGTTTATAATTTCAAAAGAAAAAATTTTATGTTAAGTTTGAGCACAATTTTTATGTGATAGTCTACGTACAAAGGCCCTTCATCAAGATACATGTAACAGTTTAAGATAACTATTTGAGTAAATTGGATTTATTTAACTCATTAGAACCGATCCAACTCTTGGAATATTTCAGATAGTTGAAGCATGGTGAATCAATAATTTTGGAATCCTAAGGATAAGATAAAAAAAGAAAAGAAAAAAGAGTTTAAATTCCTTAAAATTTTATCCTGTAAATAGGTTTGAATGTAAGTTATAGATATAATGCAATCTTACCATTGAGTATGAGGAGAGTTGGACTAGCTTCATTCGTATCTATAAACTGAGTAATCAATACCGAAAGCATTTACTCAAAGCTTTATTGAGCATTCTTCCATTTCTTGCTTGTTATGCTTAATAGCTTTCAAGTCCTGCGCTTTAGAGAATTCTTTATGATTCTCAATTTCATTTTGAGAGTTTAAATAAATAGACTTAGTTTAAAACGAATTTACTGCTTAGGACCGCATGATTAGCTCGGTTAAAGTCCAAGCCCATGCACTGCATTGTATGGGCTGGCTTAACTTTTTGGGCTCAAGCCCATATGGTTTAACTTAAGTCACTGCATTGCTCCCATTTTTTTAAACTATTAGAAGCAGGTTTAATTCAGAGGTGTTTATGGGCCAGGCGGCCCGACCTAAATTTGGGAGGGTTTGGGCAAAAATATAAGTTCGAAAAATAGGCTTGGACAAAAAATAAGACCAGTTTAAAAAATGGGCGGGGCCTCGGGTAAGGTATTTTTGGCCCAGGCTCGGCCCGGCCCGAATTCACTAAATGACAAAAAAAATCTTCTATTTTTTTTATTTTTGAATGTTATTTTCGTGTTGTTTTCTCCCTATTTTGCTACCATATTACTATTATGTTGCTACTATTTTATTGTTATTGATTAAATATTGTATAAAACTTATTTTATTGTTAATTTTGTTATTATTTTAAAGGCATTTGTTAATTTTATTATTATTTTAGAAGTATTTGCTTGTTAAGTTATATCTATCTTAGTGTTATTTAAGTCTACATTTTTTTAAAAATTTATTTTCAATTTGTTGAGAAATATTTATTTTGATTTTTTTAGTATCTTTAGCATTTTTATATGGGCCGGGCTTAGAAAAAATTTAGGCCTATTTTTGGGGCCCAGTATGGGCCCGATGAATAGGCCTAAATTTTTAGTTGAGCCCGGCCCAAACCCGGCCTGACCCGACCATCAACACCTCTAGGTTTAATCAGCAATTTAGTTATCGTACATTTAATTAATTTTAAAGTAAATAGGTAAAGTGTAAACAAAAATAAAAATAAACTTTAAAAGTACTCGTTAGGTGAATCGAGGGAGCTCCACGTACTGTGCATATACCCATCTTCAAGGTTTGTAGGTGATAAAGTAATGCTTAGTGGTAAAGTGATAGTGGCTAGACCTGCTATTGTGAGGTATTGATAGTAGAATCGTTAGTCTTTTGGTGTAATTAACCTACTAAGATTCATGATATTATTATGAACAGTGTTTTTAATATTCCGAGCGAATGTAATTGTGAAAATTGTTAATTTTTATAATAAAAAGAATAATTTACTTTTTAAGTTAAACCATAAAGTTGTCTCAAGTAGTTTTAATTTTTTATTTTCTTTTTACATCTTATTTTTAAATTAAATGTACAAAAATCAAAGTATTTATTTTTATACTAAATTAATTTTTTTTTTGTTTTGGTCAAAATTAAAGTATTTATCATTAGTAACTGTGATTATTTCCTATTACGAAAATTTTTCAAAACAATAAAGAAATGTGCTTTATTATATTAAATCGAGACTGAATCTCCATCGCATAATTAAAAGATGAAAAAAATTATAACCTTATTAAATCTCGTAATTTATTTATTTATTTTGGGTGACTTTTATTTTTAGTCATTGACATAATAATGGTCTCTCACGTGATACTCTTGACATGACTTGTCCCGTTAGAGTACTCAACGTGAAGTACGATAATCTTATCAGATAATAATTACCATTATTCATTTGCCTGTTTAATCCTCAGTTATGCTAATCAACTCAAAGGCTTTCACTTTTCCTTTTTCGTTTTTGTTACGAGATTAGAACCCTTTGTTCATTCACTTTATAGAAACATGTCACCCGCACAGCATCATTACTTCTTTCGTGTTTTGTGGAAAGCTTTCTACAGTTCCGTCTAATTCACGAAAATTGATAAATTACACTTTTTTTTCTTTTTGCTTTCAGTTTATCAAAATTTAATTTTAATTATTTATAAAGAATTTTAAAAATTATGCTATATTTGATAAATTGAAAAAAATAGTATTGAAAATTAAAGATTGAATTTAAATTATAAAATTTATTTGATTTAATATTTAAAATTATAATTATATACTAAATATAATTAAATTATTTGATAAATTATAACATAAATTTATATTAAATGAAAGCGAGAAAAAAACAATTGAGTCTATTTTATATTAAGTGAAAGAAGTCTTTATCGACTTATTATTTTTCACTCTCTTTTTTTTTTTTATAGAAAAATTCTATCTATTAGTTTTCGTTATAAGTTATCAAACATGTTTAAAAAATTAAGTTGCTAAAAATATTAATTTTTAGTTAATTGAAATTTTTCAACACTTTATCAAACATGGCTAGCCTAGTTATTGATAAATACATGAATTTTGTTACACCCCCATTTATGTTAAGACACGTGGCAAGCCTAGAAGACGTCTGAACAGTAAACCTGCAACCAACAAGGTGAGAGGCTACCTGTGAACTCACCCTCTCAAAATGACTACTAGAACAACGGAGGGCCTAATCTTCACAGGGAACATGAAGTCGTTTGGTCACCAAATATTATGTGGGCTCAACTGGTTTATTTCATCAAAGTCAGAATGAACGACAGGATTTGTCCTGTCACAAACATCATTGTCCCATCGAAAACATCCCTCTCACGCACCTCATAATGATAGCTAGATGAAAAATTCAACACGTTAACACCATATTACACGAGACCACTGCCTATAAAAACCCTCAGGAATGATGAAGAAAGGATCGACCTTTCAATGAGTACTAAGCCTACACTTTGTCAACGTTCTCTCGACTCTCAACCTTCAAGTTCTCTTCACCGTCATCTTCCATACCCTTCACAACAACCACCTTTCTTCCTCTCTCCCCTCCATACGTACTCCTAGTTGTATCACTGTATCGACAAATATAAAATGTTGATTTTTAACTAATTTATTGCATATAAATTGTTGATTTTGCTAATTATTTTCATATAAATTAATTAACTGCAAAAATTGATTTAACAATAAAATATATCAATATTATTCAATTAAATTTAAATTTCTCGTACAAAATTTGAACAAATTAAAATTGGAAATTAACTTCTCAATTTTCGGTGAAATTCATTATTAGACCAATAACAAAATTAAAGCATGTCGATGGCTTAAGTTGCTAGCCAATCAATTAATTTTGGTTTGGCAGGCAGCATAGTGTATGGGTTTTAACTTCTAAATTAATTATGAAAGCTGTGTACGAAGGCACAACGGATTATATATAGAGATATATATGACCAAATATGTTGATTTTATATATATGAATAAAATAAAAAATAAAAACAATCAAAGGTATTTATCTTAAACTTGTTCAAAGATGGAATTACGTTTAAACTCAAAAATTTACTCCAAACCACGAAAGATTTGAATATAATATTAATTTTTTAATTTTTATAAAAAATTCATAGCTGATATAGAATGAATAAACAATTTATATATAACAAATTATAGAACCGATGATTTACTTAAAATTTGTTTATAACTCATTTAAAATACGAGTTGAACTAAGATTTAAATATTCATAGTCCAAGAATGAATTGTTTTTAAATTTATAAAATATATATATTTCTTTTATATATTATACATTGTATCAAAATTAAATCTACTATATTATATATAAATATTAAAAATACATTAAGTTGTTTATGTTTAAAAATTTAATAAAAATTATAATAGTAGTGTATGTATATTTATTAATTATTAAATAAAATTAATTATGCTTTTTTAAATTAAAAATATGGACGGATTCAAACAGGTTTTGATAAACTATTTACAAATATTGATAGACTTTAACAAAATTTAAAATCCATAATTTAAATTAAACTTGAACAACTATTTATGATATCGATACTATATATAGATTCGGTCTAACCCACTTCTAATCTATGCAATTTTAAGTTGAATTTATCAAATTAATTTAATTTATGTATAATCTGAAGTTTAATGATTATGGAAATACTTTTTTTTTTCTAAACCCTTGTACAAGTCAATTCTCCTTTTTTTTTTAAAAAATGTAATTATGTTGATCATTAATATCACAAATGGCATGACTTAGCTAGTTGGGGTAAAAATTGTGATAAATTATGATAATTGGGAAATTGCTTGCCAACAATAATATAAGTAGGGAAATGATGTATCCCTAGTTATTAAATAGATCTAAACGTAGAATTTATGCAAGCTGTTTTTTTTATTACCAAAATTTATGTTTTAAGTTCAATATTTTGTTAAAATCTTCACAAATTTTAAACGGATACATAAGATAAGCATAAAAAAGATTTTGGAAAATGCATGTCGTTTTCCATGGAGTTGATAGAATTAAAAGAGAAGTGACATTGAATCTGGACTTGGATATTTTGGGAGTTTTTTCGTTCCTTTCGTATTCATCATACATATGAAATATCAAATCAAACCTCAATCCATGCCATAAGCATCAGAGTCTTAACCCGTTTTTTATTTATTTCTTTTTTATATATATAATATTTTTTATATATACACTGTAGTTGTTGCACCTCCATTACCGTACGTCAACTTCATTATCTTTGTTGTCGTCATTTTTACATGTAATCTAGTCGTCATATTTTTTTTATTATCTATTGTTATACTTCTATATGCATTACAACATGTGCTAAGTTAAGAAAATATTTAAATAGTAAGCCTGGCATCAACAAATTGGGAAGTCACCTTCACGGGATGATTATTCGAGCAATTGATGGCCTAATCTTTATAGGGAACATGAAGTTGTTGGTCACCAAACATCACGTTAGTTCAACTGTTTTATCCCATTAGAGCCAGAATGAATGATAGAACATGTCCCGTCACAAACATTCTCGTCCCATCAAAGGCATCCCTCTCATGCGCTTCGTAATGATGGCTAGATAGCAAGTCCAATACATTAACACTACCTTACACGGGACCATTGCCTAAAATACCTCTAGGAATAAGGAAGAGAGAATCAACTCTCCAAAATACTAAGCCTATAATTTACCAACACTTTTTTAGCCCTCGACCTTTATATTCTCTTCTCCACCATTCTTCACAACTCCTGACTCTCCACCTTGACTAGGCAAACCGACATCTACAGTAACCATCACTCTCATTCTCTCACTCTTTCATATTCACTCATTGTTGTATCAATGTATCAACAATTAGCGCGGCCAGCGTGGACGACATGACTTTTCAATCTCAAAGTGGCACCCCAACTGATCATATCAACGAGGCCAACAACTCAACTGACTAAGTCAACTCTTCCACTCCATTCAACACCTTCATCCCACCTGGCCCAAGTATTTCTACTAGCTTGAACTCTACACAAACCTTTCCTTCTTCCTTCATTCTTGCTGAAGCTTATCTACAGTATGCAAGCGTCCTTCTCCCCATCTTAGAACAACTAGTGAAGGCCCTAAAAGATCCTTTAGCCTCCAACTTTACTACTGCTACTACTACACCAACAGGAAATGCTACTCCAGCCACCTTGACTCCCCTGGCAGCTGCAACACCTCAATCACAGCTGAGTGTTATTCCTCTTAGACCTTTTGACTATATAGCCTGCTCTTGTAAAAACATGTAACTTGTCTCACATCCGTACCTTCTCCTCCAACCACGACTCCCATTCTACTAAACAAGGTTCTTACCAATAAGCATTAGGTCCTCAACCTCATGACTCAGAGACTCAAGAAAAAATGTGATGTCTGGAAGAATGATTCTCTTAGCAAGAATGCCACTTTAAGGAGCAATAAGAGCAGTACTATATCCTTGACCAAAGAAACACTCAGGATGAGCAACTTATTGTAGAGTTGAGAGATGTGTAAGAAGTTTGAACGCAATAAAATCTAAAATATTGGGAGGAAGAAGCCCAATTTGTAGTTTAAAGGGGTCATGAGCACGATAATTTGGAAGGTCTTCGTAGGCACAATGTAGACCTCCCGATGGCATCCCAACACTTTCAAGGTAGAAACAACATCTCTGTGGAAGAATAACTCAAGCCCTTCAAGACAGAGCTGATGCAAGAAGTAAAAAAGGGGAAATCAAATGAATCTATTTGGAATTACTACAATGAACAATTGACATCGAAGTTCAAGAAAACCACGTCTCCAATTCTTTCAAGTTTTCGAAGTTATTATATATCGGATCAAGGGATCTGGAGGACTACCTGGCACGATATAACAACCACATAAATTTATTAAGAGCATCTAATGAAGAGAAGTCTAGAGCCTTCTCCATGGCCCTCTCTTAGACGACTCAAAAGTGTTACCTATCACTACCTCGGGGATCAATCCATTTCTTTGATCAGTTGGTCGAGCAGTTCATGAGTCATTTTCTAGATAACAAGAAGTTTCGACAATCCCCAACATATTTGATGACCATCTGGCAAGGAGCGAATGAGTCCTTACGTGATTATGTTAAAAGATTCAATGTTGCCACCATGGTCACAAAGAGAATCACTGATGAATGAGACATTTAGGCCTTCATTACCAGGACCTCACATCAATACCTAAGATACATCATCGTCGGGAGAACAACTAAGCACTCCCATCTCTATGAAATGGTACACAAGTTCTCAAAAGGAGATGAGGTTGGAAAAGTTTGCACAGATTCCTCAACACAGTATTCCGCTAGAGCAATCATCCGAGAAGATCACCCTCAAGAGATTTCATAGCTATCAGTAGCCTAGGACCAATTCAGAGGTAGGTAGACGTGGACATGGGCATCATAACTAGTCAAGCCAGAAAAGAAATAAGTAGGTGAACAATGTCTATGCCATAGACCGTGAGAGACTCATTCTCAATTATAGGGGAGGCCAAGATCAGTGACCCAAAACCTCATACGAACATTTCAAAACCTACCATGAACTCAATTGCTTCTCGATCCAAATATTTGATTAGGTAAAAAACTAGGGAATCCTGGAAGTAGCTTCATATGTCCCACTCATTAAGCATCACTGTAACACCCCTTAAACTTAAACCGTCACCGGAACAGGTTACGAGGTATTACCAGAGTTAAACATAGATAAACGAGTAGATTGGGACATAATCCCGAGACACAATTTAAAATTTTTCAAACTTCATCTTTACGACCCTAATATGGACCTACGACACCCAAAATATGTTTAGGAAATGATTTGGGACTAAAATAGAAACTTTAGAAACTTTTTCTTGAGATTAGGGGCACATGGCCGTGTGGTTTACGGCATGCCCGTGTGGCCTGTCAACATGGCCATGGCACTAGCCCGTGGGAAATTTTCTTAGCTACTGACTTGGCCACACGGCCTGGGCACACGCCCATGTGTCTAGGCCGTGTGAAAACTACTATTTTCACCATTTTAGGCTATTAAAACACACCAAAAACACCTAATTCATACACAATCAAAATCATCCATTGTTTACACAAAACTTAACCATTTCATATGCATCAACTCATATCAAAAATATGTATCATATGGTTCATTCATTCAAGCATTTATCAACACAAAACTTACACATATTTACATCAAAACAACTTCACATCTCATGTTCCTTTAAACATAGTACCAAAAACATAACTAGCCAAATCACATGGCTAATTTCACCTTACAACTCATATACATAGACCTAGCTTATACATGCCATATTTAGCTATATACATATTCAAAAGAGCACCAAAAAGAGTTTCGTAGTGTGATGTTAATCCTTGACGGTCCTGAGCCTTTAGTAGCTTTGATGACCTATAAAATTGAGAAATCTCACACAGAGTAAGCTTTCCAAAAGCTTAGTAAGTCAAATACAAATAAACTTGGTATGAAATGCATATATGCAAATAAATACATTGATACATATCATTCATTTAGCAATTCTTCACTTATTTAATTTGGTTCATACACTTTTGGCCACATTAACCAATCTCATCATATACATATCGACATAGTAAAATCATCTAGATACTTACCTTATATACACCAATAGTGTATAATCAACGTACCTGAATCGGACTTATATCACATATTTGTTTATAGCTCGGATTTGTGATTTGTATAACGGACTTGGCCGTTCAACCAATAGGAATCTAGTAAGATTTTTAGAAAGCTCAGAATAGTTGTACAATGCCAACGTCCCAGATGAGGTCTTACATGCACTCGGATATCGATGCCAACGTCCCCGACGTGATCTTACTTATAAAACATACATTGATGCCAACGTCCCCGACGTGGTCTTACTTATAAAACATACATTGATGCCAACGTCCCTGACGTGGTCTTACTTATAAAACATACATTGATACATTGATGCCAACGTCCCTGACGTGGTCTTACTTATAAAACATACATTGATGCCAACGTCTACGACGTGGTCTTACTTATAAACATATATCAATGCCAACGTCCCCAACGTGGTCTTACACGAGTCTCAGATCAATGCCAACGTCCCCGACGTGGTCTTACATGATAAAACAGAACAGATACCTATGTCATGACATAGCTAATCCTCTCTATTCCTAGATTCGTACCTCTAGGCTTAGTCACTATTTCGAACTTATCTCGAATTTCAAATGCATAACTTCTCATAATATTCATAATCAACAATAATCATATAATCAAATATAATATCATACAAATACGTTTACTTGCATATTGACTTACCTCAGATTCGGTTTATCGAGATGAAAATGACTACTTGGTTACTTTTACTTTCCCGCGATCTAAGTCCGTTTTCCTCGGTTCTTGATCTAAACATATTCAGAATTAACCCTTTTATTCACTATTTCATTCATTTCAATCCATACACAATATTTTGGGCTATTTACAATTTAGCCCTCACATTTGCACATTTTATCAATTTAGTCCATTTTCACAAAAACATCAAATTCACAAAATCTATACATACACATGCTTGGCCGAACCTCTATAGGGACTATATAAGTCCAATTATTTCATAAATTCACACATTAACCCTCCAAAATAATATTTTCACAACTTAGTCCTATTTAGCTAATTTCATTAAAACTTCAAGAACAAAACATGTTCATCTAATTCATATATTCCATTTAACATCTAAAACCATCAAAAAGCTTGGAATTTCATCAATGGCATCTCACTCAAACATCATCAATTCACAAAATTAAAACATGGGTTTTGTAGCTCTCTAAGCAACGATTGCAAAAATGTAAAATTTATCGAAAACCGACCGAAAACATACCTTGATTTAAGCTTTCTAAATGCCAAAACTTAAAGCTTCAAAAATAGAGTTTTTCTTTCTCATATTTGGCCAAGAAGATGATGAAAATAGGTCCACTTTTTCATGTTTCTTTTATTATATGCATTAATATAAAATATACAATATAATAATGCATGTATGTTTAACTTAACATAATAAAAAACACATGTAAACATAATAAGTTTACACATAGCCATCCACCACCTATAATTAAAAATTGGCTTATTTACCACATAAGGCCATAATTTTTAAAAGCCACAACACATAGGTGCTTTAACAAATAACATGCAACTTTCACATTTTATGCAATACAGTCCTTTTGTCAAATTGATCACACAAACAGACAAATTAGCTTACGAAAATTTACCACATACTTATCCACATATTAACGACACAGAATATAATATTAAAATATTATACGAACTCGGATTTGTGGTCCCGAAACCACTGTTCCGACTAGGGTATAAACCGGGCTGTTACAATTCTCCCCCCTTAGGGATTTTCGTCCCCGAAAATCTTACCGTTAAACAGATTTGGATATTGTTGTATCATAGAATCCTCAGGCTCCCACTCTTCAATTTCTGTCGATTCCACAATACTTTCACTAACGGAATTCTCTTGTTTCTCAATTCTTTCACTTCACGAGCTAGGATATGTATCGATTCCTCTTCATATGTCATATCAGATCGGATTTCAATTTCAGATGGAGCAATCACATGCGACGGGTCGGATCTATATCTATGAAGCATCGAGACATGAAATACGTTGTGTATCTTTTCTAACTCATTGGGCAATTTTAATCTATAAGCAACAGGCCCAACACGTTCAATGATCTCATACGGTCCGATGAATCTCGAACTTAACTTGCCTTTTTGTCCGAAACGGAGTACTTCCTTCCACGGTGACACCTTCAGAAATACTTTGTCGCCGATTTCAAATTTTATATCTTTTCGTTTCAAGTCTGCATAAGACTTCTGACGATCGGGTGCTGCTTTTAAATAATCTCGGATCTGTTTCACTTTCTGTTCTGTATCCTTTATCAGATCAATCCCATGTAACTTATTCTCACTGAGTTCAGTCCAATACAGAGGTGTACGACATTTTCGTACATATGGTGCCATTTTAATGTTCGTCTGAAAAATATTATTATACGCAAATTCAATCAACGGCAGATATTGTTCCCACGAACCATTAAACTCACGTATACAACATCTTAACATATCCTCTAGAATCTGAATGATCCGCTCGGATTGGCCATCGGTCTGCGGATGAAAAGCTGTACTGAAATGGAGTTTCATGCCCAAAGCTTCTTGCAATTTCTTCTAGAACCGCGATGTGAATCTCGGATCTCTATACACCCGGTGCAATCTGACAATCTTAGAAATATGCAGCTCAGCTAATCTCTCGAGTGAATAGTCAGATCTTATCGAGATAAAATGGGCAGATTTCGTCAATCGGTCAACTACGACCCAAATTGCATCTTTCTTTCTCTAAGTCAGAGGCAATCCAGAAACAAAATCCATCGTTACCCTATCCCATTTCCACTCCAGAATCAGAATTGGTTGTAACAAACCAGACAAAACTTGATGTTCAGCTTTCACCTGTTGGCAGACTAAACATTTCGAAACAAAGTTAGAGATGTCTCGTTTCATACCAGACCACCAATAATGTTGCTTCAAATCATGGTACATTTTAGTACTTCCCGGATGAACAGATAAATGACTATTATGGGCTTCATTCAAAATCAACTGAATCAACTTCGAATTTCTCAGAACACAAATATGATCTCGAAATCTCAAGCAACCATCAACAATTCGAATTTCAGATTCAGAATTCGACTCACATTGAGCCCGTTTCAATAATAATTCATTATCAACTTTCTAAGCATCACATATTTGTTGTACAAACAACGGTTTGGCTTTTAATTCAGCTATCACAGAACCATCATCAGTCAAATCTAACTGGGTATTCAGAGTGTATAGTGCAAACAATGATTTTCGACTCAACGCATCTGCAACAACATTTGCTTTACCCGGATGATAATCTATCACAAGCTCGTAATCTTTCAACAACTCAAGCCATCTTTTCTGACGCAGATTCAAATCTTTTTGAGTCATTAGGTATTTCAAAATTTTATGATCTGAAAATACGTGACATTTCTCACCATACAGATAATGACGCCAAATCTTAAGTGCAAACACAATTGCAGCTAATTCAAGGTCGTGTGTCAGATAATTCTTTTCATGAGACTTCAATTGTCTCGAGGCATAAGCTACAACGTTGCCTTCCTGCATCAAAACACATCCCAGACCATTTAATGAAGCATCACTGTACACAACAAATTTTTTACCCGATTCTGATTGTACTAACACCGGAGCTTCTGTTAACAGAGTTTTCAACTGATCAAAACTTTTCTGACATTTATCCTACCATTCAAATCTGAAATCTTTCTGAAGTAGTCTAGTCAACGGAGTAGCTATCGCTGAAAATTCTTTTACAAATTTGCGGTAATAACCAGCTAAGCCCAGAAAACTACGGACTTCAGATATGTTCTTCGGAGGTTTCCAACTCAGAATAGCAAAAATCTTGCTTGGATCTACTTGGATTCTAGAAGCGGACACAATATGCCCCAGAAAACTAACCTCGTGTAACCAGAATTGACATTTGCTAAATTTCGCGTACAATTGCTTTTTTTTTCTCAAAGTTTGCAACACAATTCTCAGATGTTCAGCATGCTCGTTTTCATCACTTGAATAAATCAAAATGTCATCAATGAATACGACAACAAATCAGTCTAAGTACGGTCTAAAAATTCTGTTCATCAGATCCATAAAAACAGCAGGAGCATTGGTTAGTCCAAATGGCATAACTAAAAACTCATAATGCCCGTACCTCATTTTGAAAGCAGTTTTTGGAATGTCTGAATCTTTCACTCTCAGCTGGTAATATCCCGATCTCAGGTCAATCTTTGAAAACACCGTAGCTCCTTTTAACTGATCAAACAAATCATCTATTTGAGGCAATGGATATTTGTTCTTTATTGTCACCTTATTCAACTGATGATAATCAATACACATTCTCATCGTGCCATCCTTCTTTTTCACGAACAGAACAAGAGCTCCCCAAGGCGAAAAGCTTGGTCTAGCAAACCTTCTATAGCAAACTCAGTAGACTCCACAGGTAAAGTCTTATTGAATACTAAATTCATGTATATATATATGAATGCGTAGAACCAGGGTCTATTAAAGCAATCATAGAAGTATCATAAAGAGTAAATGTACCCATTATAACATCTGGTGAAGAAACTTCTTCTCGAGCTCGGACAGCGTACGCTCTAGCTGGTGCTCTGGCTTCAGATCTGACAACATTGTCTCTCATAGTTCTCTGACTACCGCAGGTGTTTTTTACATTCTTCGATGGTCTACCTCTCAAAGGTACATTATCAGATCTCAAATTCTGAACAGCTTCTGACTTTACAGTCTCAGGGCAATCACGGATAAAATGATCATGTGACCCACATTTGAAGCAATCTCTGTCATTTAATCTATAGTTTCCAGGATGCCTTTTTCCACAATGTTTACATTCAGGTTTCTCAGATCGAACATTACCAACACTGGCCACTGAAGTTGCTGGAGTTTTGGAACTCATTTGTGATCTAGCTCGATTCCTATCTGAATATCCCATATTAACTCTTGAACGACTTTGATCATCTCTAATTTTCTTCGAAGTAGACTGAAATGACCTACTCTGAAATCTTTTTCTCACATCTCGGGCTTCAAACTTAGCTTTTCTTTTATCTTTCCCGAGTGCCTCAACTTTACATGCTCGATCAACGAGTACAACAAACTCTTTTATTTCTAAAATTCTGACTAACAGACGAATGTCTTCATTAAGGCCATCTTCGAACCTTTTGCACATTATAGCTTCAGATGATACGCATTCTTAAGTATACTGACTCAATCTCACAAATTCTCATTCATATTCTGAAACAGTCATTCGCCCCTGTTTAAGTTCTAAAAATTCTTTCTGTTTCTGATCAACGAATCTCTCACTGATATATTTCTTCCGGAACTCACTCTGAAAGAAATCCCATGTGACTCGTTCTCTCGGAACAACAGAAATCAGAGTTTTCCACCATTGATATGCTGTATCCCGGAGTAATGATACAACACATTTTATACATTCTTCCGGAGTCAGAGACATTTCATCAAATACCCGGATAGTATTTTCAATCTAGAATTCGGCCTTTTCAGCATCATCATCCTTATTAGCCCGGAATTCTTCAGCTCCATACTTTCGGATCTTGTCAACTGGAGGTTTATCCAATAGATTCGGATGCATAACTGGTGGCACAACTGTAGTTTAAGGGGGATTAACCGGGGGCAGGGGTTGCACAACAGTCGGGTTATTTCTTACAAATTAAGTGAACCATTCACTCATCATCTGGAAGAAAGCTTGTTTAGCTTCTTCCTCTTGACCGCTCGTAGCCGGTCTTAAATCAGAAGGCGCTGTCCCTTGTGCAGGAGCAGGCGTATTACTTTCTGCGTCATCAACTACGGCTCTTTTCGGATCCATTACTATATGAAAATCACATTTTATACGTCAGAATTCATTACACTATCACAATTCAGATATATGGCATGTATAGCTAGACTCTGACATGCTACGTTAGTCCGAGAATCGGCTAAACCATAGTTCTGATACCAATCAAATGTAACACCCCTTAACCTTAAACTGTCACCGGAACAGGGTTACAAGGTATTACCAGAGTTAAACATAGATAAACGAGTAGATTGGGACATAATCCCGAGACACAATTTAAAATTTTTCAACCTTCATCTTACAACCCTAATATGGACCTACGACACCCAAAATATGTTTAGGAAATGATTTGGGACTAAAATAGAAACTTTAGAAACTTTTTCTTGAAATTAGGGGCACATGGCCGTGTGGTTTGCGGCATGCTCGTGTGGCCTGTCAACATGGCTGTGGCACTAGCCCGTGGGAAATTTTCTTAGCTACTGACTTGGCCACACGGCCTGGGCACACGCCCATGTGTCTAGGCCGTGTGAAACTGCTATTTTCACCATTTTTAGGCTATTAAAACACACCAAAAACACCTAATTCTTACACAATCAAAATCATTCATTGTTCACACAAAACTTAACCATTTTATATACATCAACTCATATCAAAATATGTATCATATTGTTCATTCATTCAAGCATTTATCAACACAAAACTTGCACATATTTACATCAAAACAACTTCACATTTCATGTTCCTTTAAATATAGTACCAAAAACATAACTAGCCAAATCACATGGCTAATTTCACCTTACAACTCATATACATAGACCTAGCTTATACATGCCATATTAGCTATATACATATTCAAAAGAGCACCAAAAAGAGTTTCGTAGTGTGATGTTAATCTTTGACGGTCCTGAGCCTTTAGTAGCTTTGACGACCTACAAAATAGAGAAATCGCACACAGAGTAAGCTTTCCAAAAGCTTAGTAAGTCAAATACAAATAAACTTAGTATGAAAAGCATATATGCAAATAAATACATTGATACATATCATTCATTTAGCAATCCTTCACTTATTTAATTTGGTTCGTACACTTTTGGCCACATTAACCAATCTCATCATATACATATCGATATAGTAAAATCATCTAGATACTTACCTTATATACACCAATAGTGTATAATCAATGTACCTGAATCGGACTTATATCACATATTTGTTCATAGCTCAGATTTGTGATTTGTATAACGGACTTGGCCGTTGAACCAATAGGAATCTAGTAAGATTTTCAGAAAGCTCAGAATAATTGTACAATGCCAACGTCCCAGACGAGGTCTTACATGCACTCGGATATCGATGCCAACGTCCCCGATGTGGTCTTACTTATAAAACATACATTGATGCCAACGTCCCCGACGTGGTCTTACTTATAAAACATACGTTGATACATTGATGCCAACGTCCCTAACGTGGTCTTACTTATAAAACATACATTGATGCCAATGTCTCCGATGTGGTCTTACTTATAAACATATATCAATGCCAACGTCCCTGACGTGGTCTTACACGAGTCTCAAATCAATGCCAACGTCCCCAACGTGGTCTTACATGATAAAATAGAACAGATACCTATGTCATGGCATAGCTAATCCTCTCTATTCCTAGATTCGTACGAGACCTCTAGGCTTAGTCGCTATTTCGGACTTATCTCGAATTTCAAATGCATAACTTCTAATAATATTCATAATCAACAATAATCATATAATCAAATATAATATCATACAAATACGTTTACTTGCATATTGACTTACCTCGGATTCGGTTTATCGAGATGAAAATGACTACTCGGTTACTTTCGTTTTCCCGCGATCTAAGTCTGTTTTCCTCGGTTCTTGATCTAAACATATTCAGAATTAACCCTTTTATTCACTATTTCATTCATTTCAATCCATACACACATATTTTGGGCTATTTACAATTTAGCCCTCACCTTTGCACATTTTATCAATTTAGTCCATTTTTCACAAAACATCAAATTCACAAAATCTATACAGACACATGCTTGGCCGAACCTCTATAGGGACTATATAAGTCTAAATATTTCATCAAATTCACACATTAACCCTCCAAAATAATATTTTCACAACTTAGCCCTATTTAACTAATTTCATTAAAACTTCAAGAACAAAACATGTTCATCTAATTCATATATTCCATTTAACATCTAAAACCATCAAAAATCTTGGAATTTCATCAATGGCATCTCACTCAAACATCATCAATACTTGAATCAATATCCTAAAATATTAAAGCAAGAATTAAGTGCACATAATTAAGAACAAATCAAGTATTTATCATATAGTTCAAAAAATAATAACAAGATCCGTCTTAGGTTTCATCGCCCTCAGGTATTTGAGGGGTTTAGTTCGTGTTTATAAAAGAATACATCTCAAAAGAAATTAAATAACAAAACATAAAGAAAAACTCTAAAACCCCCTGAAGGAAATTGAAGGGAAAATCCTCAGTCTTGAGCGTGATTCTGGCTTCTAAGATGGACCAACTGGCTTTCTTCGAGTAATTCCCTATATTCAGCCCTATCTGGCTTCGTTCCCTCTTTTAGGTCCCACTTAGGGTGTTTATATAGACTTCGGAATGTCTTTCTTTGCCTCTAAGTAACCTTTTTCGCGTAGAATTAAAACAGGTCACGGTAGGGACACGCCCGTATGGAACGCCCGTGTGAATCGAGCCCATGGGAAAAAGTTATAAAAATGATTCGGTTAGGCTTAAAATGCAAGAAAATTGAATGAAAATCATTTTACGAGCCCAGAGGCAAAAGTGTAAATATGTGAAAGTGTAGGGGCAAAATTTTAATTTTTCCAAAGTATGATTCATGGGTTAATTTAATGAATGTGAGTATTAAACAAGTGAAATTGTCATTATAGATCAAGAAACACGAAACCCGAATCGAAACCAAGGCAAGGACAATGTCGTGGACTAAATTGAACAATTCCACATATATTTTGGTACCGAGGTAAGTTTGTGTAAAATTAAAGCTACATAATGTTATTATGTTTTTAATTGCTTGAAATTATGAGAAATGAATATTATTTCTATGAAATCGATTAATGATGCCTTGATGAGAGTATGATAAAAGTATGTTAAGTCGAAGTCTCGGTTGAACATTAGGAATAAGAAGTATACCATTGTCACAACATGAGACAAAGAAGGTCCCGTATAAGACCATGTTTAGGACATGGCATCGGCACCAAATAAGGAAGGTCCCGTATAAGACCTTGTCTGGGACATGGCATCGGCACTAAAGGAAGGTCCCATATAAGACCATGTCTGGGACATGACTTCGGCACTGAAAGGAAGATCTCATGTAAGACCATGTCTGGGACATGGCATCGACATCGACATACGATCTTATGTAAGACCATATCTGGGTTATGGTATCGACATCGAGATATGAGATCCCGTGTAAGACCATATCTGGGATATGGCATCGGCATTAAGAGGTGATCCCATGTAAGACCATATCTAGGATATGGCATTGGCATCATGTTATATGTATGATGAGATGTGGTATCTTTCGATATTCCAAGTAGTTCAACAGGTAAAGATCTAAGCTTATGTTAAAGACGATAAAGAGCTAAGTTTATGTTTAAGAGAATAAAAGTGCTAAAATTATGTGATGAAGTGCTACAGGTACCCTTGAGTAACTTACGGGAAATGAATGCAAAAATGTGAAATGTGATTTGGTAAGAGTAAGCATGAGTAAGTACATCAATGTGCTTGAAAACTTGTGTGTTATTTAGTGTGAAGAATGGATGTTATTATGAGCCTCTATGTTGCTATTTTATTTCATGCAAACTTACTAAGCTTTATGCTTACCCATTTCCTTTCCTTTTTCCTTGTAGTATCGCCAAGCTAGTTCGGGGATTGTAGGACGTCGGAGTTTGGATCACACTATCAACTATTCTTTTGGTAGAGTAAAGTTGATTTATCTTGGTATGGAATGTATAAGAACTTGGTCATTTTGTTATGTCATATTTGTTAGCCAAAGTGTTGGCTATTAATGTCATTCAATTCATTTTGTATATGGCCATTGGGAATTGGCCAATACTTGTTAAGTTTTATATATTCAATGATGACGAAATTCATGAAATGCAAGTTCGTGTAATTAATTGATTAATGTGTGAAGTGTATGCATGATGAATTAGTGATTTTTCATAGTGTATATTTGCTATGTTATGTGTTACTTGTAATAGTATAAGTGTGTTTACTTTTCAGGGTGGCAATTGGCTTGGTAAATAGCCTTATAATTGTCCACACGGGTAGATACAAGGGCGTGTTCCTAGGTCGTGTGTGTCACACGGTCAGGCCCATGGGTGTGTTGATAGGCCGTGTGTCTCCTGTATCCAATTTACAAAAAACTCAGTTCGTTAGACGGGCGTGTGACTAGGCTATGTGCCTCCAAGTGGTTGTTGACTTCATAAACAGAATACCAAGGTTTCCACACACTAGTTAAGATACGAGCATGTCATGGCCGTGTGAGGGACACGGGCCATAGACACAGGCGTGTGTCAAGCCGTGTTAAAACCCTTGTAGGTTCGAAATGAAAAATAAAATCCACACGGGCTAAGAACATGGGGGTATGTGACCACACGACCTGTCCACACGGGCGTGTTCCACTCCACACGGGCATGTGGCCTTATTTTGAGCTAAGATTTTCTAAGTGTTTGTAAGATTCTGATTTAGTCCCGAATCATTTCGTATGTATGTTTAAGGTCTCGTAGACCCATAATAGGGAGTTTTGATTATGAATGAAATTTTTTTAAGTTGAAACAAAATTTTATGGCCCGATGTTGTATGTTTGAGCAAGTTAAGTCCGATAATGCCTCATACCCGGTTCCGACATTGAATACTGGTAAGGGGTGTTACAAATGACCCGATTTTTGCCTTTTATTTAAAACATGCATTTCAATGGATAAAAGTTCAAATTAGGGGACTAGATATCATTTTAAACTCATAGAAAGTCGAATGGTTGCCTTTGATGGAAGAAAAATGAGCTTTGATAAAAATTCAGAAAACTCACGTTTTGGATAAGATGATGAAGATGGTGAGGTTTAGGTGAATTTTTTAGTTTTTTTTGGAGTTTTAAAGTTCAAGGGAGTTAAAATTCAAAGGTAATTAGGTTGATTGTAAGTTCATTTTGAAACAAAGCTTAACATGAAACAAAGTTGTTGAATGGGGTTTTTTAGGCTGATTTTGAAATTCTGGTCTAATTGCTTAATAAAAACTAGCAGTTTTGACTATTTTACAATTCAAGCTTATTTTCAAAATCAAGGACATTTAAAAATCATTTTCAGAAATTGACTTGATTTTAGGAAAACCATTGTCGAAAACATTATCGGTTACCAAACTTATAAAATTGAAGTTCATATAGGCTAAAATTCCTAAAATACCCCTAAAACTCTTAGGCCCTATTTTGGGATATGACAATCTGAAAGGGACACCTTAAGTAATTCTTAGTTCAAGAACTCCACCAACCAAATAGAGCACAAGACAGAAAAGCGAGACCACTAAGATCACAAGGTGGTAACATGGAGAAACAACCATTTAGGGGGAATATTGTTATGATACTAGGGGGCAAGCACACAAAATATGTTTCATCAAATTCGAAGTGGAAAGTCCTCATATTAGTTTTTGTCGCAATCAAGAAACCCACACCTTCCTCATGGAACTTCTAGTTCTCAGAGTGAGACAAGAAATAAGTTTTTGACGTGGAAGGGGAACATCCTCTAATTGTTTTGACTAATATCTCTCCCTTTCAAGTCAAAAGGATTTTGGTTGATACATGCAACTCTGTGGATATTCTGACGGCTAAAGCTTTCTATTGTATGGGGCTTAAGGATGCATAACTCAAACCTGCAAGCCTAGTGTATGAATTTCCCAACCAACCCATTGCGATTAAATGAACCATTGTCCTTGGTGATGGTACTGGGAGATGGTGAACACACCGGCAGGGAGATGGTGGATTTTCTAGTGGTTGACCACCTAGTGGCCTACAATGTCTTTTTCGGTAAGCCAATCATGAA
Organism: Gossypium bickii; assembly: GCA_025503065.1. Taxonomy (NCBI): domain Eukaryota; kingdom Viridiplantae; phylum Streptophyta; class Magnoliopsida; order Malvales; family Malvaceae; genus Gossypium; species Gossypium bickii. The sequence continues at coordinate 12,115,874 of CP106710.1, read as the reverse complement.
GGTGACAAATATGTGGTGGTCACCTTTTGCATGATGTCAAAGTTTCTTACCTCTATAGGCGAGAGATACATGAAGGCTGACTAAAAGGTAACCTGGGAGGTGTCATATTGTTTCGCTATAGCTCACTGGGAAAGATAAGAACCTTTAACCTCCCTTTTTGGCTTGCTACATATCACATTCTTACCGTGCTACTCGGTTAATGTGATTGGAAAAGTGGGAATCAATTTGGAGGGTTTTGAAACTATACTAGAGACCCAACTCCCCAAAGTATTGCTAGTAAATGTATCAAAGACCATCAGTTTATACTAAGAGAAGCATGAGAAGGTCACCTAAACCGCTTCAGTCCTTCCTCTAAAAAGAAAGAGAGCTTAAAGTCTCTATTGATAGAATGTAAGGATGTTTTTGCCTGGATAGCTACAGATATACTAGAAATTCATCTATAAATTATTCAGTAGCCCTTAGAAGTAAACCTTAATGCTCGATTAGTAAAGAAAAAGAAGAGAAAAATTTCTAATAAGAAGGTCGTGACCACTAGAGAAGAGGTAAATAAACTTCTAGTTGCATATTTGGTTTGGTGAAACAATTATATGTCTATCTCGCCACCTCTGATGAGATATTTGCAAGAATATCAGTCAAGGAAGTTAAATTACTCTCAAGTCATTTGTAGGGTCTTGCAAGACAAATAATTAAATTACTTTCGAGTAGAGAAAATCATTTTTGCCTTGATTATGGCTACAAGGAAGCTCCAGTCTTATTTCCAAGCTCACCCCAACATGGTATTGTTAGACCAACCACTCAAAGATATCTTAGGGAAAGTTGACATTTTTGGAAGGATGATTAAGTGAAGTGTTAAATTGAGTGAATTTGCATTGTAGTATTTGTCACGAAAAGTAATAAAACCTTATACCCTAGCAGACTTTGTAGTCGAGTGTTCATTTTCCTGAGGAATTGAAGCCTTTGAAGAAAACAATTCCACCGACACTCCAATAGAGACAGCTGATGAAAGTCCTTCCATAGCTTTCCTTCTAACACAAAAAATGCCTTGGGTGCTTCATGTCGATGGTTTTGCGGGAAAGAAGGGTCTAGGACTGGAGTTTTGCTATTTGGCCCCAGAAGGAGCAAATGGCAATACAATTTATCTTTCGCCTTTCCAACCTCCAAGAACATTGCTAAGTATGAGACTCTGATAGTAGGTTTAAAATTGGCCTAGAAGTTGAATGTCCAGGACCTTCAAGTTCACATAGATTCTTAGTTGGTTGCAAAACAAGTTTAGGGAGAGTATGAGGCCAAAAAGCCAAACCTGGCCAAATACTACTCTTTAGCTAAGAATTTCTTAAAGAAGTTCCCTGAAATCTAAGTGAACAAGGTCCTTAAAACAAAAAATACTATTGTCGATGCCTTGTCCAAACTCGATTGTCAGATTTGAGATTCCATATTTGTTGCTGAAGCAATTATGATTTCATCTTTATATTAAGTAAAAACAAACTTATGCGAGCTATTATTATAAATTCTTAATTAAAATATGATATGTAATTAAATCTAGGCTTTAAACGAGCTTACAGAAGCTCTTATGATAAACTGATGTTGATTGAGAGACTAAAATGATAAAATTTCTAAAATGTTGAGCTGACATCGTGACATTGAGGGGACCATATCATGACATCGGGTAGCAACTATTGTCATATTTGGCACATATCAGCTCAAGCGAATTGATGTGACAAAGGTACCATAGACTTGAACGTTCAAAACCTGTGAAGGTTTTATTTATAAATGACAAGTTGTTGGGTGTAAAAAGATATGCTATTTTGTGCAAGTATACATGTCGGTTCAAGTAATAAAGTGATGAGTGAGTATCGTTCCCACAAGGATCGCATTGAGACACAAAAGTGGTCAAGTTATTATCTAAATAGAATGTAAACAAAGAAATAAACAACTAAATATGCTGTGACAAAGATATTACGACAAAGAATAAGGATAAAATGATCTTGATTCGGAAGGTCGGGATTACCTAGAATCAACCCTTACTGTCAATAATTCCCTGGCAAAATTGTATCTACTTTACTGTACAAAAGAGTTCTAACATGGCATGCATCTCGCGAAAGTAAAACCTCAAATTACCTTAACCGTGTCTATAGGCTTTTTAGATATCTTGCATGAGCTCCTTCTGTATGATCGTGACTCTACGTCTAGAGTCGACTGCAAGTTTCTATCGAGTACTTGCTCATTTTATTTAATTTTAATCCAACCAATCCAACGCTTTCGGAATTAGAATCAGTTTATATCATATGAACAACCTTCTATGTCTAGAGATCGTTGCATTTTAATTAGGAACTAAGAACAATCAAATAAAATAGTAAAGTAAATTAAACATATATGACATTCATAAAAATAGTTAAATTTTCATTGATAGTAATCCCAACCTTATGAGATTTAGCTTATGGGATGAGAAATAAAATTCCATACCAAAATATCATCTGACATTGCGTTCAGTTACTTCAGTTCAATCTTTCGAAGGAACATTAGTGGAAATAACGGAAGAACTTCAGGGAGAAACTTTCGCTTATGCAATCCAAACTTCGACAGCACAGCATCCTATAATGCTAAGAAGGACTACTTTCGACTTCCTGTCCTTTGCGCAACCGAACCCTTATTCACGCCTAAGGATCTGTCTTACTTTTATTTCTCGTTTGTGAGATCCCCTTCATCAATTTTTATAGATAGACTAGGCTAGGGTTGGCTAATAGCTCGTGATTATCTTCTCCTCTTTTAGGGGGATTTATTTTGTACAAGTTTGAATTTTAATTTGAACTGGGACTGCTGCTCCTGAAAATGTTGACTTGGTCTTCCCAGTATTGCCACGACATCCATTCTAGCAAACTATCTGCACTTTGCCATGACAAAACTTCACTCATTTATTTCTGATCATGTCTGTCGAGTCTTAAAATTTATAAAAAGAATGATCGAACCTAGAAACTAACTCTGACAACAATTTGAGGCAAGCGTACCTATCGAACAGTAGTATAGTTTAGGCAAGACCAGAATGTCGAACCCAAAGGAACCAAAAGTACTAATACTAACTCTCTATTTATTATTTAGCCTAAGAATTAAGGGAACTTATTTATCTAATCTAAATTTGACTATCAACTAAACTAAAGATGCAAAGACAAAAAGGATAAATTGAGAAAATAACTTGAGAGAAAACCAATTAATTAAAACGACACCTAAGGAAGAATCCACCTAGACTTCACTTGTTATCTAACTCTGAACCAGACGATTTATTCATTTGACTTGATCCGTAAGATTCCCTAAGTTATATTAAACCCTCTCTCGAAGCGAATAACGTCTAACCCTAGGTTGATTAATTGAAATCTCTTTCTGATTAAAACCCCTAGAATCGCTTTAACTCGATCTATGGACTCCCATATTAGGTTTCACCCTAATCCGGCAAAATCTCGTCACCCTATCTCTAGGCGCGCGATCAACTCCGCTTAATTATGCTAGATCTACTCTTAAATAAGGACTTTTGCTCCTCCACCTAAGCACATCATACTTGAATTAATATCCCAGAAATATCAACACAAGAATTAAGAACACATAATTAAGAACAAGTCAAATATTTATCATATAGTTCAGAAAACGATAACAAGATTCATCTTAGGTTTCATCCCCCTCCGGTATCTGAGGGTTTAGTTCATAACAATAAAGGAAAACATCTCAAAAGAAAAGATAAAACAAAATATAAGAAATCCCTAAAACCCCTTGAAGGAATTGAAGGAGAGATCCTCCATCTTGAGTATAACTTCGGCTTCTTGAGATGGATCAACTGGCTATCTTCGAGTGACTTCCAAAAATCAGACTTTTCTGGCTCGGCTCCTTGGCTTAGCTAACCGTCCTCTTCTAGGTTATACTTAGGGGATTTATATAAGCTTTCGCAACGGGTTTCTTTACCCCTAAGTGTCCTTTTTCGAGTGAAATTGCTCTTCTCCACGACAGGGACATGGCCATGGCACACGCCCGTGTGAATCGTGGCTAGGCCGTGTTCAGACTTTTAATGAGGCACGGCCATGTGGTCTTGGGCCCAGGCTGTGTCGATTTCTATTTTGGCCCAATTTAGTCCGTTTTAAGCCCGTTTCTCATTCTTATCGTCATTGGGTGCTCCCCTGGGTATAAAACATGAAAAGAAAGGATTAAGAGCACCAATTACATAAATCGAGGCTTAAATCATCCAAAAGTATGCTAAATATGGGCTTAAAATATGTTACTTTTTCGGTTCATCAATTCCTCGTTCCAAAACCGGTTCCTTCCATACCAAACAATGATTCCACCACAAGCGATTAAAAACACCTAATTCCAACACAGTCCAAGTCCTAATGCAATATTAAAAATGCTAACTAAAATGTCCTAAAATGCAACAAAATGTACTTAAGCACAAGCAATTAGCTAAGTCTAAAGGCATGAAATATAACTCTTTTCAAGAGTTATCACAACTTTGTACCCAAAATTGAAAATTATTTTTGTTATTTTGTTTGTACAATTCTGAATAGCATAAATAAAGAACTATAACTTGTCATTCAATTATTTGTCATACATCATAAGCATCTGCATTCCCCCATGTATGGAAAGAACTCGACATAAATTACATGAAAAGAAAGGATTAAGAGCACCAAATTACATAAATCGAGGCTTAAATCATCCAAAAGCATGCTAAATGTGGGCTTAAAATATGTTACTTTTTCGGTTTATCAAATACCCCCACACTTAAGCTTTTGCTTGTCCTCAAGCAAAATTCTCAAGTCACAATTAAAATGAACTTCCTTGATCTATAAAATTTATCAATAATGTTTTATCATAATTCAAAGATAATTCATACATGGATAATTCAACTCAAAGGGTCCTAAAGATTCAAACAATCAAAGCCGTACATTTATAGCCCTGAAAACTTTAGGTGTTTCCCTTCATCTAAATAATTACCTCTGATTCAAAATCGACAAGGGTTGATATCCTTACTAGAGATTCACTCAAATCACTCAAAGTGTTTAAGGTTCAAAATTAAGCACTCAAAAGTCGAACATGAAAAGTTAATCCCGTAGGCTTGCATGAAAATCAAATCTCTACCACTATAATATGAGATGATACATAAATCAAAAGGTCTTTAACAGGGTTGTAACGGGGCTTAGGTTAAAGGTGTGGATAAGGGCTAAATTAGAGGGTTAGAATTGAGATTGACCTGACAAAATACCTAACTAGAAAAATGAACTAATCTTAAATAATTACATCAATTGAAAACTAATAATACGAGCTTTTTCTTCAATATTTGCACTTTAAACATGTAAGCTCACTTAATTATAGAACTAATAATGAATATACTTTATTTTTTTTAAAGAACAAGTCAAATAATAATAGGAAAGAACTTTTACAACTGAAATATAAAACATAGTTAGGCAACTACTCAAAATCAAATCTCGACAAAAAGGGTATTCAAGAAGAATGGTAATAACAAATACAAAAGGCTTTGGGTTAATATAAGTGGGTAAGTCAATGAAAAGGGTTGTTAGGATCAAATGGGTTCACTAGGGGTTAATTATGAAGGTAGGCCTTTTAGTGGTGTTAGTGGGTTAAATCCTAAGTGCCTTTATCATCTCTGTATATCAAATCATAGGCGTTGTCTCGACATGTATAATCAATGCAAGTTCTAGAATAACAAATCAATGTTGACACACTCATAATCAAAAAATGAGCACGAAAAAGAATATATGCTCCATAAGGCTCAAAGTCTCACAAAACATTATGGGTGTTTGATATAAACCTTGTAAAATTCAAACTTCAAGGTAACATTCACATTCAGGTAGACAACCTAAAAAAAAAAAAATTATTCTAAAAAATAGACTTATCATGCTTGATTCTCTAGTATTCTTCAAATTTAATCATCAATGCACAATTATCAATGACTTAATCTAAAACATATCCATAGAAATCATAAATCAGGGAAATTTTATTCTAATCATAACATGAGAAACTTACTTTTCGAACAAGGCATAATTCAGGAATTTGAGAATAATGAAGAAAGTTAGGCACTTTCTCGAAATAACTATTCACCCCTCACACTTAAGTTGTACATTGCCCTCAATGTACAAAGATAGATAATAGCAATAGCATAATTAAAAGATAGGAAGAGAAGTGAAACTTCCTAAATTATGGATGAATTCCTTGAAGAGTATTCCATGACGAAGGTAGAAGTGAGTGGTATATTAAATCTATTTATTCTGCGAAATCATCAATTAATTTGAATGCATGGATGTTACTATGGAGACTTAGGGTTAGATAGCCAGTGATGAATTAAGAATAAACATAAACTAATGAAACTTTCAAGTTTTTAGACAGTAAGCTGAAATGGAATCGTCATAAATTAAAGTAGAAAGAAAATTAAAGATAAAAATAAAAATAAAGATAAACAGAAAAGTAAATAACAAAGGAAAAGGACTTAGAAGTCCTCTGCATCATCTGGGTCTTGAGGTGGTGGTGATGATATATGGAAGTGATGAAAAATCTGCTGAAGGGTGGTCTCGATGCCGTCAAAACGTCGGGCGGTGTCATAGAATTGCTGAGTACAGTACTGCTTGAATTGAGTAAGGTGTGTAGAGATGTCCGATAGTGAAGCTGCTGCATGGGAGGGGTGCTGGCTTGGAAGTGGTGCCTCTTGTGGTGGTGGGACATCATCAGTAATGTCCTCGGGATCCTCCTCGTCAGTGGGGAGTACGAGCTGGTATTGGAGAGGGTCTGTCCCACGTCGACGCTGAATCATCCTTAAATGTAGCATCGTCTAGATGCCCTGTGGGGTCATCTGCCCTATCGGTGTGAGTGAGGAGGTTCGTGCGTCAGTGTTGAGGAGCCCGAAGTACCGAGCCAAGCGTGTGATGTAGGGACCCATAGATATGATCCCTCACCGATGCTGCTCCGTCTGATGTTGAATAGCTCGGGCTATAAAATATGCTAGGTCGACAACATGTCCGTTCGACATGCACCACAGATTGTAGGCGTCATGAGAATTGACGACGTCGGTGCTCTCTCGTCGACCTGTCAAAGTATGAGCCAAAATAGCGTGTACGTACCTCAGAGACGGAGCCAGGGCTATTGGGTTTGAGTGACTAGGGTCATAATCATAGTTATGGCTAGCTATCTTGTGCCAACATTGGGTGGGGTTGAAGTTTATATGGTGATGCAACTCCGAAAGGTCATTCTCTGCTACGAAGTCGTTCGTATAAAGTCCTAAAGTAATTCCAAACTGTGGCACGTTCAGCTGTCGTATAGTGCTGCCGAGACAGAATTGTATTATGCCTGGATCATCGTAATGGCTCATCACTTTTTTAAGTTGCCAAAGTGAGCTCTAGGTATGTGGGCTCGACAATGTTGAAGAATTGCTCCCATGGATCAATGGTTAGGAGAGCCCGTATTTCACTGTCAAGATGGACTTGCTCTAAAGCAGCCCAGTCGATGCATTTGCCTGTACCGAAGGGTCGCACGCGTAGTAATTTATAATGGTCCTCTTGGATCCCTGGGGAAAATTGAAGGAATGGATGGTGCACGTCAGCGGATGCTGTTGTGGATGATAATTTGGGTCCCTTTCGCTTTTTCGAGCTCGGGGCTACTGTTCTCTTCCCTCGAGATGACGACATTGTACCTGAAAACAGTTGATATTCAAATAATAATAAAGCAATTACTTTGATCGATACCCAAAATATTCAAAGTCTAAATAAGAGCATTTCAACCATGAGAAATTATATTGACAAAATTAACTAATTTAAACAAAAATATAGTAATCAAATTAGTTCTAAAATTCAAGAAATTATACTTAAAACTAAATAATAGTAAAAGAAAAAAAGAAACTAAATAACATGAAGTTTTAATCAAACAATAGTTAAAATGGATGAAAATGAAATAGTGAAGAGTGACCAGTAATGTTTTGGGGTGTGTGGCGACGTGTATGGTAGAGCACGGGCGTGTACGGTGGTGCACGGTTGTGTGCTGTAAAATTCTATGTAGCACGGCGGTGGCGAGGGTATGGGCTCCTGGTAACACGAACGTGGCTGCGTTTTGTATGGGTATTTTAAAAGAGAGAAGGTGGATGGGTTATGGGGGTCAAAATGGGGGTGATTTTTTTTATGGTGGCTGATTAGGGAAGAAGGGGGTTGAGAGAATCGGTTAGGGTTGTGGTTTGGGGAAGATGAGAGTTTTAAGTTCTTTAAATAAGGGTGAGAGATGGGCAGGGGCCACGCTCGTGTTAGATTTTAATCAGCCCGTGTTTTTCGTTATTTTGAATTTTGGGCGCGTTCAGGGTGTTTGGCCACGGCTGTGGTCATAAGCCGTGTATGATTTTGTTCGTTTCTTCCACGCCCGTACTACGTTTTCCATGCCCGTGTACATGTAGTCAGTGTCGCACACGGTTGGTAGGCACGGGTGTGGCTCATGCCCGTGTTAGTTTACTCAGGATAGACCACGGTCGCTTCTGACGGCCATGGTCTTTTTATTGCAGCCTGTGTTGGGAAAATTTTTTCTTTCTTCTTCTCTCACGTCTACCTGCACGCCCGTTTTCCATCCATTGGGGACCATACGGCCACAGGCATGCCCGTGTGTAAGGCCGTGTGGTAGGAAATCTGCGCTTTTCTAAATCAGTTAGTTTGATTTAGGTGTTAAAAGGAAAAAACTAAAATTAAAATGTGAAAATTAATGGGGTTAGTGAAGTTAGTGCTCGAGTTGCCTCCCTAGAAGCGCTTGTTTAAAGTCTTAAGCTAGACTCACCCTGTTTTCATTCCTAAAAAAAGGTTCACGGAGCTGAAGCTCCTCTCTTAATTCCTTGAATTCTTCACCATTATAAATTTCCAGTCGATGGCGATTTATCTTAAATGTTCCTTGAGTTGGATGGGTTACCTCGACTGTGCCGTAAGGAAAAATAGATTTTATCACGAATGGTACTGACCACCTTGATTTCAGCTTTCCAGGAAATAGTTTGAGGCTTGAATTATATAGCAGGAGTAACTCTCCTACTTCGAATTGCTTTGATTGTTTTAAACGAGCATCATGGCGTCGTTTTGTTGCCTCCTTATATAGTCGTAAATTCTCATAGGCCTCAGTTCGCCATTCATCTAGTTCATTTAACTGCATCATCCTCTTCTCACCTGCAGTTTTGAGATCATAATTCAAGAATTTTATCGCCCAGTAGGCTTTGTGCTCTAATTCAAATGGTAGATGATAACTTTTTCCGTAAACAAGTTTGTACGGGGATGTTCCTAAATGGGTTTTAAATGCTGTTCTATAGGCCCACAAAGCGTCATCTACTTTTACTGCCCAGTCTTTCCTGTTTGATTCAACTGTTTTCTCTAGAATTCGCTTAAGTTCTCGATTTGCCACTTCCACTTGCCCACTGGTTTGAGGATGGTAAGGGGTACCTGTTCTGTGGTGTACTCCATATTTTCTTAAGACTTTTTCAAATTGAGTATTGCAAAAATGAGTACCCCTATCACTGATGATTGCTCTGGGTGTTCCGAAACGATAGAAAAGTTTCTTAAGAAACTTTACTACAACTCTAGCATCGTTAGTAGGTAAAGCTTGGGCTTCCACTCATTTTGACATGTAATCTACTGCTACTAAGATGTATTTATTTCTGAATGAACTAGGGAACGGACCCATAAAGTTAATACCCCATACATCAAATATCTTACATGATAACATATATGTCTGAGGCATTTCATCGCGTTAAGAAATATTATCGGATCTTTGGCATTTATCACACAAAACGGCATACCTGTTGGTATCCTTGAAAAGAGTTGGCCAATAAAATCCTGATTCGAGCGTTTTTGTAGGCTGTCTTAATCCTGCTGTAATGTCCTCCTGAAGGTCTTAATGGCAATGTTCCAGGATTTTGCTTGTTTCCTCCCTTGTAACGCATCTCCGGATTACTTGATCTGCACATATGCAGAAAAGAAAAGGATCTTCCCAAAAATAGTTTTTTGCATCAACAAATAATCGTTCTTTTGATGATGTGTTAACCTTTTTGGTAGGATGTTAGCAGCTAAATAATTCGCAATATCTGCAAAATCACTCGCATCACACATTAGTTCAAAGGGTAAATTCCAATCCGGCTCAATTATAATCGGAGTATTTATTAGTTTATCCTTGAGGACATTGATTGCATCTAAACATTCCTGATCAAAATTGAAAGGAACATCTTTTTCTAGTAATTTTGTTAAAGGCTTAGCTATTTTAGAAAAATCTTTAATGAATCTTCTATAGAATCCTGCATGTCCTAAAAAGCTTCTAATAGCCTTAACTGAACTAGGGGGAGGTAATTTTTCTATGGTTTCAATTTTTTCTTTATCTACCTCAATCCCTTTACTAGAAATCTTATGTCCTAACACAATCCCTTCTCTAACCATAAAGTGACATTTTTTTCAATTCAAGACAAGATTCGTCTCCTCACATCTTATTAGAACTCGTTCTAAATTTTTAAGACAAAGGTGGAAAGAGTTACCGAATAGCGAGAAGTCGTCCATAAATACCTCCATAATATCTTCCACAAGTTCATCAAAGATGGCCAACATGCAGCACTGAAAAGTAGCAGGAGATTACATAATCCAAAAGGCATTCTACAATAAGCAAACGTACCGTATGGGTATGTAAATGTTGTCTTCTCTTGATCTTCAGGAGCTATGGGGATTTGAAAGTAACAGGAGAGTCCGTCCAAGAAGCAGTAGTACATATGCCCAGACAACCATTCTAACATCTGATCAATAAAGGGTAAAGGGAAGTGATCTTTTCTTGTTGCGTCATTCAGCTTCCTATAGTCAATGCAGACTCTCCAACCTGTGACTGTTCTTGCAGGAATTAATTTATTCTTTTCATTGGCTACAACAGTCATGCCTCCTTTCTTTGGAACTACCTGTACAGGACTTACCCAGATGCTGTTAGAAATAGGATAAATTATTCCTGCATCTAGAAGTTTAATTACCTAAGCTTTGACAACTTCTTTCACATTGGGGTTCAAACGTTTCTGAGGTTGCACACAAGGTTTATACTCATCTTCCATTAAAATTTTGTGGGTGCAGAATGATGGGCTTATTCCTTTAATGTCTGACATTTTTCATGCTATGGCCTTTTTGTGCTTCCTTAGTACATGTAGCAAGTCTTCTTTCTCCTTGGGTCCTAGTTCTGAAGAGATGATTACTGGAAGTGTAGAATTTTTCCCGAGGAATGCGTATTCCAAATATTTTGGCAATTGTTTCAGTTCTAACTTGGGTGGCTCATCAATGGAGGGTTTTTGTAACATCTCGGTTTAGACCCTAGTCAGAAGAGTGGTTCGAAACCACAAATCCGAGGTCGTAAAAATATTTGAATATTATTTTCTGTGTGAATTGTATGTGATATAGACTATTTGAAAATTCTGTGTAATAATTTAATCGTTTATGTGTCGAATTAAGAAAAAAGACTTAATCGCGTAAAGAGTAAAAGCTATGTGCTGATTTATGAGTGCTTAATTGTTGTTGGCTTTTAAAGGTGGAGGCCTTATATGGCAAATAAGCCATCTTTGCGATAATGGATGAATGAAAGTCAAATATGCCCTTATTACATGCTTGTTTTATTTATTAATGGAATGGATATTTTAGTAATTGAATAATAAAATGTTTGTAAAAATAAAACAAACATGAAAATGATAAGATAGTGCTCATCTTTGTGCTGAATTTGAAGGAAAAAGAAAGGGATAAAATCAAGCTAAGTTTCGGCTACTACCAAGCTAAATTAAGGTATGTTTTGAGTTGGTTTTCGATAATTTCTACGTTTTCGTAATCATTGCTTAGTGTACTAGCTAACCCATGTTGTAATTTTATGAATTGATGATCTTTTTGTGATCAGTAATTGATGAATGTTTGAGCTAAGTGCTAGTTGATAATGGAATATGAAAACTTGGTGTTGAGTTAATATTATTTTATATTGGGATTTTTGATGAAATTGAGTATTTTAGGCTTAATTGAGAAAATGAGAAATTGAGGGACTAAAATATGAAATAAATGAAATATGTGGGTTTGTATGGATATTAGTAAAATTTGGCTAAGCTTGTACTAGGTGGAATTTGGTGAATTTGATGATTTTGTGAATTAGGGACAAAAGTGTCGAAATGTGAAAATATGAGGGCTATTATGAAAAATGCCCTAAATGTGTGTATGTGGGTTAAATTGAATGAAATGGTGATTGAATGGATTGAATTTAAATGTGTATAGACCAAGAGAGAAGAGGTTCGAATCGAGATCGAGGCAAAGATAAAGTTCACGATTAATCGACCATATCGATAGTCGACGTTCGAGGTAAGTTCGGACATAATACCTGTATTTAGCTATGTTTAGTGTTATGAAATAAATGGAATGATATTACTACTAAGTGAATGCTACGTGATAGATTGAGTTAATGTAATATCCGGGAATTATGGCTTATGCATTAATGCTAAATTGTATAAAGTAGCATGCCTATGTGTGTTCTGATTGTGTTGTATGAATTTTGTGAACCTTAGAATGTAGGAAAAATGCCTTAGAAAATATTAAGTTTTAAGTTTGAAAGAGGAAGCTAGGTAGAGGAGGCCTTAAGAGAAATTGTAGGGAAAATTAGACACAAAAATCAGCTTGTTAAAGTGGCTTAGAGGCGCCACTTAGGGCCGCAGTGTGTGACGCCACAAGCAGGGTGCAAGGGCCTAGGTTCGAGCAACGTGGGAAGCAAATAAAAGAGTTTTATTTTGCTATAAGATTGAGCAGTGGTGGACGGCAATGGGGCACTAAGAGATGAGTTATGATGTTGTCTAATCCTTTTAAAATTTCGGCTAAAGTAAAGGATAATTGATGATTTATTTGAATTATTTTGAATGTGCAAAAAGGAGAGAAAATAGGAGCAAAATAAGGGATTTGATATGGAAGGATGTAGTGGCCGAATGTGGGGCTCTTTTGGTGGTATTTTCGGCCAAGGAGGGAGAGTAAGGCCATTTACTTTCTTTTCTTTTCTTTTGAGTCTCTGCAAGACTCAGAGCAAATATCCTCTTTTCTCTATTATTTTGTCAAAGCCGAAATACCCTGTGTTCTAGCCGAATCTCCATCATCAATCTTCTTCTTCTTCTTCTTCTTCTTTTGCAAACTCAATCAAAAGCCGAATATACCAATAACCTCTAGCCGATTGTCCATTAAAATCTCAAAAGCCGAAAATTGTTGATCAAACATCTAGCTATAGCCGAATCTCTCAAAGTGGTGCAGCAGAATACAATGATCGATCTCAATATTAAGGGTAAGATCAATTGTCATTCGATCTTCAATCTTTTTCTTTTAGCCGAAGGTTAAGGACTAATCCCATTAATATTCTTGTTTGCCGAAACTTAGAAGGATCTTTCGGGATTTCTAGTGTGGCCGACTTCTAGGGGAAGTCTTCGGGATTTTAAAGATTCAAGGTGAGTCATGTGTGGTATTCGGCCAAAGGCCATTTATTGTGCTTCAATGTTAGAATTGGATCTAACATGTACTCTGTAGGACTTTGACATCTTCATAGCCAAGATACCACTTTCGGGATTTAGATCCACAAGGTAAGTGAATCTGACATTCGGCTAAGGCCATACTTAGTGACTCAGATCTATTTCTTACTTGTTCAAAAGCCGAAACTAACCAGTTGAGTGATTTAGTGCTTAGCCGATTGCAAGAAGAGTCATCACAAAGTTTTCGGGATTTGTGTAGTAACCAAATCGGCAGTAAGGTAAGAAGTTGGTTGCGTTAATCCTTCGGGATTTGGTTATTTAGCCGAATGGCTTGTTGCTAACATGCTTAAGGTGGCCGAATATAGGAACTAGAGATCTAAAGCATTAGATCGAGATTTTCGGGATTTTAGTGAAAGCATTAAGTAAACCAAGTGTGCACCCCACACTAACTCTTAATAGATTTATGGCATCAATTTAATATATGTGATTATAATAATGTGAAAAGTAGGCAAAGGTACCATGCAATGGTACAAAGTACTGAGGTATGTAACCTTAACATTATGTTAATAAATGATATGAATATTTGGAATATGGCCCATATGTGAATATTGATAAGAATGTGAAATAAGGCATAAGGCATGATATTGCATGATTTGTATGACATGGGGCATATGGGTGATATTTTAAAGGGAAGTGATCTGGTGGTTATTACCACGATATCTGGTGACTCATATCACAAAATCTGAATGTGGTGACTTATGTCACAAATAATTATCTGGTGGCTATGCCACAATATATAAGAGGCGATGTGCACGTCGTCTGCGTGATGATCGCTTCGATGATGTGTAGCGGATGGAGGGTCGACTTAGTAGTCCCCACGGTGTGATTGGTTGGTACGGGTGATGAGTAGCGGATGGTATCTAGGTTTGGGTTCGGGATTGCATCATTACTTATATTTGTTACTTATGTATGACATGTTATGCCTGAATTGTTAAGACTTAGTGTTGGTTGTTACACACTGAGTCTGTTTGACTCACCCCGTTGTGGGATATGTTTTCAGGTGACACTCAGTAGATGGACCGGGTCGGCAGGAGCTTAGTGGTAGCTATGCTCAGCTCAGCATTTATTTTATTTGAACATTCTATAACTAAGTATTTTGGATTGATTTCGGGTTTGTATTGGTGTAATAAGGCCACTTAGTATTAAATTGTTTTATGCTTGCTTTTATTTGTTTTTATCACGATATTATTATTCTTAAATCAAAGGTTATCTAATTTGTTTTTGAAATAAATCTTCAAATGTTTTGACACCCTAAAACAAATGATTTTCAATCTAAAGGTAAACCCTAAACCAAATCGGCAATTCTTTTAACTTAAGGTTTTGAAATATGAAAACGAGGTTTCATAAAATCCAAACTTCAAGCAAAACATTGTTTTCGATTTTAAACCCAACACAAATACTTTTCTTTCAAAACCACTCAGATTTTCCAAAGTAACAAATGAATTTTGAACCGTTTTACTTAAGGAACATACCAGATCCGGTCAAGACTCGTGGGCCGGGTTTGAGGTGTTTCAGTTAAATGGTACTAAGTGTGCGTATTCAAAAACATGATTGGGATAAACAGCACTGTGTGTGTGGAATAATTAAGCTTCGGCTTTGTGGTTGGCACTATGTGTGCGATGCCGATTTAAGATCGGTTTGAGATGGATGTACTAAGTGTACGATGCTAATTAAGCTTCAGCTAACTATTTATGCACTAAGTGTGCGAGTGAATCGAGGAAGAAACGAATGTGGATTGAAATGAATCGTGATTATTGATTAGCAAGTTTATTTGACAACTAAGTGTTGGCTAAGGTACGCTCGGAATCTATGTGGTTGGTGAAATTATGAATGTGGTTGTGGATGAGCTAATTGAACATATTGGTTGTGGATGGTACTATATTTGTGATAGTAAAGTTAATCTATGTGATGACATTTTTATATTCTGTATTATGTTATGAACTTACTAAGCTTTATAAAGCTTACTGTGTGATTTGTTTCTCTGCTTTGCAGTGTCAGTAAAGCTAGCTCGGATCAGGGGATCGTCAGCATCTTAATCACACTATCGGCAATCTATTTTGGGGTATTTTGTAAAGATGTTCATAGTTGAAGTATGGCATGTATAGGCTGGTTTTTTGAATATGTTTAATGTTTATAAGTAGCCATGAGATGTGACTAGATATGTGCTAGTTTAACATGAATGAATTTGGTATATGTGATGCATCTTTTGACATGGTTTGTGGGCTGAGAAATTGACTACTGAATGGTAACTCTGTGTTGGTAAAATGTTAGTAGGAATTAGTGAAATTGAGAAGGAATGATGTTTGGTATTGAATGTACTATGTTGGTGATGAGATAAGTTTTGGTGATGAACTTGTTATGGTTGGAATGAGAATTGAATGCATAGATTGACTTGTTAAATTGGTAAGTTTTGATTGCCTTATGTGTATGATATGTTTTAGTCTGTGTTGCTTGAAGGTTAGACCCTAAGTGCGTGGCATTTTGGCCTTGCAAAATGGCCTATAATGTCACACGGTCTAGGCACACAGGCGTGCCTAAAGGCCGTGGGTGAATTGGCAGAATGTAGCTTAGTTGTACACGGCCTTGACACTGGGTGTCAGCTGGCCGTGGTGTACAAGTCAGTAGCTAGCTAAGAGCACACGGCCATGGCACACCGGCGTGCTTGGTGGCCGTGGTGGAGAAGTCAGTGTCTAGCCATAGGGAGGACACAAGGGGGTGTCCAGCAGCCGTGGAGGGAACACGGTCTCCTCCCACGGCCGTGTCTCCCCTGGATTTTAGAAAAGTTTTAAATTTTCATGAAATTTTGTATGCATTTCGGTTTAGTCCCGACCCCTCTTTAGTATGTGAAATAGGTCTCGTAGACCTTGATAAGGAAAAACATGATTGAAAATGAAGGTGATTAATGATGATTGACTTTGTGTCATAAATTCTAGATGTTAAATGTTCTGTTTGATCGGTAATGCCTCTTAACCCTGTTCCGACGACGGTCTCGGGTTAGGGGTGTTACAGTTTTTGTTTTATTTCGTCATTGATCTCAATGTCCTCTATTTTCATCTGTCTAGAAGATGATGTATAAGGATTCACTTCATCGATATCGTCATCTTTCCCCTCATCTTGATGAAAGACACAGTTCCATCATGTCACTGTGCATGATTTCCTGCAAAGATTCTTGAAAAATGTGATCAGTGGTATCAACAAAGTAACAAGAATCATCTTGTTCTCTAGAATATCGCATGGCATCATAAATTTGGAACATAATTTCTTCATCTCCTACCCTTAGTGCGAGTTTACCATCACCAACATTAATGACAGCCCTAGCAGTAGCTAGAAAGGGTCGCCCCAAAATGAAAGGTACCTCTACGTCCTCATTCATGTCAAGCACAACAAAATCAACGGGAAATATAAATTTATCTATTTTTACCAGAACATCTTCAACAATTCCCCTAGGATACTTAACAAATCTGTCAGCTAACTGAATACTCATCCTAGCTGGTGTTGGTTCCCTGAGACCAAGTTTCTTAAACATTTTATAAGGCATTAAATTAATGCTAGCACCTAAATCAGCTAATGCTTTTTCTATACTCAAACTGCCAATTAAACAAGGAATAGTCAAACTTCCTGGATCGTTCAATTTGGTTGGCAGCTTATTTTGAATGATAGCTGAGCATTCTTCATTAAGTTCCACTGTTGAAATTTCCTCGAACTTCCTTTTATTTGTGAGAAGCTCCTTCAAAAATTTTGCATATGTTGGCATCTGCGAAATAGCTTCAACAAAAGGTAAGTTAATATGTATTTGTTTGAAAAATTCAAGAAATTTAGCATATTGTGCGTCTAAGTGGTCTTTCTTCAACTTCGCTGAATATGGGATTGTTGGTTTAATTTCCTCATGGGTCAGAGTTATCTTTGCCTTATCAGGTTCATACGGTACCTCCTTCTTTATTTCAATTAACTCCTTTCCACTTCTCAGTGTCACTGCCTGGACCTGCTCTTTTTCCCTAGGTAAGATTTCTGATCGTATTTCAGAAACTAACCTAGTAAGTTGCACGATTTGATCCTTGAGTTCCTGTAACAATGCCTCAAGTTTTGTTTCTATCTTCTGGAAACGTGTTTCTGAGGCTGCTATGAAGTTTGTCAGGACCTCTTCAAGGTTCGACTTCTTTTCCTGTGGGTAGGGCTGTTGTTGGAAGTTTTGGGAAGGTTGTTGTCTTTGATTTCTTTGACCGCCCCATGAGAAATTGGGGTGGTTCTTCCAACCGAGATTATAAGTATTACTATAAGGGTTATTGTTAGGTCGGAAATTATTACCCATATAGTTCATTTGTTCGCTCTCCATGCCCTGTCCGTAGGCTGGGTACTCAGGATTCACCACTCCTTCACTTGCGTCGCACTGCATAACTAGATGTGGCTGCGAAGAACCATAGAAACAATCAAATTTTTTATGTAGCAATTCTACCTGATTTGATAGTGTGGTCACTGCATCAATGTTGAAAACTCCAGCTGCTTTGGCTGGCCTTGTCCTTGTAACTTGCCACTGATAGTTATTCAGTGACATCTCCTCTATAAACTCGTAGGCTACTTCAGGAGTTTTGTTGTTCAGGGTTCCGTCGGCGGCTGAATCGATTAGTTGTCTTGTTGTGGGGTTTACACCGTTATAAAAAGTTTGGACCTGTAGCCACAAAGGTAATCTGTGGTGTGGAAACTTTCTCAACAAATCTTTGTATCTCTCCCATGCATCGTAGAGTGTCTCTAAATCCATCTGCACAAAAGAAGAGATATCATTCTTCAATTTGGTCGTTTCGGCCGGTGGAAAATATTTTAATAAAATATTTCAGTCATTTAGTCCCATGTAGTGATTGACCCTCGTGGAAGAGAATGTAACCACTGTTTGGCTTTATTTCTCAGGGTAAAGGGAAATAACCGAGTACGGATGGCATTATCAGAAACACCATTTATCTTGAAGGTATCACAGAATTCTAGAAAATTCACTAGGTGTGTATTAGGATCCTCATCCTGCAAACCATCAAACTGAACAAACTGTTGTATCATCTGTATAGTGTTAGGTTTCAGTTCAAAATTATTTGCAGCAATAGTAGGCCTAACAATACTAGACTCAGTTCCTGTTAAACTAGGTTTAGCATAATCATACATTGTACGTGGAGCATGATGTTCGGCCATCTCTGGAGGTGGCGGGTTGTTTTCATCCATCCTTTCAGTAGGATTGGTTTCGTCTTCTTGCTCTTCTTCTATGTAGTTTAAGCTTCGCTTATCTCTCTGCGATTTCTGCGAACGGTACCTTCAATATCACTGTCGTAAAGTAGAGGTCTATCGGGTTCCTTCTAGTCATAAACTAGAGGTACCTGAAAGGAAAGAAAGAAAGAAAATTTAGTAAAGTAAAAAAAAAAGAATGAATTGCAAAAATAATAAAAATAAAGAAATGGCTAAAGTAATAAAAATTAAGCTTTCTTAATATTTCAATGCCTCGGCAACGGCGCCAAAAACTTGATCGTGTCTGTCGAGTCTTAAAATTTATAAAAAGAATGATTGAACCTAGAAACTAACTCTGACAACGATTTGAGGCAAGCGCACCTATCGAACAGTAGTATAGTTTAGGCAAGACCGGAATGTCGAACCCAAAGGAACCAAAAGTACTAATACTAACTCTCTCTTTATTATTTAGCCTAAGAATTAATGGAACTTATTTATCTAATCTAAATTTAACTATCAACTAAACTAAAGATGCAAAGACAAAAAGGATAAATTGAGAAAATAACTTGAGAGAAAACCAATTAAATAAAACGACACCCAAATGAAGAATCCACCTAGACTTCACATGTTAACTAACTCTTAACCAGACGATTTATTCATTTGACTTGATCCGTAAGATTCCCTAAGTTATAATAAACCCTCTCTCGAAGCGAATAACATCTAACCCTAGGTTGATTAATTAAAATCTCTTTCTAATTAAAACCCCTAGAATCATATTAACTCGATCTATGGACTCCCATATTAGGTTTCACCCTAATCCGGCAAAATCTCGTCACCCTATCTCTAGGCGCGCGATCAACTCCGCTTAATTATGCTAGATCTACTCTTAAGTAGGGACTTTTGCTCCTCCACCTAAGCACATCATACTTGAACTAATACCCCGGAAATATCAACACAAGAATTAAGAACACATAATTAAGAATAAGTCAAATATTTATCATATAGTTTAGAAAACGATAACAAGATTCATCTTAGGTTTCATCCCCTTCAGGTATCTGAGGGTTTAGTTCATATCAATAAAGGAAAACATCTCAAAAGAAAAGATAAAACAAAACATAAGAAATCCCTAAAACCCCCTGAAGGAATTAAAGGAGAGATCCTCCGTCTTGAGTATAACTCCGGCTTCTTAAAATGGATCAACTGGCTATCTTCGAGTGATTTCCACAAATCGGACCTTTCTGGCTCGGCTCCTTGGCCTAGCTAACCGTCCTCTTCTAGGTTATACTTAGGGGGTTTATATAAGCTTTTGCAACGGGTTTCTTTGCCCCTAAGTATCCTTTTCCAAGTGAAATTGCTCTTCTCTACGACAGGGACACGGCCATGGCACAGGCCCGTGTGAATCGTGGCCAGGCCATGTTCGGACTTTTAATGAGGCACGGCCGTGTGGTCTTGGGCCCAGGCCATGTCGATTTCTATTTTGGCCAAATTTAGTCCGTTTTAAGCCCGTTTCTCCTTCTTTTTGTCATTAGGTGCTTCACTGGGTATAAAACATGAAAAGAAAGGATTAAAAGTACCAAAAGCATGCTAAATATGGGCTTAAAATATGTTTCTTTTTCGGTTTATCAATTTCCTTGTTCCAAAATCGGTTCCTTCCATACCAACACAATGATTCCACCATAAGCGATTAAAAACACCTAATTCCAATACAGTCCAAGTCTTAATGCAATATTAAAAATGCTAACTAAAATGTCCTAAAATGCAACAAATGTACTTAAGCACAAGCAATTAGCTAAGTCTAAAGGCATGAAATATAACTCTTTTCAAGAGTTATCACAACTTTGTACCCAAAATTGAAAATTATTTTTGTTATTTTGTTTGTACAATTCTGAATAGCATAAATAAAGAACTATAACTTGTCATTCAATTATTTGTCATACATCATAAGCATCTGCACTCCCCCATGTATGGAAATAAGTGACCCGTAAGCCTTCCTCATACTTTGGGAGTAGGACCTTCCATAAGCCTTCCCCTATGTGTGGAAGTAGCCCCCCCCGTAGGCTTCCCTCATGCATTGAAAGTAAGAACTTCCGTAAGCCTTCCCCAATGTGTGGAAGCAGGGCCCTTGTAAGCTTCCCCCCATACGTTAGAAGTAGGACCTTTTGTAAGCCTTCATCACTATGTGAAAGTAGGACCCTGTAAGCCTTCCCATACGTTGGAAGTAAGACCTTCCGCAAGCCTTCCTCTATAGGTGGAATCAGGCCTCTTCCTCTTGTGCATTGGGAGTAGGACTTTCTGTAAGCTTTACCCTATGTGTGTAAGAAGCCCCCTATAAGCCCCAACGGATTGGGAGTAAGACCTTCTTTAAGTCTTATTCTATGTGTGGAAACAAGCCCACTAAAAGCCTCCTTCCATGCTTTAGAAGCAGGACTTTTCATAAGCCTTCATCCATGTGTGAAAGTAAGACTATTTATGGATTGTTATAAAATTTCGACAATGTAGAATATTCGAACAAGTCATCCCTGTCACTCAACTTCAAAGTCCAAAAATTTAATATATTGAAATGGTCATTCAAGGAATCTTGCTTAGTAAAAATAATCACAACAAGTTTCCATCAAGAAACAGTAAGAAACAAATGCAAAGCCTTCTGGAAAATCTACACATTTCGGTAAGCAACAAATCAAAATGATGCGACATATTTTTTTAAAAAAAATTAATAGCTTTACAAGTGTTAAGGAAAAGTTTAAGTAACGAAAGGTTGCAATTCCATTCAATTTGCTTGAGATAAAAAAAAAAACATTATCAAAGATGTAAAAAAACAATAAAAGCAGATAACGATGCCTTCCACTTTAGCATTGGTTGCCTGAAGGGGTGTCACCTTTTTGGCCACTTGATCACATACTAGCCTCAAAGCCAGAACGAGATCCGTAGAGCTTACATAAACAAAAAATGTTAGCAAAGGAAAATGTAAGTTAACCAAGTTGACAAATTTTGCAGGAATACTTAAAGCAAACACCAATTACAAAAGGAAGCACCACAATAGGGCACGTAGGAAAACCAGTTTTAGCGAGAGGATTCCTACTCACAATAGCTAGAAGAGGAAAACCACTCAAACTAGAAGAGATGCCATCTAAATCGACAGTGATGGTAAGGGAATCAGTAAAATCAGTGCCATCACCACCATTTGGAGGATTAACCTCAACAATAAGGTCCTCGGTTTGGGAAGAAATGGCTTTTCATTCCTACTCCTGCAGTTTCTTCGGAATGAGCCCATTCCTCTTCAATTCCATCCATATAAAGCCCTCTAAATACATAAATTTTATAAATTTCATATAAAATTTTACATTATTACATTTTAGTCCCTAAACTCAAAACTAACCAAAAATTACTTTACAAATTAGTCATTAGACACATCTAAGCTTATAATCAAGCTATTAAAAATCATAAAATTTACAAAAAAAAGGATAGCTAGAGGACTTACATGCATAAGAAAAAGCATGAATGAACTTTTGTCTTCTTTAATGGTGAAAAGGGCAATGAAGAAAGAAGAAAGATGATATGATTTGCATGGTTTTCTTTTTCTTTAATTAATAAAATTTTAACATATAAAAATAAATAAAAGTGAAGCTTTAACCATCCATGTTATAGGATTATGGTCTAAATACCATATAAGTTCTTACACATTTACCAAATAAGAAATTTAACTAATAAAATCAATAATGACTAACTTTTATGATTTTTACAATTTAGTGATTAACTATCAAATCATCAAAATTTCCGAACCAAACTTTAATCCACTTATAAAAAAACTACATAAATATAAAAATATTTATGAGCTTGGTTTATGAAAGTGAGGTCTCGATACCTCATTTTCCAAAACCACTAACTTTCGGTATGAACCACTTGTACTTTGACTAACTGACCAGTTAATAAAATCTTTAAAATATAATTCACAATAATACTATATATAACTTGTAAATATTAAATAACAATATTTATGAACTCAATTGTCAGAATTGCGACCCTGAAACCATTACTTTCGACACCACTAAAAAACAAGATGTTACAACTATCCCCTTTTAGGAAAATTTCGCCCTCAAAATTTTTACCTGAAAATAGGTTCGGGTATTGTGATCTCATTAACTCTTCCATTCCTCACATAGCTTCTTCATTACCATGTCGATTCCATAATAGTTTCACTAACGATACTTGTTTCTTCCATAATTCTTTTACTTCCAGAACCAACACTTTCATTGGTTCTTCACTATAAGTCAAATCGGCTTGTAACATTATCTCATCAGGAGTTGTAATGACTCAAAAGTCAGTGGCGTCGAAACATGTGGTTTTGGAATCAAGTATTTGAAAATCTGGCTTGTAAATATTTTTATTAAATATTGAATTTCGGTTAAGTAAATTTTGTCGAATTGGTGATTAATTAAGGTACAGGGATTAAATCGTAAAAGTGTCAAAAATTTAATTAGTAAGGAATCTTTAATAAGAATTCAAGTAAGGAAGCTCATATAGTAATTATCCCATTAGAATGGTTATAGTGTAAGGTTTAGGGAATTAAAATACGAATGTATATGTTTTAATTTATAAATTAAATAAAAATAATAATAATAAAATATAATAAAACTAGTTAGTGGAGAAGAAAAATAAAAAAAAAAAAACATTTCCATTTGTTTTCATACAAACTGAACCTTAGGAGGAAGAAGTGTGGAATGCCCGATTCTTAAGGGTTTGATTTCAAATACAAAATTGCTAACGTCGACCTAGGTTTCTCGAAAAGAAACTGTAGGGCCCAAAATTTTCCCGAGCCATTGTAAACCATATTATAACAAATAGGTATAATATAAAAATCCCAAAATTAAAAAGTTAACAGTCCAACGGTCCAAATTAAATAGCCCAATACATCCAAACCTAATTTTAGCCCAAACTAAATAAACCCAATGACCCACATTAGGGCCCAAATAAATAACCCCAATCCAATTCTGGAATTGGCCTGACTGGCCCAATATTTTCGACATTCTAGAAACCCTAGAGGGTTCTGGAATCAGCCAGCGCCGTAGCCTCCCTCGCGTGTGCCTCTACGTGCTCTACAGATCGTGTCTCCGCACGCTCCACACGCCCCCGTACGCCACATCTGCGCCATCCATACCTACAATCAGGGGCTCCAATAGCAGAGAAACAGCAAAAAAAAATATGTATACAAAAAAAAAAAGATTTTTATTTTTTGGTGGCTATAAAATGGCCTTAGATTTTTGTAACCTTTTTTTACGCATATTGTTATTATGCACACGAATTACAAATCAATACGCAAGAAATACAAAAAAATCAAAAAGCAGAAAAAGGACTGAAAGGTGATCTTCTAATAAGTCCCCTAGCTTTCCCATTTCTTTTTTTTTCTCTTTGCACATTTTTTTATGTGTGTTCGTGTGTAAATTAAAAAGAAAGGCTTTACCTTTGTAAGACGAACAGACGGTCTTGCTTTCTTCGTTGAAATTGGAGTAAAGGCGGCTATCGAGATCGGAAATACCGAGATATTTGGGCCTGGTTTCAAAAGGACCATTCAAATGGCCTGAGTATGCCATTAATCGGTCAATTGTCACGGCTTTGGCGGTTGGACGGTGTTTCAAATGCAGAGATCGGGGCTGTTTCAGCTGAGGGAGAAGGCATAAGGAGGCTAGGGTTTTGATTTCAAAAGAGAAGAGGGGGAAGGCTAATTTTCGGATTACTTTTAGGCTTTATTAGCCTTTTAAAACTGTGCGAAACGGCGTCGTTTGAAGCCTAATTAAGTGGCCTCAAAACGACGCCGTATGAGTCCGCCCGACCCGATCCGATTCAATGTCCATAGGATCCGCACGTTTTCGCGGTGATGGATAATTTGCGCGATTAGTCCCCCTTCTCTGCGTTGTTATTTGATTAGACCCTAGCTAATTCTTATTTTTTTAATTAGCCTCGGTAATTTAAGCGTGCTTTCGATTTAGTCCGTCTTGAAGGCTGCGTTTTGGGTTTTGGAAATATTGCTGATTTAATCCCTAACTATTTACGCGTATTCCAATTTGATCCTTGCGCATATTTAAATGATTTTATTTATTATAAAACAGTCTTTTAATTTTGTTTTGTAAATAACTTTTTGTTTTCATACACAATCTTCACATTTTTATTCATTTATTTATTTAATTTTAAACTATTTTATAATATGATAAAAAAATATTTATATACTATCCATTTAAAATTATTTTTATATATTATTTATTCTAACTTTTTTTAATATAATGTTTATTAAAATTTGTTTTACTATTTATTTAAAATAATTCTATGCACATTACTTATTCTAAACTTTTATATGTATTATTTAATTTAGATTTTTTTACATATGATATAGTTTATTTCAAATATATTTTACATATATTATGCTTGTATGTTTTTTATTTTTCGTTTTATAGTTTTTATATCATTGTATTTCATTTTAAATTATTTTGGCTATCATTAATTTTATGTTCGATGATAATTGCTATTCTGTGTATTGTATTTCTTATTTTATCTTTATTTGCCATTTGCGATTCAATAGTGTAGCGTTTCACTTATTAATAATTACCCTATGTTGTATGTTGTTATTCTATCACATTTTATTCGTTTAAAAAGTCATGTTTAAGGTCGTTCAAGTTTTAAAATCATTTTTACTCAAAGTTTTTTAAAAATGAGGCAATGCTCGTGTTTGGAGGTTTCGAGAAAATCGTGCCCTAACTTACTTGGTTCCGATTCTTCTCGTTAAAACCTAGCAACCGAGTACCCTTTTTTCTTTTAAATCAAAATGCATAATATTTTAAATAAAAGACTTATTCTTGGGAATTTGAGATATTGCGCCCTAACTCACTTGGTGTGATGTTTTATCATCTCGAGATAAGAATTTTAAAAAACAAAGGCAATATTCTGTATTCGGGAATTTTGAGAAATTGCGCCCTAACTTACTGAGTTCCAATTTTTCATAAGGCCCAAATAATCGAATACCATTCTCAAACTTTATTACTGGTTTTTTAAAAACCAAAAGATAATTTTAATTTCGAGAATATAAGATGTTGTGCCCTAACTTACTGAGTACGACATTTTATTTCTTCGAAATAAGAAGTTTTGGCATCCAATATGATTTTATCCAAATGTATCTCAAGCAAATGGATCGTAATCTAGAATCTTTTCAAATTATCGATGTTAAGACGTTAAATAATCAATTAGGTACCAATTTTGGGCGCTACGAGGGTGCTAACCCTTCCTCGTACGCAACCGACTCCCGAACCTGCTTTCTCGAGTTTTTGTAGACCAAAATATGTTTTAATAAATCAAAGTTTTATTAAAGTTTTCAATTTCAAGGTGATCCGATCACACCTCAAAATAAGTTCGGTGGCGACTCCATTTCTGATTTTCAAAGTCAACCCCATTTTTTGAAAACTTAAAATTGGTTTCGACAGAAAGGAAAAGACAAAGTTGTCGATGAATAGCTCGGAGTTTATTGTTGGTGTTTCTATAATTAGAACTCTTTGCAAATTGCTGCATTTTGAACAGTTTGTGTATGGTAAGAATACGAGGTGGGTCATTTGTGATAAGGAAATGATTTGGGTTGAACTGAATTGATTTATATATCTGAGGACTAAATTGAATGTTTATGATTTGGGCTGTATATATTGTTAAAATATGAAGTTGAGAATATAATGTGATGGCATAGTGTTGTTATATATAAGTTTATATGTTTATGATGAAAACAAAGTTGAAATGACGATGCTAATGAAATATGAAATGGGAACTTATTAAACTGTTCGACTAAAGTGGATAGTTGGCATGCCATTGGATAGAAAAAGTTCAAGGTTATTTCAACTACGAGTTGATGAGGCATTGGGTGCCAATTTACATCTGTTTAACTGATGAGACACTGGGTGTCAACTTATTTATAGCGTTGGGTGCAACTATTTGCTTTGGATTTATCTGATGAGGCATTGGGTGCCAAACAGGTGTGTTGGTTGGATTCGTGTATCTGTCAAAGCCCGGGTCGTGTTAAGTGAGAAATAAACAGTAAAATCAAGATAATGACATTGAAATGTGACACAGAAAATGATATGATGGATGGAAATATGAATAATGAATAATGATGATCAATGAATGTACATGAAATTAAAAGGTTAATGGGATATGTCTATGTATGAATTGAGTTATCATATGTAAAATGAGATATATTGCCATGCAGTATGTCATGTCATAAATAGTTCATGTATGCAAAGTGTCCTACTCAGTACAGTCTTGCAAATAATCATACACTCATTAGTCAACCTACCTCTAAGGGTAAATCGATCATTTCCATCAAATAGGGGTATAATAGTAATTTTACCTTTTAGGGGTATTTTGGTCATTTTACATATTTTGGTGTCTCAGTGCAATTAACGACCTCTCCGAAAGTCTACAGTCGCTTCGAGCGACACAGATAATTTAGATGGTCATAACAGTGTAAATGGGCCCAGGGCCCATTATTCGGCTCAAGTGGGCCCACACGCTCATATGGCCCATTTCAGCCCAAATTCAGTCACGACTATACGAACCATATAGCTCAGTCCATTATTCTCCCCTTATCATGGGTTTATTCTGTGTGGGACCCATGAGCCCATTGGGCCCGCACGACCTATTTCAGCCAAACGATGCCCATATCGGCCCAAGAGCACGAGAATGCTCGTGTGGCCTCTATAGTCTATCGCCCACGATCCATGGGCTCAATTTACCACACGAGCGATTGCACGCTCGTGAGACCTCAAATGCCGAAGTTTCGGCTTTTCGACTTTTGCCGAATCACAAAAAAGAGGGGTGTGATTACACACCTTTTTACGCAACGAACAGATTATCTCACGCGCGATCAACCTACAATCATCCCAACACAATCAATCTCTCCTATTTTAGAACATTAATACTAAAATCCCAAATCGGTATCACCACTTACCTTGACCGAAAGTTACGCGACTGTTATTCTTAGATCGTTGGTTGCAAATGATCGCCCCCTTCTTCTCGATTTACTACGCATAAGACGGATTTCATTAGCAATAATCGTTTAATACTAGGCTTGAGTTGATGCCCAACGTCCAAAGAATTAGAGTTAGAGCAGATTGGGTATTCGGTCAGCACTACAAAACAAGCCTACTTACCCTACAGTATTCGGCCAAAGATGAGAAGGCAGAGATGTGCGGAGAAACAAGGCAGTCGATGCTCCACCAATTGTCAAAGACTATCATCCACAGGGTTTCAAAATAACAAGACAAGATTTGTGTCATTTAGTCTATATTGGAAAAGCAGAGAAACAAAAGTGAGGGGAAAAAGGAGATATAGGATTCGGCTTACCACTGTGTTATGAACAGAGGAAGAGATCGTCGCCCACTACCAAACCGACTGGCACAGCAAAGAAAGAGAAAAAGGAGTCGGCCACTGAGCCAAAGAGGAAAAAGAAATGTTGGGAAGAAGAACAAGAAGGTTCGGCTGTGAGAGGAGCCGGTTGAAGAAGAAATGGTAAGGGAGAGTAGGTGCTAGATTTGACCAAGGAAAGAAAGAAGCAGTCGATAGCAGTAAAGAATTTGGGAAATCAAAAGAAATGACATGACTGGTCAGAAGTAAATGTCACGAATGGTCAGTTTCTCCCAAAATGCCACCAAGAGAATTTGGCAGCCCCTCCCTACTAGTCTAAGCCGAATATCTGAGTAGCTAGACACCCAATTCGGCACAACTCTCTTCTCACTCAAATTCTTTGATTCTATCCTCTTATCCCTCCTTGAATCTCTCCAAGACCAGTTCAAACACCATTCAAATCTATTCAAACTCCCCTTAAATGTGTTTCAGTCCAACTCTACTTCCTACACAGCTCAAGCAACAAAATAAATACCCATTGCGCAACCCAGGACTTGAACCTCAGACCTCATAGTCGCACACACGCCACCTTGCTACTAGGCCACAAACTCTTCTTGTGTCATAAAACATGCATTAATATTATAAGGCCTATATGCCAATGTCCAGATTCATTTAAGAAAAAAACCAAAAATTTTGCAAAAGCCAAGACTTGAACCCAAGCTTCTCATACACACCCAAATCACTTAGCCATTAAAGCAAACAAGCAATTTGTGTCAAAACATGAAAAATTAAATACCCTATATTTTTGGGGCGTTACAAAAGGATTTGATCTATGCTGTCTAAGCATAGAAACGTGAAAAACATCGTCCATTTTTTTTTGAGTTCCTGAGGAAAAGCCAATCTGTAAACTACAGAGCCAATTTTCTCGATAATTTCATACGGTCCTATAAATCTAGGACTGAGCTTGCCTTTTCTACCGAACCATACCACTTTCTTCCACGTAGAGACTTTCAGAAATACTTTCTCGCCAATCTGAAACTCAATAACTTTTCAGATCAGCATATGATTTCTGACATTCTGAGGCGACTTTTAAACAATCCCATATAATCCAAACTTTATCTTCGACTTCTCTGATCAAATCTGTTACAACTATCTTCTTTTCACTCACCTCTGACCAATATAATGAAGTTTTACATTTACATCCGTACAACGCCTCAAACGGTGTCATCTTAATACTCGACTGATAGCTATTAATATAAGAAAATTCAGCCAACGATAAATACTTTTCCCAACTACCTTTAAATTCAATGATGCAACAACGCAGCATATCTTCCAAAATCTAAATCACTCGTTCTGACTGATCATCCGATTGCAGATGAAAAGTAGTACTAAAATTCAATCTCGAACTCAGGGCCTCGTGTATTTTACTCTAGAACATAAGGTAAACCTCGGATCATGATTTGAAATACAAATTTGATTTCTAAATTTCAAGCTATCATCACTTAATTAATTAACCTCGCCATTCTTAATTTGTTCTCGTTTAGCTTTCAAATTTGGATAATTTCTTTGTAACTCATGAATTCTTTAAAGGAATAGGGGCCTAACTCTCAGTTCATCAATAATAGAAACATCTTGCCTCAAATTCAACTGAATGTTCAACGCTCTCAATGCGAATAAAGACTTACGACTCAATGTATCAACTACTATATTAGCTTTACCTAAATGATAATCAATTACTAAAAGTAATCTTTTAAAAACTTAAGCCATCTTTGTTCCCACAAGTTTAACTCTTTCTGAGTCATCAAGTGTTTCAAACTTTTTTGGTTGGTAAACACATGACATTTTTCACTATACAAGAACTGTCGCCATATCTTTAAAGCAAAAACAAAACTTTCTAAGTCAAAATCATATGTCGGTTAATTCTTCTCATGTTTTAACTGTCGAGAAACATAAGCTATAATTCTGCATTCTTGCATTAATACACATCCCAAGCCACTCAATGAGGCATCGTAGTAAACAAAAAATTCTTTTCAAAACTCATCCTGTGTTAAAACCGTAGTTTTTGTCAATAAGGCTTTCAACTGATAGTAACTTGATTTCAAATCTACATTTGAAAACATAGTAGCTTCTTTCAACTGGTCAAACAAATCATCAATTCGAGACAAAGGATACTTATTCTTTATAGTCACTTTATTAAATTATCTGTAGTCGATGCATAATCTCATCAATCTATCATTCTTTTTCATGAACGGAACCAGAGCACCCTAATAAGACACACTCAGGCGTATGAAACCTCTGTCAAACAACTCTTGCAACTGTGCCTTTAACACTACTTAATTCAGTAGGAGCCATTCTATACAGAGTAATTGAAATTGAAGCAATTTCGGACATTATCTCAATAGCAACCTCAACTTCTCATTTTAGTGGTAACCCGTATAATATCCGGGATTTAGGGCTTGTGCATTTTTGCTTAAATATATGTGGAAGCATGCTTGTGTGTAATTTGAATGTGTTTTATGAATTTTGAGAACTTTAGAATGTAGGTGAATGCCTTAGAAAATATTGTATTTTAAATTTTAAAGAGGAGCTAAGCTTGATAGGCCTACAGAGAATTTGTGGGGGAAATTAGACACAAGATTGGGCTTGGAAAAGTGGCAAGAAGGAGCCACTTAGGGCCATAGCAAGTGACGCCACAAGCAGTGAGTAGGGCTTAGGTTCGAGCAGCAAGGGGAGCACTTTTGGAGTGTTTTTGCGTCAAGCTAGGAAGGGAGTTGGACTGCACTAAAACACTAAGGAGATGAGCACTAGATGTGGTCAAATACCTTTTGAAATTCAGTTAGGGGAAAAGGATAATTGTTGTTTTATTCAAATTATTTTGAATGGGTAAAGAAGAGAGGAAAAATATGAGGAAAATGTGAGATAAGGGGGAGGAGAAGCTAGTGGCCGAATATAGGACTCTAGGGGATGTGTATGTGTGGCTTTGGGGTATTGAAGGAGGTAGTGCCGAATTTTAGTTGGTGAGAGTGTCCATCTTTTTGCCAAAATTTCCTTTTAATGAGCATCCATCTTCTTTTTTCTCTTTTCTTTACTTGAAACTCTAAAGAAACACCATAGCCGAATATTTCATCTCCATTTGAGAGCCACAGCCGAACCTTTATTTGAATCTCCTTATCATTCCTCTCTTCTCTTGTTCTCTTCAAAGCCGAAAGTGTCATTGACTGAAATCTACTACAACCGATTTTCAATAGTGGGTAAGGGTCCTCTTCTAATCGTTTTCTTCTACCTCTTTTGGTTGCCGAAAGTTAAGGGTCTAACTCCATTTCTCTGATGTGGCCGAACCTAGGAAAGTGATTTCAGGAAGTTGATCATTAATGGTAAGCAACGTGGGTGGTAAGTATTTCCTTCCTTAGCAATTGGTTTTGGGTTCTTTTTCTGTTAGTGGCCAAAACCGAATGGTTGGTCTTGGTTATTTGGGATGGCCGAACCTCAGTAGGGCTTTTGATTTCGTGTTTTTTCATGTATAGCCAAAGGAAGGAAACACTAAGGATTCTTTCGGGATTTGGATGCTTAAGGTAAGCAAGTATAGTATTCGGCCAAGGGCCATTTTCATAGATTTATGTGTTAAAGCCGATTCTAACAGTTGATAAGCAGGGATTTCGTCAACTCCATTGGCAAGTGGTGGTTTTCGGGATTTAGATCCGCAAGGTAAGTGAATATGAATAATCGGCCAAGGCCATATTAAGTGTTAAGTGATTAGCCGATTCTGACATTGGTTTTTAGGGAGGAGTACAATCTGATTCGATAATATTTTCGGGATTTCAGTGAACACGTTAGTAAACCAGCTGTGTAGCCCTACACTGATTTCTAATAGATTTATGGTATTAATTTTTGTGCATGTGTTAATGAAAATATGAAACATGTGACTAAAGGTACCATACGATGGTACAAAATGTTCAGGTACGCTCACCTTTGTTACTATGTTAATAATGTTTACGAGCAATGAATATGACTCATATGTGAATTTGATATCAACATGGAATAAGGTATATGGCATGATTTCTGCATGTTTTGTATTGTACATTGGTATATGGGTGATATTGAAAAGGGGAAGTGATCTGGCGGTTTTTACCACAATATCTGGTGACTCATGTCACATAATCTGAATGTGGTGACTTATGTCACATATTATTATCTGGTGACTCTGTCACATAATCTGGTGGCTATGCCACAATTTATAAGGGCGATGTACAAGTCGTCTGCAGCGACTGCCTTCGATGGTGTGTAGCAGATAGAGGGTCGATTTAGTAATCCCCATGGTGTGATTGGTTGGTACGGATGATGTGTAGAGGATGGTTATTTAGGTTTGGGTTCGGGATTGCATCATTGCTATATTTATTATGTATGATTTGATATGCTTAAGTCGATTCGGAGTTTGTGTTGGTGGTTATACACTAAGTCTGTTTGACTCACCCTTCGTGGGCGAACGTTTTGCAGGTGACACTCAGTAAATAGACCGGGTCGGCAGGAACTTAGTGGTGGCCATGCTCAGCTCAGAGTTATTTTATTTTTAGTTTTTTTTTATATTTAAGATTTGGATTTATTTCGGGTTATGCTTTGATGTAATAAGGCCATTACTATTAACTGTTTTAAGCATGCATTTTATTTGGTATATTATGCGATTATTATTAAATCAAGATTAAATAACATTTCTTAAAAATTAAATTTTAAATGTTTTGACACCTAAACACAAACGATTTTCAACCTAAAGATAGACTTTAAAAACTCGGCAATACTTTTAACTTATTGATTTCAAGTACAAATAAAAATATTGTTTTAATAAAATCTAGTCTTCAAGAACAACACCGTTTTCAATTTGAACTCAACACAAATAAAATTTCTTTTCAAAATGACCCAAATTTTCCAAAGTAACAAACAAGTTTTAAACTGTTTTACTCAGGGAACATGCCAGATCCGGTCAAGGCTCGTGGGTCGGGTTCAGGGTGTTTCAATTTGGTATCAGAGCCCGATTTTAAACTCTCGGCCTTGGGTTTAAAGCCCATAACGTATTCAAAATTAAGCCCAAACAAGTTGTTGTGAAAAATTTGGTGAAATGAGTAGGTTTTCAGGCATGGCACCTAAGTCTCCGACCCGAAGTCCACCAGGTAAGTACCCCTAACTGTTGTATGATTTATTGCATGATTTGTATGTGGGTATAACGGGAACGTAGATTAGTATATTAAGTTATTGAACCCTAGGATTAGCTTACCTTAACACAGAATTACATAAAACTTTAAGTCCTAATTAAACAAACTTGTGAGTAAGTCGCCGAGTTAGGGTGTGGCAACCATTGTGCGCATGTCTAGGATTGGATTCAGGGAGAGCCTGCTATTTAAGCAGTCCTAGTGACTCACCTCTACTTCGCTCGAATCCTACCTGGTGCGTAGTGACGGTTCACCCTAACCAAGAGGACTTATTCACGGGCTAAACCCAATAATTAAAACCCGAAAGGGACTAGCCACATTTCTATAAAAACCTTAGTTTTAAAATCACCAAATTACCCATTTGATTTGTAAAAACTCTTTTATAAAATTTTTCTGAAATATTTCTGATTTACAAAATTACCCAAATATCCCTGATTTGTAAAATTACTAAAATACCCTTGGTTTATGAAAATTACCATATTACCCCCGACTTTTATTCAAATTTTTTACTTTACAAAAATTCCAAGAACCCCTATTTTTTTTTAAATATCAAGATACCCTGATTTGGGAATTTACCAAAATACCCCTATAGGACAAATTACGAAAATACCCCTGGGTTTAGAACGAACGAAGATATTCGAGTGGTGAATGTGTATAGTAGATACTATTGAATGAATGTGTTACTCTGAACTAGGATAGAAGACTTGAAACGAAAACTTTGAAATGATCGAAAGAACTACTACTAAACTTCTTTTCATAAAATTATTCGCGGATAATCAGTGGAACAAAATACTAATGCATAAAATTTCTTAAATCAAAT
This sequence comes from Gossypium bickii, assembly GCA_025503065.1. Lineage (NCBI taxonomy): Eukaryota > Viridiplantae > Streptophyta > Magnoliopsida > Malvales > Malvaceae > Gossypium > Gossypium bickii. The sequence continues at coordinate 12,081,721 of CP106710.1, read as the reverse complement.
TAAATCGCGATCGTAGATATGAGTTCTAGGGGACGTGGTCGTAATGTGCGAGGGCGTGGTAGAGGCAGAATGACCGTATCGAAACCCGTTAGGTCTGGTCAAGGGTCCAAAAATGAGGTACCACCACCCCCACCACCAGCTACTGGAGTTGAGCATCAAGATCAGACGGGGGATGATGCAGTATCGCAGGCGGTGCTGCGGATTCTTGAGATGGTGGCTAGAGCAGGTGGAGGTATGAGAGCTCGGAAATCTGTACCCGAGCGACTCCGAGCCAATAGAGCTGAAGTATTCCGTGGTGTATCCGGTGTGGCGCCCAGTACGGCTGAGTATTGGTTGGAGGCGACAGAGCCAATCATGGATGAGCTGGATCTGACTGCTGAGAAGAAACTAAAAGGAATGGTGTCGCTTCTTCGCAATGAGTCATATCAATGGTGGCTCACAGTTCGGGATGGTGCTACAGCTGAGGAACTCACTTGGGAGTATTTTAAGGTGGCATATCAAAAGAAGTATGTTGGGACTAGTTATATTGATTCGCAGAGGAAGGCGTTTCTGGGGCTGGTTCAAAGGAATAAGTCCGTAGCGGCATACGAGGCGAAATTCTTAAGGTTGAGCTGGTATGCTCGAGGGATCATGGCTATGGAGCATGAGCGATGTGTCCGGTTCGAGGACAGACTGAGGGATGACCTGAGGTTGTTGATAGCTCCACAGCAGGAGCGAGAGTTTGCCGTGTTGGTGGAAAAGGCGAAGGTGGCCGAAGGGATCAAGGACTCTGTGAGGCAGAATATGGATTGGAATAGGCAAAAGAGAGGGTCTGGATTATCAGGGTCATCTGGGAATGTTCAAAAGAGGCCTAAAGTTGATAGGCCGCGAGGTCAGTAGGTTGTGGCAGGAGGGCAGTATCGTACTTGTGCTCAGTGTGGAAAGATGCACCTAGGAGAGTGTTGGAAGAAGATAGGGGGATGTTTCAAGTGCGGGTCCAAGGAACACATGATTAAGGACTGTCCCATGAAAATCGACGGGAGCCGACCAACAGGTCAGGGTTTTAATCAGGCTGGAAGAGGTGGACAGCAGCCACCGCGGGGTCGTGGCCTAATTGGTAGAGGTAATGGTTCTGGAAAAGGACGTGGAACACCGAGCAGAGGTGTTGGTAATACAGAGGCAAGACAGCCGGGTATGGTGTATGCAGTTTGCCGGAGGGAGGATGGAGACGCACCGGACGTCATAACCGGTATGTTCCTTATAGCTGGCAAGCCTTATTTTGCTTTAATTGAATTGGCTCGACCCATTCTTATGTTGCATGTAGAATAGTTGAAACACTAGGCATGGCTTCTGAACTGTCTAATAGAGAGATGACTGTAGTAAGCCCGTTAGGTCAAACTGTAGTAGTGAACAAGATATTTCAGAATGTACCTCTAGAGATTCAAGGAGTGATATTTCCTGACGACTTGATGGAACTACCTTTCGGAGAATTTGATTTCATACTTGGCATGGATTGGCTAGTGGAACATCGGGCTATATTGGATTGTGCAGCTAAGCGAATGGAGTTAAGGACCCCGGAGGATGAGGAGATAATTATGATAGGAGAAAGAAGAAACTACCTGTCTAACGTAGTCTCCGCATTAAAGGCTGATAAGATGGTTCGGAAAGGGTGCAAGGCATTTTTGACCTTCGTTAGTGCGTTGGATGCAAAAGAAGAGGGAGTTAGCGGAGTTAGAACAGTAAGGGAATTTGTAAATGTTTTTCCGGAGGAGTTACCTGGAATACCCCCGGACAGGGAGGTGGAGTTCGGAATTGACTTGCTGCCAGGTACAGCTCCTGTGTCAATTGCTCCGTACAGAATGGCACCAAAGGAGTTGGTTGAGCTCAAGGCTCAAATTCAAGAGTTGCTTGATCGTGGGCTCATCCGACCCAGTGTGTCTCCATGGGGAGCACCGGTCTTATTTGTGAAGAAGAAGGACGGAACTATGCGTATGTGCATAGATTATCGTCAGTTGATTACGCTGACCATCAAGAACAAGTACCCGTTGCCAAGGATAGATGACTTGTTCGATCAGCTTAAGGGGGCCGCGGTGTTTTCAAAGATAGATCTAAGGTCTGGATATCATCAACTTAAGGTGAAGGAGGCAGATATTCATAAGACAGCTTTCCGGACAAGATACGGGCATTATGAGTTCTTAGTAATGCCGTTTGGATTGACGAACGCCCCAACCGCGTTCATGGATATGATAAATCGGGTTTTTCAACCTTACTTGTATAGGTTTGTCGTTGTGTTCATAGACGACATCCTAATGTATTCCAAGTCTGAGAAAGAACATGATGAGCATCTCCGGATAGTGCTGCAAGTGTTGAAGGAGAAGAAGCTTTATGCCAAATTCAGCAAATGTGAATTTTGGCTTAAGGAAGTTGCGTTCTTAGGGCATGTGGTGTCTGTAGAAGGGATAAGGGTGGATCCTAGGAAGATTGAGGCAGTGATGGATTGGAAACCACCTAAGACTGTGGCTGAGGTTCGTAGTTTCTTAGGATTGGCAGGCTACTACAGAAGGTTTGTAGAAGGGTTCTCATCAATAGCTGCACCTCTGACAAAGTTGTTGAGAAAAGAAGTACCTTTCGTATGGACAGACAAACAACAAGAGAACTTTGAGAAGCTTAAGAGGGTTTTGACTGAAGCTCCGGTTCTGATTCAGCCTGAGGCAGGAAAGGATTTTTTGGTGTATTGTGACACTTCTCATACAGGATTGGGATGTGTATTGATGCAGGACAGGAAGGTAGTCGCTTATGCGTCTCGACAATTAAGGCCACATGAAGTTAACTACCCGACGCATGATTTGGAGTTGGCGGCAGTGGTCTTTGCTCTTAAGGTATGGAGGCACTATCTATATGGAGAAAAGTCAGTAATCTACACAGACCACAAGAGCCTTAAGTATCTGCTGACTCAGAAAGAGCTGAACCTGAGATAGCGAAGGTGGGTGGAGTTATTGAAAGACTACGATTGTTCCATAGAGTATCACCTGGGCAAGGCGAATGTGGTAGCAGATGCCCTAAGTCGGAAAGTAGTGTCGGATCTGAGGGCGATGTTTGCACATCTTAGCTTGTATGACGACGGAAGTGTATTGGCAGAGTTGCAAGTCAGGCCGACATGGTTGGATGAGGTAGAAGAAGGTCAGTTGTTAGATGATGATTTAAGTGCTAAATTGCGGCAAGTGCAGAGTGGGGAGTTGGAAAACTATGGTGTTAACAGTGAAGGAGTACTGTGTTTTCATGGCAAGGTCTATATGCCTAAGAATAAGGAGTTAAAGCAGAGGATTCTTCAGGAATCGCATAGTAGCCCTTATGCTATGCACCCTGGAGGTAGTAAGTTGTATAGAGATCTAAGGGAACAGTTCTGGTGGCTAGTCTTAAGCGGGAAGTTACAGATTTTGTAGGGAAATGCTTAACGTGTCAGCAAGTCATGGTTGAACACCAAGTTCCGTCAGGATTGCTTCAGCCGATAATGATTCTGCAGTGGAAGTGGGAGAGAATCACCATGGACTTCGTTAATGGGCTTCCCCTTACGCCTACTAAGAAGGACTCGATATAGGTGATAATGGATCGATTGACAAAGTCCGCGCATTTCATACCAGTGCGGGTTGACTATTCTCTGTAGAGGTTAGCAAGGTTGTATGTGGCAGAAATTGTGAGATTGCATGGAGTACCGGTGTCAATCATTTCAGATAGGGATCCAAGGTTTACGTCTCAGTTTTGGGAAGCGCTACATCAGGCTTTAGGCACCAGATTGGATTTCACTAAGGCATTTTAACCACAGTCAGACGGTCAATCTGAGCGAGTGATCCAAGTGTTAGAAGATATGTTGAGGGGCTGTGTGATAGACTTCAGGGGAAGTTGGGAAGAATATTTGCCTTTAGCGGAATTTGCATATAACAACAGCTATCAAGCCAGTATTCGGATGGCACCGTATGAAGCGCTGTATGGACGGAAGTGTCGCACTCCTACGTGTTGGATGGAATTGGGAGAACGTTGAGTTTTGGGTCCAGAAATTGTGGCAGAATCTGAGGAAAAAGTTGAGGTAATTTGGGCACGGTTGAAGGAAGCATCTGATAGGCAAAAGTCGTACGCAGGTCTTAAGCGCAAGGAAATAGAGTTTGCTGTGGGAGATCAGGTGTTTCTTAAAGTATCGCCATGGAAGAAGGTTATGAGATTTGGTCACAAAGGGAAGTTAAGTCCCAGGTTTATAGGACCTTATCGGGTATTGAAGCGAGTTGGACCAGTGGCATACCAGTTAGAGTTGCCTCCGGAGTTGAAACAGATGCACGATGTATTCCATGTTTCTATGCTACGTCGTTACCGATCGGATCCATCTCATGTAGTGCCAGTTGAGGAGGTAGAGCTGAGACCAGATTTGTCCTACGAGGAAGAGCCGATTTAGATCTTGGAGCGAGATGTGAAGGTATTACGGAGGAAATCAGTTCCTTTAGTCAAAGTGTTATAGCGTAATCATGGATCGGAAGAAGCTTCATGGGGCCGGAAGAAGCAATGCGACAGCAATACCCTCACTTATTTTAGCCAGGTAATTTTGAGGTCAAAATTATTTTAAGGGGGCAGAACTGTAATATTCAGGATTTAGGGCTTGTGCATTTTTGCTTAAATATATGTGGAAGCATGCTTGTATGTAATTTGAATGTGTTTTATGAATTTTGAGAACTTTAGAGTGTAGGTGAATACCTTAGAAAATATTGTATTTTAAGTTTTAAGGAGGAGCTAAGCTTGATAGGCCTTAAGAGAATTTGTGGGGGAAATTAGACACAAGATTGGGCTTGGAAAAGTGGCAAGGAGGCGCCACTTAGGGCCTTAGCAAGTGACACCAGAAGTAGTGAGCAGGGCTTAGGTTCGAGCAGCAAAGGGAGCCCTTTTGGAGTGTTTTTGCGTCAAGCTAGGATGGGAGTTGGACGGCACTAAAACACTAAGGAGATGAGCACTAGAAGTGGTCAAATACCTTTTGAAATTCGATTAGGGGAAAAGGATAATTGTTGTTTTATTCAAATTATTTTGAATGGGTAAAGAAGAGAGGAAAAATAGGAGGAAAATGTTGGATAAGGGGGAAGAGAAGCTAATGGCCGAATATAGGACTCTAGGGGATGTGTATGTGCGGCTTTGGGGTATTGAAGGAGGTAGTGCCGAATTTTAGTTGGTGAGAGTGTCCATCTTTTTGCCGAAATTTCATTTTAATGAGCATCCATCTTCTTTTTTCTCTTTTCTTTGCTTGAAACTCTAAAGAAACACCATAGCCAAATATTTCATCTCCATTTGAGAGCCATAGCCGAACCTTTATTTGAATCTCCGTATCATTCCCTCTCTTCTCTTGTTCTCTTCAAAGCCAAAAGTGTCATTGACTGAAATCTACTACAACCGATTCTCAATAGTGGGTAAGGGTCCTCTTCTAATCGTTTTCTTCTACCTCTTTTGGTTTCCAAAAGTTAAGGGTCTAACTCCATTTCTCTGATGTGGTCGAACCTAGGAAAGTGATTTCAGGAAGTTGATCATTAATGGTAAGCAACGTGGGTGGTAAGTATTTCCTTCCTTAGCAATTGGTTTTGGGTTCTTTTTCTGTTAGTGGCCAAAACCGAATGGTTGGTCTTGGTTATTTGGGATGGCCGAATCTCAGTAGGGCCTTTGATTTCGTGTTCTTTCATGTATAGCCGAAGGAAGGAAACACTAAGGATTCTTTCGGGATTTGGATGCTTAAGGTAAGCAAGTATAGTATTCGGCCAAGGGCCATTTTCATAGATTTATGTGTTAAAGCCGATTCTAACAGTTGATAAGCAGGGATTTCGTCAACTCCATCGGTAAGTGGCGGTTTTCGGGATTTAGATCTGCAAGGTAAGTGAATATGAATAATCGGCCAAGGCCATATTAAGTGCTAAGTGATTAGCCGATTCTGACATTGGTTTTTAGGGAGGAGTACAATCTGATTCGATAAGACTTTTGGGATTTCAATGAACACGTTAGTAAACCAGCTGTGTAGCCCTACACTGATTCCTAATAGATTTATGGTATTAATTTTTGTGCATGTGTTAATGAAAATATGAAAGATGTGACTAAAGGTACCATACAATGGTACAGAATGTTCAGGTACGCTCACATTTGTTACTATGTTAATAATGTTTACGAGCAATGAATATGACTCATATGTGAATTTGATATGAACATGGAATAAGGTATATGGCATGATTTCTGCATGTTTTGTATTGTGCATGGGTATATGGGTGATATTGAAAAGGGGAAGTGATCTGGTGGTTTTTACCACAATATCTGGTGACTCATGTCACATAATCTGAATGTGGTGACTTATGTCACATATTATTATCTGGTGACTCTGTCACATTATCTCAGTGGCTATGCCACAAAATATAAGGCGATGTGCAAGTAAATCGCAGCATCGCCTTCGATGGTGTGTAGTGGATGCAGGGTCGATTTAGTAATCCCCATGGTGTGATTGTTGGTACGGGTGATGTGTAGAGGATGGTTATTTAGGTTTGGGTTCGGGATTGCATCATTGCTATATTTATTATGTATGATTTGATATGCCTAAGTCGATTTGGAGTTTGTGTTGGTGGTTATACACTGAGTCCGTTTGGCTCACCCCTCGTGGGCTAAGGTTTTGCAGGTGACACTCAGTAAATGGACCGGGTCAGCAGGAACTTAGTGGTGGCCATGCTCAGCTCAGAGTTATTTTATTTTTAGTTTTTTTTTACAATTTAAGATTTGGATTTATTTCAGGTTATGCTTTGATGTAATAAGGCCATTACTATTAACTGTTTTAAGCATGCATTTTATTTGGTATATTATGCGATTATTATTAAATCAAGATTAAATAACATTTCTTAAAAATTAAATTTTAAATGTTTTGACACCTAAACACAAACGATTTTCAACCTAAAGATAGACTTTAAAAACTCGGCAATACTTTTCACTTATTGATTTCAAGTACAAATAAAAATATTGTTTTAATAAAATCTAGTCTTCAAGAACAACACCGTTTTCAATTTGAACTCAACACAAATCAAATTTCTTTTCAAAATGACCCAAATTTTCCAAAGTAACAAACAAGTTTTGAACTGTTTTACTCAGGGAACATACCAGATCCGGTCAAGGCTCGTGGGCCGGGTTTGGGGTGTTTCAACCCGAATAGTTCTTGAAGAAATACATCAGTGAATTGTCGGCCTGTAGGTAACTAATCAATCTTCGATTTTGATGCTCGTGTATCTAAAATGTAAGCTAAAAACATTTCACGTCCTTTATGAACCATTCTCTGAGTAGAAATTGCATAAATGACATTCATAACACAATCAGTTCTGTCCGACTCAACAATAATCAATTCGTCATTCTGACATCTCAAATTGATTTGTTTCTGTCTACAGTTTACTATAGCATCATACGGAGTCAACCAGTCTATACTCAACATTACATGAAATTCGTGGAATGGTAATAACTTTATGTTGGCAGGAAAATCACAACCCTGAATTCTCACTGGACACTTTTTACAAATCAAACTGACTATGACACTCTGACCCAAAGGTTTATTTACTTTAACATCAAATTCAGTCTGTTTTACTGGTACATTCTTTTCAGATATTAAATTTGTACAAATGTAAGAATGAATGGACCCAAGGTCTATCAGTGCATATGCATTAATATTAAAGAGAGACAAAGTAACAGCTATAATATCTAAGGCAGAAGCCTCCTCTCTGGCTCGAATCATATAAGTTCTAGCTGGAGCCCGAGTCTCAGATAGATATGTCTATTTTATCCTTTTTTTCCACCTCAAGTAGTTCTAGTGTCACTGCTCTGTTCTTGGTCATCTGGCACTTTAAGAAACAAATATTTGCTTATCAACATGATTTTCATTATTGTCTAACTTCTTTGGGATATCTCTCATAAAATTTTGGTTCATCCACATCGAAAATAGGCCTCAATCATAATTCAATAAACAGCCCTGTCGAACTTTCCACAATGATCACAAATAGATTTATTATCATTACGGACACTGCCAACACTGGTTGCCAGCGTAGACTGAAATCTCGAGTCATTTGGTCTTGACCTATTTTTTCCCGTAAACCTTGATGGCACGGTTTGACAGCTCTATGTTTCTCTCAATCTCTTTGATGATGGAGCTGAGAACGATTTAAACACATTCCGTTTACCAAAATCTCAAAATTTTGTTTTAGCTTTTTTCTTACTATTAAATATTTCTTTCATTTTCTGAGCTCGATCAGACATAGCCACTAATTCCCGTATTTCCATTGCTCCAACCAATATTTTGATTCCATCATTCAGCCAGTCTTTAAAACAATTACACATATCTTCTTCGGTCTGTACTATCTAGCAAGAATACTTCCAAAGTTGTACAAACTCTTGTTCATATTCTGAAACAAACTTGCTTCCCTGTTTCAGCTCAATAAACTCTTTCTTTTTTGTCTAGGTATCGTTCACTAACATATTTTTTTCGAACCTCAACTCAGAAAAGTTTCTAGTTAAATTTTTTCTTTCGGTACAATAGCTATCAATGTAAGCCACCACTAATACGCCTCATATTTCAATAGTGATACAACACATCTCAAATAGTCGTCGGGTGAACATGCCATTTTCAACCAGAATTCAACTCTGGCAAGATCATCATCTGTCTTGCCTCTGAACTATTCGGCCTCATATTTTTTTTTAATTTTATCAATCGAAGGTCTATGTAAATATAGTTGAACTTTCAGGACCAGGGGGTGTCGGGGTAGGCATAGTAGGGGGCGGAGGTTGCGGAGAGAATTCATTGAACCATTGACCAGGGGGTGTTGGGGTAGGCATTTTTTGCCTTATTCTCGGACATCTATGGAATTGGAAAACTATGACTTTCTCCTTGTTCAGGAGTTGAAACATTAATTTTGACTTCATCAGTAACAACACGGGTAGAACCGGCTGACATCTTTTAGATCTACAAGAAAACAGGGCTAGATAACATCACACTATCTCAGGTTATATGTGGCATGTAATTTCTAGACTCTAATCACGTTACATTTAGTCCTGGAATCGACTAAACCCTAGCTTTCATACCAATAAATGTAACGCCCCTTACCTGATACGATTGTCATACCCAAGTTATAGGATGCTACACCATATGACGGAACAATTACCTCTAAAGCTAGCATTTAACAATCAACCCAAACATTTAGCCCATTCAGGTCTGTAGGGGTAGTATACATCGAAACCAAAGTTATGATCCTCTCGAAGCATGTCAAATAAGGGTTGAAAATTTAGCCCTACAAGGTTCAATGGACTGAAAACCACTTGCATAACAACAAGCACCCACTACACACTAATAATAGGAAAAAAAGTTTTCCTTCTATCAATGACATTCTTCATCTCCATCCGTTTTACCATTTCCTCCCTCACTAACCTCCCAATAGTAGTATTGGGATTGAGCTCTAAATGAAAAATCCTTCGACCACGCTCACGGATTTGTGCAATGAACACTTCTATCTCTTTCACCATCCCTCTCATTTTGAAACACCCTCACAAGCGTGTGACTTAAGTAGGAGTGTAACACCCCTAACCTGTATCTGTCACCAAAATAGGGTTTCAAAGCATTATCGAGTAATCATAATCTAATCATTAACATGCATGGAGTCTCTTATTAAGCCTTTGAGGGTTTGAAAACACGTTAGAAATGATTTGAGACTAAATCGGGAACATTTGAAAATTTTAGGAAAAAGTTAGAAAAATTTTAACTGCAGGATTCACATGGCCGTGTGGTCAGGCTGTGTACCTTTCGAAATAACCTCGCACGCCCGTGTGTCTGGCTGTGTGAACCTAAAATGTGCCTTAAACAACAAATTTACCATTTCCTACAAGCTTGGACATTAAAAAACTCAAAAATAATTCATTTAATCTGTTCAAAACATGATCAAACACATTCAAAACATGCCAAAACAATCATCCTAAGTGCCTAACCAACGTACCCTCTTTGGTACCACATTTATCTCATCAAAACATATTGTTAATGCATCATTCAAATCCAAATTATAAACATACCAAAATCACTCCATTTAGCCTAGTTCATAACCACCTAAGCATCAACTAAAATTCACAAACACCTAACCTATCTTGGTTCAATTCAATATACCATAATATGGCATCAAACACAAACACATGTTTATCTATATATATATATACACCAAACCAACATTACACTTATAACCTCATTTACAATCCATCCACAAAACAACTATCATTTAGACATCCTAGGTACATATTGACACAAAAGATAAACATCACCACATTTGAGTTCAGAATCGTTGTTGGATGCTGAATCGGCGATCAAAAGAGAAGTACCTAATCTACACATGGAAAAACAAAACCATTCACTGAGTAAAACTTAGCGATATTTCTATAATTCGAATATTTAAAGACAAGAGATTACAAATGTATAATTGAAATTGCTTTTCACAATTTGATTCACATTTCATTTAGACAATGGCATTATTCATTTCATATCCAATTCATGAGTACATAATTCATGTATCTCATTTAATAACAACATATCTCTTTTTCATGTTTCAAATCACGATCCAGTTTTCAATTCTCATACAATATCATCCAATATCAATCATAGAACTATTTTATTTAATTACCCCTAGTAACATGACTCGAACTCGGACGGATACACGGATCCAACTGACATACCAGTTTGACACCCAGTGCCTTATCGGATAAACTCGAAGTAGTAACTACGCCCAACGCTACATAAACTTGACACCCAGTGTCTCATCGGTTAAATTGAAGTAAATTGGCACCCAGTGCCTCATCGACTTGAAGTCGAAGAAATCCCTATACTATTCCTACCCTATGGCATGCCATCTATATCCGACTCAGCCCGACACAGTTAATAGGGTTTAATTTCACATTTCAATACAACCAATATCCAAAATCAAGTCTTCATATAATCACATATACACATGAATTCAATTCAATCTATAATAATCAATATCCAACTTTCACATTTGCATTCATAATGTATAAATCAATCAATCCATTTCACTCAACTATCAACCTGTCAAATACTCACCTCAAACACTTGCCATATGCATTAAATCGAATTGCAAAAATTAGTAACTAGATTCGAATTATAGAAATACAAATCGTGAATTCCGAGCTATTCGACGTTGATTTTATCTTTCCCCTTTTTAGTCGAGGATTCCGGTACAACCTTAGCTACGGAATTAAAACAATTAAAATTCATCAATACAACACAACTCAATTTCATATTGAATATTTAAATTTTTACTCAATATTTGCCTAAATTTTAATTTAGTCCCTAAACCAAGACTAATTTTTATTCTTTATGTTTAATCTTAATATTTTTATACTAATTTCACTTTAAGCTAAATTTAGCTCCCTATTTTCAATTAAATTCCTAAATTTTTAATTTTTCACAATTTAGTCTCTATTATTCAAAATTTATAATTTATTCTACAATTTAATCCTTTTTTATTTCTAGCTTAAAAATATATCAATTTAATCCCTAATACTTAAACTATTCAATAATAAAAACATTTAAAATCTTAATAATTGCTAAAACTTCGACATGGTTTGGGTTGCCCTAGATAGCAGGATCCAAAAAACATACAAAATACAAGAAAATGGACTAAATTGACTAACCAATTGAACTTTGAACCCTAGAAGTCCCTAGCCGTGCGTCTCCTTTTCTTCTTTCTTTATCTTTTTCTTTCTTAAATTCTGTATGTCTTTTTGTCTTTTCTTTTTTTTTAATTATTTCTTTTAATACTTATCTTGTTTCATTATGCCAATTATTATTATATAATATATATATATACATTTACTTAATTATTAAGATAACATATTTTAACATATTTTTTATAACATAGGTATAATTACTACATTGGCCCTTTAATTAATTTTTAATCTATAATTCAACTTTCACCCTATACATAATTTGGTCTTTATACCTAATTACTTTTAATTCGAGTAAATTCGCTTAACTGAAACGTAATTAACTACACAACTAGCTTCGTACGAGTCCGATTCACAGGAACGAAATTTCGAGAATGCACTTTCCGACACCCGTGACTATCAGGTTGTTACAAGGAGTGTGTAGGCCCTCCCGACTAAGCAATAACATCTCTTGAGGGCTAAGTCGGAGCCTGTACCAAGGACCCACTAGGAGAAACCCTAGATAAGGTCTCGAAAGAAAAATGAAGCCACCCGCTTGAAGAGTTTGGATGTTAAGAAGAAATATCGGGACCCGTCAAGTCATGAATAACTATCTCTATAGACCTAAAGGAAGTCCCTTTACCATATGGTACTTCCTTAAGCCGCTTCCTCTTGGTATCTTCAACACTTTCCGAAGGCCTTTTTAAACCCACAAAAGGGTTAAAACATACACAATACAACCAATGATAAGCTTAGCTAGGTAACATGATAGCAACAAGAAATAATTACCTAGATGGCCATTACCAGAAATGTCCTCATCAGAAAAAAGTTTGACAGTTTATACATGAGATCATCGCGGATTCGATGAATGGTTTGCCTAGTTCCTGGTGGTAACTTCCAATTACGGTAAGGCAGATTCCAGAATTTTGTAATATAGCAAATGGGCTCCAATGCTGCCCCTCATAAACACTTGGGAATCCTAGATTTGGAATAGAAAGGGAAAGCATGAGACGCTAAGGGCACTTCCCATTTTCATTGGAAACCATCCGTTATATCTCTAGAGGTGAACCCAAAAACACCCTCCTCCTCAAGACAATATTTAAAAATGCCTCTCAAAGTAATTTCAAGGGTAACCAAAAATATTCCTTTCTAATTCATCATTTTATATTCAAGAGAACCTCCGAGAACATTCTACAGATACGGACAATAAAACCATCTTTTAGTGGAAGGACGCGTACATTCGGTGGGAAAACCAAATCTACTCCAAAATTTTAGCTCCACGAGGATGTATTCACTATAGTCAACATTTATAGTAACTTTCTCACTATAAAATATGTTGTGTGTATGTAGGGCCATCAACCTAGGACAGAAATTGAACAACCTGGAAAACTTCTCCTCATTCAACTCCCATAAAAAAATACATATTGTGAAACATTCAATCAAAAAAATATATTCCCTTCATATGGTACAAAATAAAAATATCCAATGAGAAATCACCAAGAGAAACTTATCAACTACTCTAACGCTACATTACAGTCATAAAGAACATTCTGAATGAAGTTGGGGAGAGGAAGAGTAAAACTTGCTTCAAGCAGAAATAATAGAAAGAAGAATCCATGCCTCCCGTTAATAGATTCTGGGCCAAAAACATCATTGAGATGATGTGATCCTTCCAGGATGCTGAACTCATACTTGTGATGTTTTGTAAGTAACCCACGACACATTAGCAGTTTCTTCATCTCTCGGTAGGTGGTGGAGCATTGATAACTATGACTCACTATCGGCTAATCAGTCTTCCTCTTGAATTTTTCGTCCTTAACTTCTGACTTTTCAAATTTTTTCGTACTTGGCTTCTAACTTTCACCACTGCTTTTGACAAAGCACGACCAATACAGGCACCACCCTTATTCTGACTCTTGCCTGACTATTCACCAACTTTGGTCATTTTTTAGCAAAATGAAAAAAGTTGCTTTAACAATGAAAAAAAAAAAAAAAACCACCATAAGGTGAATGGAAGCACACAAACCATTAAAATACAGAAATCGTTGTAGAAAATTAACAGAAGAAAGAAAATCGCCAACAACAGTTACAAAAATTTCAAAAACAAAAATGAGGCAAAGTAACTTCGAAGAAGACAATTGAGAATATATATACTTATCTCCCAAAATGCACCGTTTCAAAGGACGACTAGCATTCAATGGAAATTCTGTAATATCCTGGATTATGGCCTATGCATTAATACCATATTAGATGAGGTAGCATGCTTATGAATATTCTGAATGTGTTCTATGAATTTTGTGAACCTTAGTGTGTAGTTAAATGCCTTAAAAACTATTAGATTTAAAATTTAGAAAAGGGAGCTAGGCCTGATAGGTCTTAAGAAAAATTGTAAGGGGGGTATGACACACAAACGGGCTTGGAAAAGTGGCTTGGAGGCGCCACTTAGGGCCTCTGAAAATGACGCCATGGGCTATGGGGAAGGGCCGAGGATCGAGTCGCGTGGGAAGCAAAATAAAGTTTTATTTTTCGGCAATAAGAGGAAGAGATGGACGGCATGGGGAGTCTAAGGGAGGAGTTTAAGATGAGATATTATTCTTTTAAAAATTTCGGCTAAAGAGGTAGATAAATGAGGAATTATTTTGAATAGATAAAAGAGGGAAAAGAGGAGAAAAGTAAGAAAGTTGATTAGGAGATGTGTGTGGCCGGCCTAGGGACTCTTTTGAAGTAATTTCGGCTAAGCTAGTAAAAGGGGATAGCCGAATATCATTCAATACTTTTTGCCTCTCTTTCAAGCACTCTTTTCTCTCCAAGCTATCATCTTCTTCTTTTCTTTTTCTTTTTATCTGTTCTAGCCAAAATTTCCTTCCCCCTATTTTTCACCATTGTCGTAACCCCTAAGGCTTCATACCTCTTCTTTTGTGACGCTTGTGGAAGCCGAATCTATAACCCCTTGCTACCCTTTTCTAGAACCGAATATACAAGGTACTCCTAGCCGATTCTTCATCAAGCCTCAAAGCCGAATATCTCTGTGGTGACAAATATAGGTGCTGTCGACTTCCTCAGTAGGAGTAAGATCTAATTTGATTTCTATTCTTTTAGGCTTGTCGAAATCTAAAGACTATTCCTATTATTATTCTTTGACTAAAATCTTAAAGAGAGATTTCGGGATTCTGCTACTGTCGACTACAAGGGAGGAATCTTTTGGGACTTCAAAGATCTAAGGTAATCTATGAGTGATATTCGGCCATAGGCCATTTTGATAAGATTTGGTGCAATAGGATGATTCTAACGTGTATCTATAGGAAATCTCAACCTCACCAAGAGCAAGGATCGATTTTGGGATCTCAGATCTAAGGTGAGTCATGTATTCGGCCAAGGGCCATTTATTAAGATTAAATGTTACAGTAGGATCCAACATATGCCATAGTGATTTCGACAGATATCCCAACCAAGTAGCATTCTTCGGGATTTAAAATCGCAAGGTAAGTACATATGTACATTCGGCCAAGGCCATATTTTAGTATCAGTGCCTAATCGATTTTAACTATGGGTATTAGGAAGGAGTGCAATCGGTTTTGGTAGAATTTTCGGCAAAGCAGTGAACCGATAAATACATCAGGTGTGTACCCCACACTATCTCTTAATAGATTTAAGGCAATAAACTTAATATATATATATATATATGTTGTGTTAATGTGAATGTGAATGTGGCCAACGGTACCATGCAATGGTACAAAATACTCAGGTACGTTTTCCTACTCCTACTATGAGTATGATATGATCTGTAATGGCATATGAGGAATTATAAGAAAGTAAAATAAGGAATGTAACATATTCTGTGTATGATATGTATGACATGGGCATATGGGTTACTATGAAAGGGGAAGTGAATGTGGTGACTTCGGTCACATTATCTGAATGTGGTGACTTCGGTCGCATTATCTGAATGTGGTGTCTCATGACACAAAATATTATCTAGTGGCTATGCCACGAATTTTATAAGGGCGATGAGCACGTCGACTGCAGCGACTGCCTTCGATGGTGTGTAGCGGATAGAGGGTTGACTTAGCAATCCTCACGGTGTGCAGGTTGATACGGGTGATGTGTAGCGGATGGTACCTAGGTTTTGGGTTCGGGTTTGCATCATTCTCTTTATTCCGCTAAATGTATTTGTATGGATTATTATGCCTAACTGTTGGACTTAGTGTTGGTTGTACACACTGAGTCTGTATGGCTCACCCCGTTGTGGGAATATTTTTCAGGTAGTGATCAGTGATGGACCGGGTCGGCAAGAACTTGATGGTGGCCATGCTCAGTTCGGGGATTTATTTGATTTTGGACATGTTTATATTTTAAATACTTTGAATTCATTTCGGGTTTTAAATTTTGATGTAATAAGGCCATAGTTGAACTATTTTATTTTTTTTATTATGTTACGAATTGTTATCAAATTAAAGATTGAGTAAATTAATTTTAAATAATATAACCTCTAATTGTTTTGGACACCCTAAAACAAATGGTTTTCAATATAAGATAAACTTGTTTCCAACTCGAGCCCAACCCAAAAATAATCTTTCTTTCAAAATCACACAGTTTTTCCAAAGTAACAAAAGAATTTTTGAACCGTTTTACTCGAGGAACATACCAGATTCGGTCAAGGCTCGTGGGCCAGGTTTGGGGTGTTTCAGTTTGGTATCAGAGCCAGGTTTTAAACTCTCAGCCTTGAGTTTAAAGCTCACAATGTATTAAAATTTAGGCCCAAATGGATTTTTGTGAAATTAAGCAGGTTTTCAGGCATGGCACCCAAGTCTCCGACTCGAGGTCCACCAGGTAAGTACCTCTATCTATTGTGTGAATTAGGGTATGACTTGTAGATGGGTAGAAATGGAACGTAGATTAGTATACTAAGTACTTGAACCCTAGGACTAGTTTACCCCATCAAGTACATAAGACTTAAGTGCCTAAGTAAATAAACCTGTGGCTAAGTCGCCGAGTTAGGGTGTGGCAACCTTTGTGCGCATGTCTAGGATTGGATCCGGAAGAGCACTGGTACTTAAGCGATCCCTAGTGACTCACCTCCTCTTCATTTGGAATCCTACCGATCGTAGCTTCGGTTCACCCTAACCAAGAGGACTTACTCACGTGCTAAACCCAATAATTAAAACCCGAAAAGGACTAGCCATATTTTCATGAAAACCCTAGTTTTAAAATCACCAAATTACCCCTTTAAATAGTAGCAAAACTTGGTTTGAAAATTTTCCAAAATATTTTCGATTTACAAAATTACCTAAATACCCCTAGTGGTAAAATTACTAAAATGCCATTGGTTTTAAAATTACCATGTTACCCCCGATTTCAATAAAATTTTCTGATTTTGCAAAAATATCAAAAAACTTAACCATTACAAAATACTAAGGTACCTTGGTTTGGAAATTTACGAAATTACCCCTGTTTTACAAAATTACCAAAATGACCCTCGATTTATAAAATTTCTGCAACAACACTGATTTGGAAAACAAATTCTCAAAGAAAAAACCCCAAGTTTTGTAAACTTTGAAATACTTTTGATTTATAAGGATTTTTGGAAGTTACCTCGGTTTATTACCAAAATACCCATGTAGGAAAAATGACAAAAATACCCCTGGGATAGGAATAAGACAAAGATGTTAGGGTAATGAATGTGTGTGGTAGATACTACTAAATGAATGTTTGAATGAATGTGCTCCTCTGAATTAGGATAGAGAACTTGAACGAAAACCTTGATTGATCGAAAGAACTGCTATTAAACTCCTTTCATAAAATTTCTTCGCGAATAATAAGTGGAACATATACTAATGCATAAAAATTTCTTAATCAGAGTAAAACGCGAACGTAGACATGAGCTCTAGGGGACGTGGTCGCAATGTATGTGGACGCGGTCGAGGCTGAATGACCGTGTTGGAACTCGTTAGGTCGGGTCAAGGATCTGAGAATGAAGTACCACCACCACCACCATCAGCTGTTGGTACTGAACAGCAAGATCAGATGGGAGACGATCTTTGTATCGCGGTCGTTTGCGAGTTTTGAATACTGGTGGTGGTCTTTGGAGGAAATATGGGAGCTTGAAAATCGGTACCCGAGCGACTCCGGGCCAATGGAGCTGAGGTGTTCCATGGTGTATCTGGTGTGGCACCCGATACCGGTTAAGATCTTGGTTCAAGCGACCGAAGCGGATCATGGATGAGCTCGATCGATTGCGAGGAAAAGTTAAAAGGGTTGGTGGCGCCGCTACGTGATAAAGCATATCAATGGTGGCTCACAGTTAGGGATGGTGCCACGGTGAGGATCCGACACAGGAGTATGTTAAGCGCGGCGTACAGAAGAAGTATGTCGGCACGCGTTACAACGATCGCGCAGGAAGGCAGGCATTCACGGGGTGGTTCAGGAATAAGTCCGTGGCGGAGTATGAGGCTGAATTCTTGAGGTTAAGCCGATATGCTCGGGGCGTGGTGGTTACTGAGCATGAGCGATGTGTCGGTTGAGGACGGACTAAGGGATGATCGAGGTTGTTAATAGCCCCACATCGAGGCGGGAGTTTCTGCGTTGGTAGAAAAGGCTAAGGTAGCCGAGAGGATTAAGGACTCTGTAAGGCAGAACTCGGATCGGAATAGGCCAAAGAGAGGTTTTGGGCCGTTAGGATCATCCGGGAATGTTCAAAAGAGGCCTAGAGTTGATGGGCTGTGAGGTCAGCAAGCTACTACAGGAGGGCAGTATCGTACTTGTGATCAGTGTGGGAAGAAGCACTTAGGTGAGTGTTGGAAAAAGACGGGAGGATGCTTTAAGTGTGGGTCCAAGGATCATATGATTAAGGACTGTCCTATGAAACCAGATGGGAATCGACCAGTAGCTCAGAATATTAATCAGGCTGGTAGAGATGGACAGCAGCCTCAGCGAGGTCATGGCCCGAATGACCGAGGTAATGGTGCCGGTAAAGGACGTGGAACACCGGGCAGAGGTGTTGCTAATACTGAGGCAAGGCAGCCGGGTCTAGTGTGCGCGGTTTGCCGGAGGGAGGATGGAGACGCGCCGAACGTCATAATCGATACGTACCTGGTATTCGGTAAACCTTATATTGCTCTAATTGATGTGGGCTCGACCCATTCCTATGTTGCATGTAGTGTAGTGGAAACACTAGGCATAGCCTCTGAACTTTCTGCTAGAGAGATGACTGTAGTAAGCCCACTAGGTCAAACTGTAGTGGTGAATAAGATCTTTCGGAATGTACCTTTAGAAATTCAAGGAGTAGTATTTTCTGCCAACTTGATGGAACTTCCCTTCGGAGAGTTTGATCTCATACTTGGCATGGACTGGTTAGTGGAACATCGGGCTGTATTGGATTGTGCAGCTAAGCGAATGGAATTAAGGACCCCAGAGGATGGGGTGGTAATTATGATAGGAGAGAGAAGAAACTACATGTCTAACGTAGTTTCTGCTCTTAAGGCTGTAAAGATGGTTCGAAAAGGGTGCAAGGCTTTCTTGACTTTCGTTAGTACATTAGATGTAAAGGAAGAAGGTGTTAGTGGAGTTAAAACTGTAAGGGATTTTGAAGATGTGTTTTCGGAGGAATTACCTTGAATACCTCCAGATAGGGAGGTGGAATTTGGAATTGACTTACTACCGGGAACAGCTCCTGTGCCAATTGCCCCATACAAAATGGCACCAAAGGAGTTGGTTGAGTTCAAGGCTCAAATTCAGGAGTTGCTTGATCGTGGGTTTATCCGACCCAATGTGTCTCTATGGGCCGGTCCTGTTTGTGAAGAAGTAGGACGGAACTATGCGAATGTGCATAGATTATCGTCAGTTGAATAAGCTGACCATCAAGAACAAGTATCTTTTGCCAAGGATAGATGACTTGTTCGATCAGCTTAAGGGGGCCGCAGTGTTCTCAAAGATTGACTTAAGGTTGGGGTATCATCAGTTGAAGGTAAAAGAGGTAGATATCCATAAGACAGCTTTTAGGACAAGATATGGGCATTATGAGTTCTTAGTAATGCCGTTTGGATTGACGAACGCCCCAGCCGCGTTCATGGACATGATGAACCGGGTCTTTCAACCCTACTTGGATCGGTTCGTTGTTGTATTCATCGACGATATTCTAGTGTACTCCAAGTCTTAGGAGGAACATTATAAGCATCTTCGGATTGTGTTACAAGTGCTAAGGGAGAAGAAGCTCCATGCCAAATTCAGCAAGTGTGAGTTTTGGCTGAAGGAAGTGGCGTTTTTGGGACATGTGGTATCCGCAGAAGGAATAAGGGTGGATCCTCGAAAGGTTGAAGCAGTGTTGGATTGGAAACCACCTAAGTCGGTGGCTGAGATTCGTAGTTTCTTGGGTTTGGCAGGCTACTACAGAAGATTTGTGGAAGGATTCTCATCAATAGCCGCGCCTTTGACAAAGTTACTGAGGAAGGAAGTACCTTTCGTATAGACAGAGAAGCAACAGAAGAGCTTTGAGAAGCCTAAAAGGGTGTTGACTGAAGCCCCAGTTTTAATTCAACCTGAAGCAGGGAAGGGTTTTACGGTGTATTGTGACGCTTCTCATACAGGTTTGGGTGGCGTACTGATGCAAGACTGGAAGGTGGTTGCTTATGCGTCTCGACAATTAAGGCCACATGAGGTTAATTACCCAACTCATAATTTGGAATTGGCGGCAGTAGTCTTTGCTCTTAAGGTGTGGAGGCACTACCTTTATGGAGAAAAGTCAATTATTTACACAGACCACAAGAGCCTTAAGTACCTGCTGACTCAGAAGGAGCTGAACCTGAGACAGCGAAGGTGGGTGGAGTTACTGAAGGACTATGATTGTTCGATAGAGTATCACCCGGGCAAGGCGAATGTAGTGGCAGATGCCCTAAGTCAGAAAGTGGTGTCGGATCTGAGGGCGATGTTCGCACATTTGAGTTTGTATGACGATGGAAGTCTGCTGGCAGAGTTGCAAATCAAGCCGATGTGGTTGGATGAGGTAAAAGTGAGTCAGTTGGCAGATGAGGATTTAAGTGCTAAGATGCGACAAGTTCGAGAATGGTGGTTTAGAGGATTACTGGTATGTCGGTGAGGAGTGTTGTGCTTCAAGAGTAAAGGTGCGTATCTTAGAAAAATGGGAACTTAGGCGGAGAATTCTTCAGGAATCGCATAGTAGCCCTTATGCTATGCATCCCGGAGGTACTAAGTTGTCTGAGGATCTAAGGGAGCGATTTTGGTGGCACTGGTCTAAAATGGGAGATTCTGAGAATTTGTCGGCAAGTGTTTGACATGTCGACAAGTTAAGATCGAACATCGAGTTAAAGTCGGGTTACTTGACCAATCAAGATTCCGTAGTGGAAGTGGGAGAGAATCACCATGGACTTCGTTAGTGGGCTTCCCCTTACGCCTACTTAGAAGGACTCGGTATGGGCGATAGTAGATCGATTGACAAAGTCAGCACATTTCTTACCAGTGCGAGTTGATTATTCTTTACTGAGAGGTTGGCAAAGTTGTATGTGGCGGAAATTGTAAGGTTGCATGGGGTGCCGGTATCAATCATTTCAGATATGGACCCAAAGTTTACGTCTCGGTTTTGGAAGGCTCTACATCAAGCTTTAGGCACTAAGTTGGATTTCACTACGGCTTTTCATCCGCAGTCGAGCGGCAGTCTAAACGGGTAATCCAAGTGTTAGAGGATATGTTGAGAGGCTGTGTGATGGATTTCAGAGGAAGTTGGGAGGACAATTTGCCTTTAGCGAGTTTGCCTACAACAACGGCTATCGAGCTAGTATTCGGATGGCACCGTATGAAGTTGTATGGGCGAAGTGTCGCACTCCTACGTGTTGGGTGAATTAAAGGAACGTCGAGTTTTGGGTCCGAGATTGTGGTGAGTGCGAGGAAAAGGTTGAGATAATTCGAAGACGCGGTTGAAGGAAGCATCTGATAGGCAAAAGTTGTACGCAGACCTTAAACGGAAGGAAATAGAATTCGATGTGGGAGATCAAGTATTTCTTAAGGTATCGCCTTGGAAAAAGGTGATGAGATTTTGTCGGAAAGGGAAGCTAAGTCCAAGGTTTATAGGACCTTATCGGGTATTGAAGCGAGTTAGACCAGTGGCATATCAGCTAGAGTTGCCTTCGGAGTTGAAGCAGATGCACGACGTATTCCATGTTTCTATGCTACGCCGTTACCGATCAGATCCATCTCACATAGTGCCAGTTGAGGAGGTAGAGCTGAGATCGGATTTGACCTACGAAAAAGAGCCAATTCAGATCTTGGAGCGAGATGTGAAAGTGCTACGAAGGAAATCGATTCCCTTAGTCAAAGTGTTATGGCGCAATCATGGATCGGAGGAATCTTTCGGGACTTCAAAGATCTAAGGTAATCTATGGGTGATATTCGGCCATAGGCCATTTTGATAAGATTTGGTGCAATAGGATAATTCTAACGTGTATCTATAGGAAATCTCGACCTCACCAAGAGCAAGAATCGATTTTGGGATCTCAAATCTAAGGTGAGTCATGTATTCGGCCAAGGGCCATTTATTAAGATTAAATGTTAGAGTAGGATCTAACATATGCCATAGTGCTTTCGACAGATATCCCCACCAAGTAGCACTCTTTGGGATTTAAAATCGCAAGGTAAGTACATATGTACATTCGGCCAAGGCCATATTTTAGTATCAGCGCCTAATCGATTTTAACTATGGGTATTAGGATGGAGTGCAATCGGTTTTGGTAGAATTTTTGGGAAAGCAATGAACCGATAAATACATCAGGTGTGTACCCCACACTATCTCTTAATAGATTTAAGGCAATAAACTTAATATATATATATGTTATGTTAATGTGAATGTGGCCAACGGTACCATGCAATGGTACAAAATACTCAGGTACGTTTTCCTACTCCTGCTATGAGTATGATATGATCTGTAGTGGCATATGAGAAATTATAAGAAAGTAAAATAAGGAATGTAACATATTCTGTGTATGATATGTATGACATGGGCATATGGGTTACTATGAAAGGGGAAGTGAATGTGGTGACTTCGGTCACATTATCTGAATGTGGTGTCTCATGACACAAAATATTATTTGGTGGCTATGCCACGAATTTTATAAGGGCGATGAGCACGTCGACTACAGCGACTGCCTTCGATGGTGTGTAGCGGATGGAGGGTTGACTTAGCAGTCCCCACGGTGTGCAGGTTGGTACGGGTGATGTGTAGCGGATGGTACCTAGGTTTTGGGTTCGGGTTTGCATCATTCTCTTTATTCTGCTAAATGTATTTGTATGGATTATTATGCCTAACTGTTGGACTTAGTGTTGGTTGTACACACTGAGTCTGTATGGCTCACCCCGTTGTAGGAATATTTTTCAGGTGGTGATCAGTGATGGACCGGGTCGGCAAGAACTTGATGGTGGCCATGCTCAGTTCGAGGATTTATTTGATTTTGGACATGTTTATATTTTAAATATTTTGAATTCATTTCGGGTTTTAAATTTTGATGTAATAAGGCCATAGTTGAACTATTTTATTTTTTTTATTATGTTACGAATTGTTATCAAATTAAAGATTGAGTAAATTAATTTTAAATAAGATAACCTCTAATTGTTTTGGACACCCTAAAACAAATGGTTTTCAATATAAGATAAACTTGTTTCCAACTCGAGCCTAACCCAAAAATAATCTTTCTTTCAAAATCACACAGTTTTTCCAAAGTAACAAAAGAATTTTTGAACCGTTTTACTCGAGGAACATACCAGATCCGGTCAAGGCTCGTGGGCCGGGTTTGGGGTGTTTCAAATTCACCACCTATCCCAAAAGTTTGTTGTTCATCATTATCATGACTCCCAAGAAACACAATCTTCAAAGTAAATTTATGGCAAAAACTCAAACGTTTGGACATAACTTTTCATTATAAAGTATAGCCACCATCCAGAACAACTTGGAAAAAAGGGAGTTATCGTATCAAAACATCGCAAAGAAAGTCACTTTGTAACCTTCTTCTCAAATCAAAGAGGAGGGGATATTATTATACCCCCATCCACGTTGGGACATATGGCAAGCATAGAAGAAGCCTGAATAGTAACCCTGCCACCAGCAAGTCGGAGGTTACTTGCGAGCTCACCTTCCCGAGATCACTACTTGGGCAACAGATGGCTTAATCTTCATGGGAAACATGAAGTCATTGGTCATTAAATATCACATAGGCTTAATTGTTTAATCCCATTACAGCCAGAATGAATGACAAGATCTATCCTGTCACATACATCCTTGTTCCATCAAAGACATCCCTCCCACATGCTCTGTAATGATGGCTAAATGGCAAGCACAACTCGTTAACACCACCTTACATGGGATCTCTTCCTATAAGTACCTGTAGGAATAAGGAATAAGGGTTTGACTTTTCGAAAATACTAAGCCTACACTCTTCCAATACCCTTTCAACCCTCAACCTTTACACTCTTTTCTCCACTACTCTTCATAACTCACGACTGCCCACCCCAATCGAATTGAACTGGGCTCCACAACAACCACCACTCACACCCTCTCTCCTCCATAATCAACCCTTGTTGTATCACTGTATCAACATCCATCAAGACCTAATTTTTAATGATTACATATATGTATTTTTGTTTGAGTTTTGATTATCTTGTATGATTGATTTCTCATAAAATTGTTGTTAGAGCTAAATGTTATACAACATTTTGTAATAGTACAAATAGTATTCTAATTAACATTTCATTGATATAGTTAAAGTTGACAATTTCAAATGTAATAATCTTTATTATTATTTTATTTTGAGTTTTAGTTGTATTTAGTAAAGAGACTTTATTTGTAATGAGAAACTAAATTATAAAAGGTGGTTAGTTAGTAAAATTTGTTTTTTTCTCTTTTTATGGATAAAGATATGGTTGACTTATGATAAGATTGTTAAATTAAAAAGATTATTAAGTTTTTCATTCTAAAAATTCGGAAGATTGTCTTGTTGTCTTTAACTAGTTAAACGAAGCTTATAAAATGATACTACAATGCAAACATGAGAGTATCAAATATACTCTAGAGGGCTATTTTGCTTGATACAGTTTTGTGTTTATTTCTTTCTTGCAAGCTACTTTCACTAAGAATTTTTTTGGAAGATCAAAGTCATAGTTGTTAAAACTAAATTGGACTGGCTAGTTGAACTGAGAATTGGTGGTACAATCAATTCAGCCAAGCTATAAAATGGGAGGAGTGAACTAGTGCAAAACTAGTTAAAAATCATTTGAATGAGATTTAAGTTTAAATATTTAATTTTTTTATGACTTATAAAATGAATGTTTATGTTTATATTACTATTTGACTAATTATTTGGTGCACAAACTGTGGAAATTTGTAATTCCATAAGTCGCATTCAGATTTTGTCACATATTTTATTTATTTATGTTTAAAATTACAATTTAAAGACACATGGCAAAATTTTAATCTCGCTTGTGTAGATAAAAATTTTCACCACTAATGTACCAAATAATTTTCATTATTGTTTAAGTTTATTATTTCATTATTTTTCCTTTTTTTTTCTTTTTTTCTTTTTTTTGAAATTTTTGAACATTTTAGAGTTTTTTTCTTGAAACTTTATTTTTGTAACGCTTGGACCAGTTGAATCGTAAACCAATAGTCTGATCAGCTCAACCACCACCAATCCAGTGCTTACAACATTGCAAGAAGTTCTTATTGTTGGAAAAATATAGTTAAGAAAACGATTTTCAGTTACAACGAAAGTTTAAAAATTTTGAAAATCGAGTTGGTTTGTGATAATTATAGAAATAAACATTTTTCCAAAAAGTACTTGTGTTTTGTGTAAGATAGATTTGTATCGTTCTCGGCTTTCAACTGAACGACCTTCTTTGCTATCCTCATACCTCGAATTGCGTTGAGTGTGGGCTCAAACAACACGAACCAAACAAAGAACACGAAATGATTTAATTACTTTCAATAGGAAAATAATTCTCTCAATTAAAATAGGTAAAAATTGTATTTATAAAAAATAGAATTTATTCTATGAAAATAAATTCTCATTACTTTCTAGTAGAATAGCAATATATGAAACTTATGTGTTAAAATCTATGTAAATAACTCTACCAGTGCCATCTATTTATAAGAAGAGATAGGAGAACTCTGGCTGAATAAGACTTGAACAAATGATAGTATTTAAAACAAAAAACACTCTCTTAATCTAACTAGGGAGGGGGTGGGCGACACACTCTAGTAAATAATACTAGGGTTGTCGCCTCTCTCTCTTATGATGAGGGGATTTGGGCATCTCCTGTATTGAGTTTCTTGGACTTTTAACTCAATACTTTATAATTTAATCCAACCTAATACTTGTTTTCTACTTCCCAAAAATAAATATTGTTTATTCTTTAACTAAATTAATTTCCTATTGGATAATTTTTTCAACCCATTTTTAATTTCGTTAAAGTCATACCAACTTTAATGTAACAGAATCTCTGAGAAAATATATTTAATTTACTTATTCAATTGGATTCATAATAATTAATTAATTTAATTCAATTTTTGAACTTCAATTTTTTTTAATTATAATTCAAAAATATTAAATTAATTCTCAAGTCATTTCTATCCTTAGTGATAAAACACATTCATTTGTGAATGCGACCCATTTTTCTAATTTCATCATTTTCATTCATTTTTGTTCATTTGATCTTACATGCAATTCATTTCTAGTTTGAAAGAGCTAGCTGAGGGACCAATTGAACATATATAATTAAAACCCAAATAATTTATAATTAAGTTCCAACTTTTAACCTATTAATAATAAACTTATTTAGTCACGAAGTCAGGCCACTATAGTATCGCGATTGAGCTCTCCCTAATTACATACCATTACGAAAGATATTCTCGTCCAGTGACCTTATGATAAGTGTATTAACCTCATAGGATATCCTAAATCTCTTTAGGATAAATTTGTTTTCCCAATATAATCATATTTTATCATATGTTAACAATTACATCTTTTTTCATGAAAAGTCAATTACTATGAAATAGTAATCAAGTAATTTATCACAAAGACAAACGACCCATGGTCACATTTACTTTTCAGCTATCATGTAATGACAATAAGAGAATATCATTTACCCATTTGTTGGGCTATGAATTCAACTATTGTGAGTGATGCTTCATTTTGAAGAATTCGTATACCCAGCACTCCAACTTTCGATTCCTTATCTATTTTAACTCAGGCTTTTACTTACATCAAAGTATATGAGTCATGCATATATGGTCCATCATCCACTCAAGATTTTGGTATGCCACACTATGAACATCACAATGAATAAATTCATAAACGAATTTAGGATCTATTCTACTTGGGTCCTATCTTATGTACTGTCAATCTAGTTAGTCACATCTATGTCTCCATCTTCTGGGAGTCATCCGCTCCGATGCTCAAGACAAAACATCTCTCCAATTGTACTTGAATAAGGTATATTAGTTTTTCAATCGGCTTGCTCATCTCTAATTAAACAAAGGACGTGTTTAGATTATCTACTAATATAAGTTGCATTTATGTATTACGATCCGACCACGTAATACCGTTTAGTATTAGTTAAATGCTAGATAATCAGTGAGCCAATATTTGCTTCTATTTTGCTTTGCGTGCAAAAACCATTGAGGACGTTATACAGAGAATATTAATGTAAACAAATGACTATTTTATTAACCAATTTGTTCGAAAAATACAAGTATGCAAAATGAATATACTACACTTAGGGCATCAAATCCAATGCTTATGAAAGTTCACCTTAAGAGTGTACATCCTCAAGGCTACAATAATCTTAAGATTGGTTGGGCTTAAATTGATGGTTGTATTATTGAATTAATGTTATATTAGTTTTTAGGTGAGGCCCCTTAGATGTAGGCGAGTACACCAAACTACGTAAACAACTCTTGTGCATTTTAATTTTTGCTTTCTATCTATCTACGTAAACAATCGCAACAATCTTATGCAACAGCTACTCAACCAGTCATTCTCAATTGTTATCAGAATTCAACATCAAACATATTTTATGTTAAATTGGCAACCAACTATCCTAAAAGAAATTAGTGGAGTAGCCAAGGGGCAGGCAGAGATCTTGGCCCTTTGACAAAATGATAAATTTTCTATTTTATGCCCTTCAAAAGTAAAACATTAAATTTAAGCATTTTTAGCTTTCAGTAAAATTAAAACAACTAAAATTTTGACCCCTCTAAAAATAAATAATTTAATTTAATTATTTTCTCCACAATATTTTTATCTTTGCCTCCCCCTTAACAAAAATTTTATAAATTCATCTTGACCCCTTAACAAATAGCTTCACCCCTGAAAAGCAATGTTTAAAAACTAGACCGAAGTTTAAACCAATCAGAGCACCAATTCCCAGTTCAATGTTTGACCGTTGTGTAGAGGATGAAAATTTGCACCAATTAGAATTCATCATTTATCATTATGGTTTATCTCTAATTAAATTAAATTACTAAATAGATAAATAAAGAAATTGAATCATTTTAGAACTCTTTTTTAAAAAGCCATATTTTTAAAGATTATTTCATCTCTAATTAATTAAATTAATAGGAGATAAATAATAAATAAAAGAGTTTAATTCTTATAAGCACTCAAATGAAGAAGTAAACTTTTACAAGAACTCTCTTTTACCGACTAACCTGCACTATAAAAAGGCATCACTTCCAAGTCATTCAATACACATTGACAAGTTCAAGAATCTATAATTCTCTAAAGAAACTGAAGAAAAATTCTAATGAATGCCATATTTGTTTTGAAGAAAAGCCGCATCCCGATCCAATTCAACTACGGAGGGGAAGTCAAAAGTTGCTTCTAAAGAAAGCTGTTCTTCGATCTTGTTCAACTATAGTAATGGGGTCTAAATCCATTTTCAAGGTCAAGTCTCAATGACCCTTGGCGCGAACATCATTGATTTAAGGTCAAGTCTTGATGACCATCAAATCAAATCAAATCACATTCTCAAGCAAGATTTTTCTAAACCCAATTCAAGAGCACCACAACACTTGAAACAAACTACATCCTTCTAAGTTCAAGACATGTTGAGGTGTAAAGCCCTAAATGTAGTTTATTCGTCATTTGTACTTGTATATTTCAAACATATTAGTTTGATAAAATTCCATCATTTATATTAATATCTTTCGTATTATATCCTTAACGGTTTTTGCACGTAAAGCAAAATGTAAGTAAATATTGGCTCACTGATTACCTAACATTTAACTAATATTAAGTTGCATTATGTGGTCAAATCATAATGCGAGAAGAAAACTTATATTAGTAGATAATCTAAAATGTCCATAGTATGATTAATCGAAATTGAGTAAATAATCAAAGGTCTATTATGTTGTCTATCAAGTCCAATATAGGAGACAACTTGTCTTAAGTGTCAGAGTGGTTGACTCCCAGAAGATATAGACATAAATGTGATTGTTTGGATTAATAGCACATAAAAAATGACCCAAGTTGGATTAATCCTGGATATGTTTATCGACTAATTCATTTTTGACATTCATAATGTGACTTACTTTAATCCTGAGTAAGCAATTGACTATATGTGCGTGACTCGTATACTTTGATGTATTGATAGTCTATGTTCAATTGATAATAGATTTGAAAGCTGGTACATTGGGTATAAAACTTCTGCATGACATAGTTGTACTTGCAACAGTGAAATTCATAACCTAATAAAGGGTAAATAATATCCTCTCATCGACATTGCATGATAGATGAAAAGTAACTTGGCCAGGGGTCATTTGTCTTAAAGATAAATTATATAATTGCTATTTTTTAGTAATTAACTTTTTCACTAAGGAAGATGTAATTGTTACCATAAGATAAAATAGAATCATATTGAGTGGATGAATTTAACCCAAAGATATAAATGATATCCTATGAGGATAGCACACTTATAACAAGGTTATTGGACAAATGCTTAAGTTGCTTTCATAATGGTATACAATAAATGAGAGTTCAATCATGGTACTTCAATGGAATGACTTTATGGCTAAATAATGTTGCAATTAATAGATTAAGAGTTGAAACTTAATTACAAATTATTTGAGCCTAATTATATATGTCTAATTAGTCTCTTCGCTAGGTCGACATAACCCAAAACAGAATGCATGTAGAACTGATACTACGGAATGAATGAAAATGATGATTAAGAGAAATATATAACATATACCATTATTCGAAGTGAATGCGTTTTCTCTCTATGTACATGAGATGAATTAGAAATTAAATTAATTTCTTCAAATTATTATTAAATTAATTGCAATTAAATAATTGAAGTTCAAAGACAAAATTAAATTAATTAGTCATCACAATTTTATTAAATAAGGCAATTAAATATATTTCCTCATAGATTCTAGTACGGTAAAGTCATCATGACTTTAATGGAATCAGAATTGGATTGAAAAAATAATTTAGTTGAGTAAATTAATTCAATTAAATAAATAATATTTTGGGAAATAGAAAAAATCATTATTGGGTTAGTTAAATTATATAAGTTGGTTAAAAGTCTAGATGGCACTTATAATTATACTAAATACACGAGATGAACCCGAGAGCCCATTAAGCTTGGAATGGGGCAATAACCCTAGCTCCTTTTGGGGGTGTGCCACCACCTCTAGTATTCCAAGTAAGGGAATTGTATTTTTTTCTATTAAAGTTTTATTATTTAATCTACCCTTATTCAAGTAAAACTCTTATAACTTTCTTATTGACCGCCTTCCTCGGTGCGCGATGCACAAACATCAGACTCGAGAGAGATATCAACAATTAAAGACAACAAGAGATAGAAAATTATATTATCATGCGATGTCTGAAAGTGTGACAGGTCAGTTGTAATATATTTGTACAACAGGGTGCGGAGTACTCCGAGGATCGAACACTAGAGAGTCGGCGATTGAGCTACTTCTAGTGACAAGCATGCAAAATAAAGGGTCTAACTAACTAATTTCTAAACACTATAGCATGACAATCCATAAAATCGAGAATAATTACACTAATTTACCACTAATTAACACAAGGACTAAATTGTAAAATATGCAAAATTATGAAATTAACCAATGAATAACAGATGACAGTTGATTGATTTCAATGTGGTTCACTAATCTCTAAATTAGGGATCTAAATTGGTTAAACTGTAATATCCGGGATTTAGGGGTTATGCATTTTAACTTAAATGTAAGTGGTAGCATGCCTATGTGTGGTTTGAATGTGTTTTGGGGGTTTTGGGAACCCTAGAATGTAGGTGAGTGCCTTAGAAAAATATTGGATTTTAAGTCTTAAAGTGGAGCTAAGCAAGATAGGCCTTAAGAAAATTTGTATGTGAATTTAGACTCAAGTACTGAGCTAGTAAAGTGACAAGGGAGGCGCCACTTAGAGCACGGGGGAGTGACGCCTCAGGGAGTGTGAAGGGCCTAGATTCGAGCAGCAAGGGAAGCATTTGGAGCTTTTATTTTGCAGCAAGGAGGAGCAGTGGTGGACGGCATAAGGACTCTGGTTGGATGAGTGGAAGATCAAGTCAAATTCATTCAAAATTCGGCTAAGGAGGGAGGATAAGTGTTGACTCATTCAAACTATTTTGAATGAGAGGAGAAGAGAAGAAATAGGAGAAAAACAAGGGATTCGAGAGAGAAGAGAAGAGTTGGCCGACCAAGGGACTCCTAGGATGACAATTTCGGTCATGTTGAAGGGGGAGGAGGCCAAATATGCATAGTGAGGTTTAGGCATTCTTTTTGTGCAATTTCTTTGTCTAGAAAGCTTGTGTGCTTTTTCTTTTGGGAACCGAAATAGGAGATCACTTGTGCACTATTTTCTTTATTGACCAAAGCCGAAACCATTTGTGCATCTTCTTCTCTTTATTTCATTTAGGCCGAACCTCTCTTTTATCTTATTTCTTCATTGCCGCAACTCTCAAGAACTCCAAGCACCTATTCTCTTAGTTTGTTTTCTTTTGTGCTGTACTAACACTTCTTCATCTTCCTTCTCCATCCCATATTTCTCCATATCAGATTGCTCACCTGTCATTAAGCCGAAAGCACATTTAGCCTTAGCCGATTGTCTATTAAATCTCAAGCCGAAACATATCACTATATAGCCGATTTCTTCATCTATTTCTCCTTCAAAGTCAATCACTTTTCTATAATAGCTGAATCTCTTTGTGTTTCCAAGCAAGGGTGCAATCGATCTCAACGTTAGGGGTAAGGATCAACTGTCATTCGATTTTCTTTTTTTTCTTTTGGATTAGCCGAAATCTAGGAATCTAATCCCTCATATTCTCTTTAGCCGAAACCATGAAGGAAAGTTTCGGGGTTCTTCTATAGCCGATGATTAGGGGGAGATCATTTGGGATTTGAATATCCAAGGTAAGTAAAGTGTGATCTTAGGCCGAAGGCCATTTACTTTGGTTTATTAAATGTTAGAATTGAATCTAACATATACCATATAGGGATTTCGACAGACTCCATAGGCAAGTGACGGTTTCGGGATTTAGACGAGCAAGGTAAGGGACATTAAAGTATTCGGCCAAAGGCCATATTGTCTATTAAGGTTGGCCGATTCTAACTATGATCTTTTAGGGGCAGTTCGACAGGGATAAGGAGAAGTCTCGGGATTCAGATCTTTTCGGTAAGGGTGTTTTAGGTTAAAAAAACTATATTTGTTTAGATCTCGTGTTAATTAATCGGTTTTGATTAAATGTTCTCAATGGATGCGAGCACCAGTGGAGGAGTGAAAAGGGTAGTTCCTACCCCTAAATTCAAGAAACGCTCGGTTTCTGCTGTTCGTGATTGGCCACCGGGGTGTGGGCCAGCGTCGAAAAGGGATAAGCAGTTCATTGTTATCCCTGCTAGCGAGAGTGTCGGTATCGATAGTATCATTCTCACCGTTATCAGGTGTGTAACCCTACATTAATTCCCGATAGATTAATAGCGATAATATTAAATATGTGTTAATAGAAATACAAGTAACATGGCTAAGGGTACCATTCAATGGTACAGTGCATTCAGGTACGATACCCCTTCTGTTAGTAATGTTTCTAAACATTGATATGAAATATGTGTGATTTCGATATGACTCCGGGGTAAGGTATATTGCATGATAACTGATTAATATGTATGATGCATGGGCATATGGGTGATATTGATAAAGGGGAAGTGTTCCGGCGGTTTTACCACATTATCCGATGACTTATGTCACATATTATGTATCCGGTGACTTATGTCACATATTATGAATCTGGTGACTCTGTCACGATTATCTGGTGGCTATGCCATGATTATAAGGGCGATATGCAGTTGACTGCAGCGACCACCTTCGATGGTGTGTAGCGGATGGAGGGTCGATTTAGTAATCCCCACGGTGTGACTGGCTGGTACGGGTGGTGTGTAGAGGGTGGATATTTAGGTGGGCTCGGGATTGCATTTCATTTTGTATGTACATGTGATTTAATATGTCATGATTCGATATACCATGTTATGGGCTTATGGCCAAGTATGATATAAAACGGGATTTGCCAAAAGGTTAAATTAAGGCTATGATCGATTGGGCTTTTAGTGTACTGTTACACATTGAGTCTGTTGACTCACCCTTCGTGGGATATCTTTTGCAGGTGAAACTTAGTGATTTGGACCGGGTCAGCAAGGACTATGTGGTGGCCATGCTCAACTCAGCATTTCGGGTTTTCTTTTAATTAAACTTAGCACGTTTTCTTTTATTATTTCGGGATTTATTTTGGGTTATGTTTTATTGTAATAAGGCCACTATTAGCAGATTTATTTATGCGTTTTAATTCCTGTCTTGATACGAACAACATCAAACCAACGATTAAATAATTTTCTTAAAACTACTTCAATTGTTTTTGACACCTAAACACCTATGGTTTCCAACTTAATGTTAAGCTCTAAATTTGGCTTTTTTAATGAGATATAGACTTACATAACAACATGGTTTTCAACAAGCTTATAACTTAAATCTATTTTTCTTCGAAATCAACATATTTTCCAAGATGGCAAAAACGAGTTTTACTCAAGGAGTATGCCAAATCCGGTCGAGGCTTGTGGGCCGGGTTTGGGGTGTTTCATAAAATCCTAAAGTGGTTTCATTTTACCTCTCGGCCTCATTTTTACCAAATTAGACAAATTAGTCTAGTTTATCTCTCAACCTCATCGGCTAACCCGTGATTTATCAAATTGGTTCCCAATAAGATCTCCTATCGGTCTCACTCATCTTTATTTTTCCTTATGGGCATCAATCTTAAGTTTTTAACTCTATTCGATTTAGTCTAATTTATTTGCAACTTAGTCCCTCATCCAAAAATCAGCTTACCCACATCTCCATCAACCAACCCCCTTAAAGTTTAGTTACCCATGCTAAAAACTGAGCTAAAAATCATGAAAGGAAAGAATATAACAACCATGAACAAAAAGATTGAGAAAAAGATGAAAGATTGGATTTTTTAAGCTATAAAACTTGAAAGAAAAGTAAATATGAGCATTCAACGGTAAAATGAAGACTAATAAACATAAAAGGTAAAGTTTTTAACAGATTAAACTAAAAGAAACTGAAATAGATTAAGCTAAATGTTGAAATGTCATTACAAGCAAATGAAATAGGCTAAAAGTGCAAATAAACCCTAGCTACAATAATAACTAACAAGAAGAACGACAAGAACAATGAGGAAATTTGTAGAAAAATAACTTCTATAGCTAAGGAAAATAGAAACTAAGAAACCCTAAAAATGAAAAGAAAACCTAAAAGAATTAAAGATAAAACTAAGCTAAAACTAAAGCTAATGTGTGTATCCTCTCTCCTTAGCCAAAATTGATTGATTTAGTAGCAATTTTTTAATCCTATTTTGTCACCAAAATGCCTTTGAATGAGTCTCATCTGATTAGTGCTTCGGTTGGACAAACGCTACCTTTGGCATCATTATTTTGTCCCCTTCACGATGTGGATATCATGATACCCAGGGTAGGGTATCACGATACCAAGATCAGTATCGAAATAGGGTCCCTCTTGGAAGGTGAATATCATGATACCCAAGGTGGATATCGCGGTACCACTGTAGGTGGTCTTCATCCCGAGCCCGTTTAGGCTATTGCGATTCCCATGCTCCGATGTCGTGATATCTTTTTCTTCGGTGATCTTTTCGCACAATTTCGATCCACCGTCGAGTACCTATAACACTCCATCAGATGTTAGGGCCACCAATGGCACAATTGGCCAATTTGGGTTTCAAAATGATTAAAAGAAAGTATTTACACTTATTAAATTGAAAATCTAAAATCTACACTAAACTACAAAAAAATACGCTAATTTGCCTGAAAACAAACTTCTTAAGTATAACGGGGAAGCTTAATTTGACATATTAAATTACGACAGATCACCTATAAATAGGAACAATGGTATGAGCTAATGACACGCCAATTATTCATATTTTGAGCATCATTACTCTGTTAGAAAATAGTGGCAATTTATTTAGAGAATAAATTCTATTTTCTTGCGTGCTTAAGTTTTTTGGTTTCCCATAGAGAGAAATTAATTTGGTTGTATTTAGGCTTTTCATGTTTTTGAGTTTGTAATTAGATTGTAGACTATCATCTCCATGCAATAATTTTTTGTTTTATTTTTAAAAAATTAAAAAGAATTTATGTGAGCCTAAAATAAACTAATTAATTTTTTTAACCTTAAATTTTTTTGATAAAACCCAAAAAAGTGAGGCGGACCGATAATCCAACTGAAATCAAAACAATGAATGAAGGACAACAAACCAACATGAGCAGCAGTTGGCACTAGGTGGCATGGGCGAAGTTGCCCGAAGCGTCACACGTCGCATGACACTCAGGCGAGCTAGTGGGGTGTCTGCCCTAGCAGGAGGGGCTGCACTGAGGGAGGTTGAGGCATTGTTGCCCGAGCCAGTCGATGCAACTAGAAACATAAGCCAAGGGCATTGCGCCCCAGGCCTGCTGCCTTACACAACAATTGATCGGGAGAAGGCGAGATAGGGACTGAGGTCTCATACTCCAGTCGATCGACACTTGCCGATTCCAATGACAACAACAAAAGGGCCTCAGCCTAAGCTGATTGAGGTCAACTAGCGGCAAGAAAAATCAATGGAGTTTTCTTTATAATCAAGAAATCTAGAAATTGTAACTTCTCTAAAGTTTATAAATAAAATTGGAACTTCTTTTTAAAGTTTATAAATAAAGTTTGAAATAAATAGTTAAAAACTTATAAAAGTAATTAAAAAATATTTTTAAATTTTATAAATTAGTTCAACCAACTACTTTTTGTTTGAATTACAATTCTTTTTACCAATTCCAAACTATTTGCTCAAAAACCAATTTAATCATTTTATCCAAACTAAAATATCAATCAATTCCTTATCCGAAAAAACCTAACTTATCCGATCCAACCACACTACTTAAAAATTACATAATTCCTTTAATAACCGATATTCACAATAATAAGAAAATATAAAACATTTATTACATTTACGATCACGAGAATATTCGATAGCATTAATTTAAATCAGTAAGAATAATATATGATAATAAAATATATAAAAAATAGGGTTTAGAGTTTAAAGTTAGAAGTTAGGAGTTAGGAGTAAACGTTTTAAAATCTTTTATCATGGCATTATATCTACCGATATGGTGGGTAAGATATTTTACGAGGACCAGCAGCTTCTGAATTTCCTGCTAATGATTTGATGATTAATACATTATTCTAAAAGATACAATGGATTGGATTGAGATTTATTTTCAATTTGGACCGCCTTTTCACCTCTTCCTCTTTATATCATCCAACTGTCTAACTATATTTATTATTTATTTTTTCCAGTGGTCAAACATTCATAAAATTTTAATACCTAACATATACTTCTTTTGGGAAAAATATATGTTCGCATGCCTAAATAGTCAAACAAATTGTTGTTTATAAAACATAAGTTTGGGTCAAAGACGCTTCACATTGAGAAGAATCATTAGAAACAAATATCAAAGCATATGTAGATTGTATTAATTGTTTTTTTTATTTTAATAATTTATTAATTAGTTTAGGGATTTTTGTTTGTCTTATATTACATTTTAGTTATTTATGTTTGAAATATTACATTTTAATCATTTATGTTATCGTTTTATTACGAAGTGGTCACTCTACTGTTAAGTTCCGTTATCTCCCTAATGGCAATTAGGCATCCAAATTGGCATTTGAAACCTATTTTCATCCCAGTAACTGGACATCAAGTTGGCATTTAGAACCCATTTGGACTGCCACGTTGTCGTTAGGGAGGTAACGAAGTTTAATGGTAGAATGACTACTTCGTAACAAAACGATAATGTAAGTGACTAAAACGTAACATTTCAAACATAAGTTACTAAAATATAATCTGAGGTAAACAAAAGTTTACCCATTAGTTTATGTTAAATTCTAAAATTACTATTAAATATTGTATTGGGTTAACTGTATCAAATGTAGATAGATTTAAGTGTTAAATGTTGGTTTGAAATTGATGTGTAGTATATTTTAAATCATATGAATCAAATTGTAAATATGTGTGCACTTACAGTATGGATAGCTTAGGTCTAACTTATTTTTTAAAAATAGACATTAGTATACACATGTTTACATTTTAATCCACGTGTCCATGTACTTGATATGCTCGTGCTTACCATTTTATCCATGTGTATACTAATCAGTTTGAACTAGCATTTAACACCTAAACTAATAATTAAGTTGACGAAATGGCTTAACTGATACAATTTTAATACTTTGAACATGCAAATAAAAAGTTTTAAAAATCGAGGACCAATTTAAATTTTGAACCTGGACATATTATAGAATTAACCTTAACATTTTATATATATTTATAAACTGATACTCCCGAACAAGCTCTTCCTTTTAATTTAGCTTATTCTTAACTTATGACACACTCATAATATAAATGAAAAACAAAATTATAAAGGCTTTTAGTTGAAACCGTGAAATATAGATATTAAAAATGATAAAAGCTTAGCTTCGAATTTTATTTTGTATTACTTTCAAGCATATTTATTGGAATGCTTTAAATAGATAAAACTCCAACTTAAATCCTCAAAAAATCCATTTGCTTTAAATTATTTATAAAATGAAAATAGAAAAGTGTGCAAGGACATGAACGCACCGTCATCCCGTTGGAATCGTCAACCCCATAAACCAGAAAACCCTGGCTAGCTTTTTGACAAAATTAGTGCAATTTATAAATAAAATAAATTTAATGGAATGCTATTCATTTTCCATTTCTCAATCATGCTCAAAACCTTAAATTAGTTGGTTAATAATTAAAATTAGGCATAATGATTTATTTCATCCTTCAATCTTAAAAAAAGTTATTTTAATTTTTATTTAATTTTTTTAATTTTTAAATTTGTATTATTTGTTGAATCACCTCAAAATGAATAGAAAAAAATTAATTTTACCACGAGAATGCCAAATGGTCAATTAATTAATTTTTAATTTAAAAATTCAAAAAAATATATTTTTTAAAATAAAAATTATTAAAACAACTAAAAAGTAAAAAAAAACTTTTTAATGTTTTTAATTTTTAAAAATTTAATTATTAACGTAGACTACCACGTCAACAATATTAACAAACGTCAATTTTTCCATCCATTTTGGGATGATTTAACAAACAAATCAAGTTCAAGGGTTAAAATATGTGAAATTTTAAATGAATAACTAAAATGACTTTTTTTTTTATCAAGTTAGAAGGTCAAATAAATCATTATGCCTTGAAAATATTTAATTTTTTTTGGCTTATAAGATTAAATTTTTGTAAAATATTCAAATTGAAACCAATTTTTAATTAATTCTTAATTTTTAAAAAATGTAAAAAAAAAATCTGAGTAAACTACACAAATAATCACCTAACTATCAAAAATTCTCATTTTAGGCACCCAAAATAAAAAGACTGCAATTTTGACACCCATATTATATAGTCCGTTCATTTTGGTCACTCCCATTACAAACTCTAACGAAAATCTTATACGACATTTTGGACACATGGCATAATTTATCATGTCATAAGTATTGCATAGCATTTTAAAGGACTAAAATATAAAATTCCCAATACTAAGTATTAGCCAAAATAAAAGAATAAACAATAATTAAACAGTTGAAAAAACCCTGAAATTCAAACCTCATCTTCTTCCTCAAATTTTAATTTAGAATTTGAAAAAAAATTACTACACCTGATGTTGATTACTATTTCACTAACTAATTATCCTTAATCTCACCATTATTGACAATGTGAAATTTTCATCAAACTGGGAATTAGCAAATTACAAAATGGGAAATGGTCCAATCCAACAGTAGGCAAACTCGTTACTGAAGTAATCGTAGCAACAGAACCTCAAATGATCTGATAATCATAAGTTCGAATATCAAATCCTAAGTTCAATTTTGAGGAAGAAGTTGTGGTTTGGATTTCTGGATTTTTTTTACCTATTTAATTATTATTTTTTCTTTTTATTTTGATTAGTAATTAGTATTGGACTAATTATAGTTTTGTCCTTTGAAGTGGTATGCAATACTTATGATAAGATAAATTGTGTCATGTGGCATTCAATGATTGGTCCATGTGTCAAAAAAAACCATATAAAATTCCTGTTAGAGTTTATAACGAGAGTGACCAAAATGAATGAATTATAAAACGTGGATGTCTAAATTATAATTTTTTTATTTTGAGTACTTAAAATGAGAATTTTTTATAATTAAATGACATATAGTTTACCTTTTAATTTTTTTACTTAGTGAAAATTTTAAATTCTATAGAATAAATTATATATTTAAAATTAGAAAAAAAAAAAAAAAGAAGCAATGGAATCGAATTTGTCCAAACTAATAGAAGATTCAAGTAGATTCCATTATAATTCTATTAATTATGTTAAAAAAGTTAAAAGGGTAAACTAAACCTAAAATCACTGAGCTATTAATAAGTTTACACTTTGTTCACTCATTTTTTAAAGGATATAAAATGATCATTGAACTATTTGAAAGTTTTCGTTTAAATCACTAGATTGTTAAGTAATTTTTTAAAGCCTGGTTGGTAAGCTCTAAGTGACAGTTCGATGATTGGTATGATGGAACAGTACCCATCGACTAGTAGAAGGACAT
The DNA here is from genome assembly GCA_025503065.1 of Gossypium bickii. Classification (NCBI taxonomy): domain Eukaryota; kingdom Viridiplantae; phylum Streptophyta; class Magnoliopsida; order Malvales; family Malvaceae; genus Gossypium; species Gossypium bickii. The sequence continues at coordinate 12,041,789 of CP106710.1, read as the reverse complement.
ACCTCAAATCCAAGTTGATCTGACGGCGGGATCAAACTAGAGATGAAGAAACTCATTTAGATTTTGGTTTGTATATTTGTGACATTCGAAATTGTTTCATATAAAAACTAAACCATAGAAGAGAAGAGGTGGATGAGAACTTTCGATTGATATCAGTGGTATGAACAAAGAAGTCTATACGACGATGATCAACCATAGTAAAGAGAGGCTAGGGTTTACAACAAAGTGATTGTTACTACTTGACCAAGAACTCTCTAAAAAAACCTAAACAAAGTAATTTAGGTTGCATTAATTCATTAAAGGATAAAAAAAAGTCCATAACATTTTCCAGTGATTTAAATGAAAAAATTTGAATAATTCAGTGACAATTTTATATTTTTTTAAATTAAATGATCAAAATATAAATTTACTAATAATTCAATTAAGTCAAATAATTTACCCAATATTAAAACACATCACATTAGTAATATTTAAAAAGGAAAACCAAACCCAAAGTATAAGAAACTCAATTTTTGCTCCTCTTACTTTTAATATAATATTCTTCTATTTCAGTTACCCCAGCATTCAATGAGATTGATTATTTAATTACTATATCTAGAAAAAATTATTAAATTAAAAGATTGTTGAAATTTTGAGAAAAAGAAGTTTGACTTTGGTTCAGTTAATCTTTTTCAGTCTTGCAACCATTAAGTAAACTGATAGTTGCTTAGGTTCTTGTAATTAAATTCTAAAATTTAGGTTTATGAAAATGGGGGTCTCATGAATTTAGAAATATATATGCATATACATGTGAATTCGGTCACAATTGCTATCTGACAGAAGTTATTAATGGTGATTGAATATATATGTAAATTGATTGAGTCTTAACTTAATTGGTATGTGTATTATATTTCTATTTAAGGATTGGAGAGAGACAATGGATAGGTTTATATATTGTATCAACAAAGAGCAGATATGATGAGAACTTATAATGAAATTAATGTTTAATAGATATATATATGTGTGTAAACTGACTGAGTCTTAGCTAGATTAATATAGGTATTGTCCTCCTATTTAAGGATTTGGGAGAGACTATGGATAGTTTTAGATATTGTATCAATAAAGAGTAGATATGATGAGAACTTAAAATGATATTAATGTTATATATATATATATATATAAACTGATTGAGTCTTAGTTGGATTAGTATAGGTATTGTCCTCCTATTTAAGGATTATAGAAAAATTACTGTTTAAATATATATAATATATTAAAAAATATTAAATTCCCAAAGTTGATGAAATAAGATTTAGTCCATTTTTAAACTTGAAAATATAAAATCTGTTAAGCTTACATATGACTGACTTAGAGTCATAGTTGTTGAAAGTGAAAAAAAAAAGAGTTGGTAGAAACAATTTCAGCCACCAAATTAATTAATGATTTGTCAATATATAGGCTACCTGTTATGACTAAACATTTTCCCATCCCAAGTTAATTTAGGTTATTTATGTGTGTGTTTTTTGTACCCTTTGATGAATAAAAGAAAGTTATAATTTACTAATAATTTTTTGGATTCAATCTTAATTAACTTTAAATTTTGGGGTCATGATTCAATTCTTGAATATCTTTGAATGGAATGATTAAATCAAACAAACAAACAAAATATTGTTTGAGCCTCCCTATGATTGGGTTAGATTGTAAGAGATGAATAATGTATTTTAAGTTGGGTTGGGTTTTTTTAGGTGTTGCAAGAGCCATGTTAGTTATGGAGCCTTGATGTTGTTACTCCAATAGCTTTTTTTTCTTTCTTCTTCTTCTTCTTTTTTTTTAATTTAAAAAAAAAAACAAAACTTAAAAGAATTAAAAGTAGTATTATTTTTGTCACTTTCAAGAACTATTATACCAAAACATTAACTCTCTCCATCTCCGCAAATACTATTTTGGCAATTTGATTTGCAACTACATCAGCTTTCTTTAGAACATGTCTGATCTCCCAATACTTGAAACTTCGTAGCTTTTGTTGGATTCGTCCAACCATTATAAGGCTTAAACTAGTTGTATTACTCCTTGATACTTAACTCAGTTGAAGTTAAAAAAAAAAATAGAACTTAAAAGAATAAGAAAAGTAAAGTAATAATAAAGATGGATAATAGACGAGAAAATAAAATAGTAAGAAATACCTAGATTTATACCCAAGGGCGAATTTAAGGGGAGACAGAATTTTTCCCCCAAAATGAAAAAGAAAAAAACTTTACAATCGTCAAAAAAATGTTTAAATTATAAAATAAAAATATTAAATTGCACTTTTAACTCTCTGAAAATAAAAAAAAAACAATCATAAAAAAATTTATAAATCAATTTCGATTCCCTAAATAAAATTCAAGAGCTGGCTTGGAGCCCACTACTGCATGAGGATCAGTTGATACTAGTTGCTATTGACCTGCAACCTTACTAAGGGCAAGGCACAAAGTTTTGTAGCACTTCAACAATATCAGTCATTGCTTACTACATGATTTATATGCCAAGAGTTATAACTTAAGGTTTGACTTGCTGCTACCTGTTATTTGTTAATGAATGAGCAATTTGAATTATGTGAATTTTTGTCTATAATTACTAAAATTGTTTTAATTTTAGCCACATGAGTTTCTATATACTAATACCCACACTCTCTTTCTTTCATGAGAGCCAAATTAGAATTAATGAATTTTTTTTTAGTCTAACTAAGTTTTATTTCATATTTATTTTATAGTTTATGAAGATTTTTTCAGAATTCGTAATTGTCTCTCTCGACAATGTCATTTTTAAAATTCGAAATTAAATTTTCTCTTTACAAATACAATGTACCTTATTATTATATCCAACACTTACCAATAGAACCAATAAACCTATTTGTTTTCTTTGTAACAATTAAACATGATGATGAATATTTTTAATGGAATACTTTACCAACATATCACGATACTGTTACCATGAAATTTTTAAATAGTATGATAAGAATGTTGGTGTAAATGACAAAATTAGAGAGAAGATATGGTATGGGGTTGGTGCCATAATTTTGAAAAAGAAGTGACAATTAAAAAAAGAAAAATAAAAGTGGTGTTTTAATCCCATAAGAAAGGGTGTATTAGGTGGAATTTGAGGGTAATGTGTCCAAGGGCAATGAATTTGTGCCCCTTTGTCATCTTTTGCTATGCTTTTCCCCATCAAGCTCCCTAATGGGGGATTAAGCAATTAAAAGTATTAATAATATCCCATTAATTTAATCTCCCTAAAGAAAAAAAATCCATCAAATTTAATATATTTTAATTCAACCTTTGAGCTCTTGGAATCTCTCTAGAACCTCTCTACTTTTTCTTTTCAAGAAATTGTATAAAAAAGCCCTTTTCACACTTGGGACATGCTCTATCCAATCTTAATTTCACTTTATATTTCCACATAATCCTTTTAAGTGATAACAACTTGGAAACCATGGATTGTATAAACATGGGCCAAACTTTTAACATATGTATCCATTTTTATTTATTTATTTATTTATTCATTTAAATGGATTATCATAAAGTTTTAAGAAAATATATTCTATGTTCTAAACTATCAATGATTGCTTTGATTCTTTAAAAAGCCAATATTTTTTGTTGAGTGATGAATGATGCTTCTATTATTTAATATTTATGTATTTATTATTAAATTTAAATAAAAATAATTTAATTCGGGTTGGGCTCAATTGTAAGATGCATTACACTTTAAAAGGCGAATATAAGTTTTAAAACTTGGATATAATTAGATATGTTCATGAGTTGGGTTACCGGCCCAGACTCGAAGGCTCGCTTGAAATTTGAGTAAATATTAGCTCAGAAAATGGGATTGGGCAAAAAAATTAGGTTCGCTTAAAACCTTGAATTTTTGTTATTTTTGTCCTAACCCCTATTTTTGAACTACTATATGTAAGGCTTTAGCTTACCTTTTGGTTTTGTGTTTGAATCCTTACGCGTGAAATAGAAAAGAATTCGAACTCAGAATCTCTCACACACAAGCAACACACCTAACTACTAAACCAGATTAACTCACTTAACAAAATTTTCACAACCTTAATTCAAAAATAGGACGTGACCATTCTTGGTTTCACTAACCCAATGTCTACTAACTTGATTTTTGGGATGTGACAAAATATATAATATTACTCTAATGTAAACATTAAAATAATATTAAGATGACTATATAAAAAATTTCAATAAATAAAAAAATATTAAATTTAAATAATATAAATATATATTTTTTTTAAAAATTTAAAAAAATAATATGGATGAGCCTAAGATAGGCTTGGGTTAGTCTTTTGCAAATGTGAGCGAGCTTAGGCAAAATTTTAGGTTCATATTCTGGGCCAAGTTGAGCTTGGGTAAGTATAAAGTAAGTTAATATTATGTTTAGGCCTAACCCATGAACACTTCTAGATATAACATTGTCGGAATGGCAGCCTCGAACTCTAAATATAAATCATATCCATTGATATGGAAAATACTTGATATTTTTGTTCGAACCCTTCAAAATATCAAGTGGACCTTTAAGCTTAGGAGTTTAGTAGTTTGGCATTCACATGTACATAAGTTTTTAGTAAATTAAAAACGTCCAACTATTTGTTTGATGTAAAAAAAAATTGACTGTTGAATAATTATATTAAAATAACAGTATTTTGGATTGATGTAAATATAATATAAATATAAGGTCATTTCTATAATTTACACTCATAACAAATACAAGTATGTTTATAAATTTAATGTATGAATTGTTAAAATATTGATTGTAAAAAGAGTTATGAATGTGTGTAGAACTATTATAGATTTTACATTAACGTAAGTAGATCCCTCCCTATATATACTCTTGAATTTTGGGTTTTAGAATATGCGACGATAAACTCTAAAGATAGTGAATTAACAACAACAACAACAAAAGAAGGAAATGGCTTTGAATGCCAATTTTCTTTTAAGCTACAATAGTTTCGATATGATTGACTAATTCAAACTAACCAAAATAAATTTAAAAGGAACCCACATATCTACATAGAGTAGATTTTGAACTTGGAATTTTTAAGTTACTAAAACCTTAACTTGTTGAACAATTTTTTTTTTTAAAATTTATGTCATAGAGATAACCAAAATTACCAAATAATATTGATTGAGTCTTGATTAACATAAATATTGATATTAATGTAAGAGGCCATGAATTGAAATGTGTTAAAGTGCAAAATAAATTTTCGAGGTACAAAAGCATCCGGGGCTTATTTTTAAAGCTTTTGAGCTGGATTTTTTCTCCTTGCCTTTTGAGCTGGATTGCCAATGAACTTGCTAGGAAGATATTGGAATGTTGGATTGATTATTAATAAGATCATTTAGTGATTAGTATCACTAATTATTATTAATAAAATGAATTAAAGTTTGCCATTTTTATGGAATTTAAAGATTGCAATTATTGAGTGGGTCCTATATATAAGCTTTGAGGTCTGGTGTCAATAAATGGTTAATATCCAATTTCGAATCTTTTAACATGTTCAGTATTATTTTATTGAGAACATAGATAATTTTAACTTTGAAAATAATAAATTTACTATTTAATCTTTTAAATCTGATAGAATCACACTTTAATCTCGATAATTTATGATTCATTTTTAAGTCCCGCATACCTTAAATCATAATATTAAAAAGAGGGTATATTATGGTAGGATTTGATGAGCTCCATTGGAGGATGAGAATATAACACCGTCCAAAGAAAAACAAAATTCCTCCGACCAAAGAAAAAAACAAATAAAGAGATAATAAAGACAAAAAACACAGAGTTCGACTTAGATACTCGATCTTTCCATAATATTGGAGGATCTAAACACCTGCATATTTATATATATATAAAGAAGTTACATGTACTATAATTTGTCACATTTTTTATGTGAGTAAAAGAAGAAATAATATTTCATATATATATATTGAAAAGTAATAAAAATTACTTGAATTGAAATTTAATTAGAAAAATATAAAAAAAAATTATAATCACATATTATATAGAGATTATAGATTATGGATATCCTTTATTGATGAGTTATTAACAATGGGTAAGAACATACATATTTAAATGTTAGTGATAGTTGATTGGGTAGGAAGAAGAATGGTAAGTCGCTCTCTAATTAGAACCACTAAGCAGCTGAATTGCAACCCCACAAGCAGATCAGCCTAGAAAGAAACTTTATCTATTTTTATATAAAATAATAAAGAAAACGTGTGGAATTTTCTTTTTTACCATATTTTATATCCATATATGTATGTATATCACACCCATTTGGTCCACCACCTCACTGCAAATCAAGCACTCATTTTAATAAACAATTACTGATTTAATCCATTTGATTCAGTATGATTATTCAATTTAAGATACGATTTTTTATTTTTTTTCCCTGTCCTGACACATAATTTCAAAATAAAAGTAGGGCTGAATAAAATTCAATTTGTTTCGAAAAAATCGAAAAAAAATTAAATTTTAAGTTAATTGAATCTTGTTATTCAATTTTTTCGAGTCGACTTGAATAAGTGATTTGAGTTTTGAGTTCGAGTCGAGTTGAATTTTATAATTCGAGTAACAGATTGGTGTAAATACTCTTTGGTCTCAGTCAATTTTGAAAATGAGCAAATTAGTCTCTCTCTCAACAAAAAATACAAAAAAAAAAAAAAACAATTTCTAAAATTCCAAATATTTATAAAAGTTCCAAAATTTATATTTTTAAAAAATTTATAAAAAAAAACTCTAAAGAATATATAAGTTAAAAATTTAAAAATTTTGTAAAATAATAATTTTGAAACATAAATTAATTAATTAATAATTCAAGTTTATCATATTAAAATATCTTTTCTTTTCTTTTTCTTATTTTGCTTTGAAAAAGTTTTCAAATATATATGGTTTCAAATTTATATATTTTAATATGAAATTAAGTTATATTGTAACAAAATTTTAATTTGATATGTTTAATTTTTTTTTTAATTTAACTCGATTCGACTCGAATTGAATTGAATTTCACTCGACTCTATTTGAAAAAAAATTCAAATTGAGTTAAGATAATAAAATAAAACTCGTCAGTTATTTAACTCAAAATGTTTTTATTCAATCTCTGTTGATTAAATGGTAGAATTACATCTTTAAACTCTCTTAAAAATTACTTAATTTAAAATTTTTTAACATAAAATTTATTCAATCTTTTAAAATTTTATATTATGAATGACGACCTCATCAAATGAATTGAGTCGAGTAATGTGATATAAAAAAAATGATGTAACTAATTTGTTGGCAGCTTGACATTGTCCTAATTGTAGGTTTAAATACGCAAATGTAGAAATTAAAACTAAACAAAATTTGAGAGTTTGTTTAGAACAAGACATTAGTCTTACAAATGAAACAAACAAGAGTATTACCATACATCAACGCACTTGTCAGATTAAATGGTAAAAAATTCGATATCATTTATATAAAATTTCAAGTTCGAGTTTATGAATAAAAAAATAATATCGAAAGAGTTTATTCTCTATTTAAAGGTCTGATCGGACATGATGACTAAAAAATATATAGATTACGTGTGAGATTGAGAGCTAATTAGCCGCTGAATGAAAAAAATTTTCAGGGTTTTGGTTGCATGGAAATAGCAGCAATTTACGTTAAAGGATCTTCGGCTGAACCATTCAACAATAGACTTATGCCCACATTTCCCACTCATAGCCTACAGCCGCCTAAGCTATATGTAAATTGGCAACACTAATAATAACAATCAATTATCAACCCAATAAATCATATTTATGTATATAATAATATGTTTGATAAAACGCTTGAAATTATTCATAATCTTTCCATAATCTATAAATAAAAAGATAATACATTTTAACACATTCGAACATATATTTTCTTATATTGGCAACAATATTCATGCCAATTACCAAACCAAAATTACTATATCTTTTTTGACAATAATTATGTTAAGCATCATAGATATTTTTTATTTAACTTCCTATAAATTAAATGATATGGTACTTGTTTTTATTTTTTTTTTAAATATTCATGCGACTAATTTAAAAAATGATAAAAAAAAAATCTTATAATCCCATATTCAAAATCCGACACCTTACAATTTCAAATTCAATATTTTTTATATGCTTATTTGGTCTGTTAAGCAATTTTTTAATTTTAAAAATACAATATAATCTAATTTAACGGAAATCTTTCGAGGATATTATCAATTGGATCCCTCAATTATTAAAACAAAAGAGTGTAGAGATTAAATTTAAAATGTGACAAAAGTATAGGGATCAAGAACAGAATTAGACCTTAAATATAACTAAGCCTAATTCATAAAATCTTGTAAAAGTGCCTAATAAATATATTCCCACTGTTTGTAACCCTCAAATGGAATGGAGTGTTTGAACAGCAAATATTCACATAAGTTTTATTACAATCACAAAACCAAGATAGACACAATTGTAGACTTTCCAATGGAACTAAATCAATTTAAAACTTTAGTCAGAAAAAAAAGGTCAAAAGTGTCAAACATTGAAAGCCTTGTTGCCATTTGCTAACTATATTATAAAATTACTAACAAAGCTCCCTTTAGTATATTAATTTAATTGTTAAAAAAAAAAAAAAAAAAAAAAAAAAAAAAAAACAAACCACAAAGCTCCCATTGCGGCTCTCACAAGAGGGTTACCATTATTTTCCACCAGTTAGCAAAAACCAAAGTCCATCTATAAAAGCCCCCCCAGTACTTGTCTTTCTTCCCTATAATAAAAATCAAAGCTCTCTTTTGTTTTCTCTCTGTCTCAATACATATCTCTTACATCAAAAAAGCAGAAAGAAAAAAAAAAAAAACACAGTTTGGTTTTTATATAGGTGTTTGGAAATGGATGGTAAGAAAAGGGGCTGTATAGGGAACGTTCAAAGTGAAGAAGATCATGAGATGGATTTGATACGCGGTCCTTGGACTGTTGAAGAAGATTTTAAGCTCATCAATTACATTGCCATCCATGGCGAAGGTCGTTGGAATTCCCTTGCTCGTTGTGCAGGTAATTTAATTTAATTTCTTTTTCGTATTTAATTTTCTATATATATATGTATATATGTATGTAACAAGTTGGTTCAAACTTTTGCTTTGTGTGTCATGTTTTCTTCTTCATGTCTTTTTTTTTTTTTTTTTTTTTTTTCTGATTAATGACATGAGAGAGGCTTTTTCATGGCCATAGAAAAAAGGTGCAAAGTTCATGTTTTCGTTTCGGTCTAATTTTAGTTTTAGTCCCTGTAGTTTATAATTAAGGCCATTTTTAAAAATATGTAGCAACTAAAGATTTTATCAATAGTGGATCGGATTAAATCCAAATTTGTAGTATAGTAAAGGGACTAAAACTGAAATTAGACCCTTTTTTTTTCTTCTGTATTTTCCAACAAAAATGCAAAGCAAGAAAAAAGGAAAAAGAAGAAGAAGAAATCTTAAGGGTTTGATTGATTGATGCTGAGGATTTGATATGCATATAAGAAAAACAACACCACAACTTGTTAATTAAAAAGCAAAAGCTGTACGTTTTCATGGAAAAAGCAAAGGCATATAATTTAGAGAAATTTTTGTGGCTTATAAAATGTGAGGTGTTGATGATGTTTCGTATATATTTACATATAAAAAGAATCAAAAAGCTCACAACTTTACCAAATAAATTTACAGGTCTGAAGCGAACTGGGAAAAGTTGCAGGCTGAGATGGTTGAATTATCTACGCCCAGATATTAGACGTGGGAACATCACTCTTGAAGAACAGCTTTTGATTCTCGAACTTCACTCTCGTTGGGGAAATCGGTAAATCTTTTAACCTTAATTCCCTCGAATGATTATTGGTTCATAATGTTTTTTTTTTTGACAGATTTTTTTTTAATTGTTACAGATGGTCGAAAATTGCTCAACATTTGCCTGGAAGAACCGACAATGAGATCAAGAACTATTGGAGAACTCGTGTCCAGAAACATGCGAAACAGCTTAAATGTGATGTCAACAGCAAGCAATTCAAGGACACCATGCGTTATTTATGGATGCCTAGGTTAGTCGAAAGAATCCAAGCTGCCGCCGGTTCCACCACCACAACCACTACTACCACCGCGGTCGTCCCCTCCGCCTCTGTTATGGGCAAAGGCTTTTCGACACAAGTAACCCCGAGTTATACTTCGGAGAATTCGAGCACGGCCACCGCGGCTTCGTCAGAGTCATTCGAGGCCCAAGTTTCGCCGGTTTCGGATTTGACTAATTGTTACAATAATGGGTTCCAGGTTACTAATAATAATAACCCTAATCCTGATTATAATTTCCAAGCCTGTAGCAGCCAAGTTGATTACTATGAGCACAGTCTCTCAGCTGCTAATTATTACAACCATGGCGATGGCGGCTGCTTGGATCTTCAGACCAACAATTATCCCATGTTAGATGGTGCTGATTTATCAGACAATTTGTTGAATGCTGAGGATTTTTTGTTCTTACAGCAACAGTTCAACTTCAACATGTGAAATATATATGTTTCATGGATTTGGGGGTGAAATTCAATTGTATAGAAGAAAAAAAAACATGACAAAAATGGCAAGAAAAGATAGTGAGAGAGAGAGAAATTTGGGAGTAAAAATAATAATAATAATATCTTAGAACTCTTCAGGTAGATTATTGTAGAATTAGGGTAGGTTTAGTTTGTGGTGCGTTTATATGCAGATAGTGTAAAAATAGCAGTGACGGTGAGACTAAATATTGTAGCGTGATACAAAAAGTAAGCTAAATACACCGTATCCAATCATCCATCCAAACTCATCCTTAGTCTAATTGTTGTGGATCACTTTAGTTTGTATTTTGATTGTTTTTGTCTTTGTTTTCTTTTATTAGAAAAAAATCTTGTAATTTGAAGAGTTTTGTTTAATCTCATTCATTGATATTTAGTCAAATTATGATATTAGTCCTTGTATTTTAACAAAATTTAAGATTTAGTCCCTTTACTACTTTATGCAATCTTGGGGTTGTTAATATTTTCAGTCAAAATTTTCCAACATTCTATATTTATTAGTATATCATATGTTACATATCAAATCAAAATATGTTAATGGATAGAAAATTTTACGAAGTATTAATAATTGGACTCTAATTTTTAAATTAAAATTTAGTCAAAATATAAAAATTGATATAATGTTTATTTACTTAATTAATTGGTTTTTTTCCTTATTTTATATAACTAATTTTGAGATTCTGAAAATCATATTGTAAGTTATAAAAAAGAATTAAGCCAAGGGATTAAGGTGAATAATTAATTATGATGATTAAAATTTAGATTATAAAATTAACATTCTTTCTACTTCTACTTTTGAGAGCTTCTAGATGAAAAAGAAAGGGCAAAGCTTAAGCTTAATTATTATAAGATGAAAAAATTAAAAAATAATAAGGAAGACGTGGCAGCATCTGATTCATCCAATTGCTTGTTTAAGTTGGCCATTAAGAGATGTGTCATCTTATCTTATCAAAAAAAAAACCTATGTTAGAAAGTGAAATAATTAAAGTAGATTTCCGAACTCCATTAACTTTGTTTTCTTGTTTTGTTTTGTTTTTTTGTTGTTTTCCTCGTACGGACAACGTGTTCTGTTTCATCCCGTTTTCCCGTTTAACCAGACAGCCTCTTCTTTTTTAATTTAATTAATTATTAGTGCTGTTTAAACTAATTAAAATTCCTTTCACATGTTCTTTTTATTATGGTTTATGTGGTTCGCGTTTGACTGACTCGGTTGAAAATTTTTAATTACTATTGTGAATGATCAATACTGTTTATTTTTAATTTTAATTATTTCTATTTATTTATTTATTTATTTTCTAATTTAGATGCCAAAATTATAGCCGGTGTTATAGCAACCATCTCCGCACAATTTTCTATTATTTTTTTTTAAAAAAAAGAAAAGAAAAGTAAATGACACGTGTGAGGGAGAAGAGAAGGTGAAGCACGTGATGGAATAGTGTAGAGAGAGGATGACGGCTGGGGAATCTTTGTAGGCCGCGTGCCTAAGGAAGAAGCCATCGATATGGTCCCATGAGTGGAAACTGTTTATTTTTTGACACGTGTCTTATTAAGGAATTTATAAAATTTATTTTTTTGGGACTCCCAACTGCATAGCACTTCCAGCCGCAACTCTTGAAACACCCCAATGCAACCATTCCACGTCGGGCTTTTCGTTTTTGTAGTTTCTTTTTTCCAGATAATTATTAAAAATACGTCGAATTATTAATATAATTATATGCATTAAATTTTTATTTTTGTTCAAAATATTGTTTTAGATTAGAGGTGTTCATGAGTTGGACCTAAACATAATATTAATATATTTGACGCTTATTTAAACTTATTCATATTTGTAAAAGATTAATCCAAATTCATATTATTTTTAATTTTTTTAATATTTATATTTTTAATTTAATATTTAATAATATTATATATTTCTTTATTTATTTAAAATTTTTATATGATCATCTTAACATTATTTTAATATTTACATTAGAATAATATTATATATTTAGTATATATTTATTTTTTATGTGTTACAAATTACATAATATAAAGTAACATTGTAAATATATTAATATTAGAGTAGTATTATAAATTTAGTATATAAGATGCTGTCTTGGTGCAGATTAAAAAAATTATGCAAACTTGCTTAGGAGAAAGACTAATTAATAGAATTGATTCTGCTAATTCTTCACTTTGTACTCTTTAGGATATTATTGATTAATTTATTTGCATAACTTAAAATTATTATACAATATATTTTTTTATTTTTTTAGCAGTTTAATTGCATTGTTAGATTAATGAATTTCATATTTTATAAAAATAATTATAATGATGAAAAAACTTTTATTTCATTTAAAAATATAATAAATTCGACTTTGAAAATCTCTCATAAATTGAGGCTAAGAAAGTCATCCACAGCTGGAGTCCACAAATTTAGACAGCTAGCGTTCAAATAAAAATGGAGGAACCTTTGCTAAAGCTCAATGTTTCATTTCTTAATATCTGCTACTTTTGTTCACTCAACATGCATTTGGGCCCTTGATGGCTCCACGTGGAGATCCTACGTGGCATCTGGATTTTTATTATGTCTCTTGATAGTGTGCAACTGCGAAGTCCCTTTTGGTGACCTTTACATATATTTACACTCACCACGACGACGTTTTCATCCTTTTCTTGCAGAGGACCAGGTGGTGTCATAATCTTACTTTAAATGTGTGCATAAATATGGTTTTTTTAAAGGGTAATCTTTAATGTCATTTGAAGCCCCCGTCTTGATGTATAACGTAATGGATTCAGAAATACAAGTTAGAAATTTTTCGAGTAAAATTAAATTATATATTTTTATGATAGTAAAATATAATTTTATTATTTTAATAATTTATTTAATTTTTATCATTTTTAGAGGGGTCAAAATCTAGCTCTCCTAAATTTGTCTTGAATGTATACATACAAATCCCACTTTCTGATTTTCTTTTTCGAGTTATGTAAAGTTTGATATTTTACAAGTCCTTTAATTAACCAAAAACACAAATTTAATGGAGTTTCAACCAAAAATTTTATGAACACAACAATTTATCAATGTCTTAATTTGAAAATTAGCAAATTTCATGGGATTGCCAAAAATGTGTACAACATCTTCCTAAGCCGTAACCAATTAAGTAAATCATCGTGTTGGGGTTCCAGAATTAGTAAAGAATAATGTGTATGTTCTTATGCTTATCCTCTTTCCCTACCATTTGTCAAAAACCTAATTTTGTGATTTAATCAAAGCCAAATTGTATTGCAAATTAGAATAAATATTAAAACTATACATGAATTTTGATTTAAGGTATTAAAAATTATATTTTAGTTCAAATTATTAAAGAAATAAATATATCAATTTATTTTTATATTGAAAAAATATAATTATATATTTATGCAATATATAAACATATAATAATGTTATATTAATGGTTATGTTAGTAATTTATAAAAATAGAATCAAATCAGAATTTCATGTATAAAATTAAAGTTTAGGTATGACATTGCAGATTAGATTAAAGCCCATGAATTGTTTTGAGGCTTGTCTTTTACACATTCTAAACAATAAAAAAAATTATTTGTGTTGGTTTAAAGTTGTTTAGCTATAATTTTAACTTAAATAAGCCCTTAATTTTTAAAGTTTATTCAATTAAACCCTTAGCCTTTGATTTTATATTCAAATAAACTCTTAATATAAATCAATATTTCCTTTGAAATAAGGACTAAATTAAATACAAATCAAAGTATAGAAACTGATTTAAGTGTAATAAAAGGAGAAGGAATTAATGTGAGAAATAGAGATATGGTTATAATTAGTTGCGTGATAAATTTAGTTAATAAAATAAATGGGAAAATGACACAGCATATGTTAACATGTTGTGTTGATTATAATCCTTAAACATTTTAGGATAAGAGCTAAGAGCATCTTTAAATTAAACCAACAACAATAACCACTTTTGTCCTTAATTACGCCCTTGTTTAATAGTGTTTAAGGCAATTGCTGTCCACATTTTCATTCTTCCTTTTAAAATAACACCAAAATCCAATCCTTTATTTCTGTGTTTCTGCAACTTTCATTACCTTTAATGGAAAATGGAGCTTTAATTTTTTGCTTTTCTTTTTCAAAGAAAAAAAACTGAGAAAACAAAATTAATACGAAAGGAACTTGTCTAATTCGTAAAGTTGACAAAACTATTCCGAATTTGAAATACGCATCCAATTCATCTTACGAATCAATGTTCGAAGGATTTGATATTGAATTCAATAATTTAAATTCGAACTGAATCTCAAAAAATTTCAACCTAAAATCAATCAAATCTTTTATTTTTATACGAAAATTATCCAATCCAAACTTATCAATGGGAAAACAATCATATATTTGTTGAAATATGACTTAATCAAATTCTATGTACACATAGTGTTTGTAGAAATACCAAAATGAAAGAACTAAAATTGCTGTGAAAACTAAACAATACTTCAAGTAAACTTCTCCAAAGATCGGATTATTAGTTCGGTTCGGTATTATCCGATCCGGATTACAATAAATATAATTCGATGCTCTATAAAACTCGAGTGAGGATATAAAACATAATTAATGCAATATTTAGTACATGAGTTTAATTTTAATGTATATTTTGATATTTAAGTTTCTTTTTTTTTTTTTGTTTCAGTCAAGTATACGAGTGTGACTTTCATGTTCATTTTAGTATTGAGTGTTTTTTTTTCTCAGTTAAGTACCTAGGTTTTTTTATTAGAATCATCGGATCAAATGATGTCATTTATCCTGAGTACTAATTTAAACATTAAAATTAAATTAATATATCAAATTATATATTAACCCAAAAAAGTGTAATTGCAATTTGTGTAATGTAGAGTATTGAGGAGGGTGAAAAGCATTAAATCATAAAACCTTGTTCTGAGTAAGTGATTGATTGTTAGTATAAGATATAGCAGCCTAGTTGATTTTGACTTCAAAGTGTGTTTGATTTTTATATGAGACTAAATAATTAAAGGGTAAGAAAAAGATGGGTCAAACAAGTGAACATTTTGATGTAATTTTATGGAAATTAAGGTGGACGAATTTAATCATATAGTTTAATAATATAAAGGCATTTGGAAAGCATGTTCAACGTGAAAAGTTTGACTCACCCAAGCCTAAAACTAAACCTAATATGCTTCATCTTCATCTTCATCTTCATCATTACATTAGGTTTTTAGCTTTTCACCTAACTATTTTCATTTTCATGTGTTTATGGGTTTAACGTTAAGGAAACCAAAATTGGGTCTTTTTCGTATATAATAAATATTAATATAAAATTGATATTTAATATATTTATTCAAATTGGCAAGTCTTAATTTAATTGGCATGAATGTTAT
Organism: Gossypium bickii; assembly: GCA_025503065.1. Taxonomy (NCBI): domain Eukaryota; kingdom Viridiplantae; phylum Streptophyta; class Magnoliopsida; order Malvales; family Malvaceae; genus Gossypium; species Gossypium bickii. Next base: position 12,025,832 of record CP106710.1, on the reverse strand, counting down.
TATCAATGCGAGAGAACTTATAATGAGATTGTTTAAAAATAAATAAATTTATTCGAGAATACTTTTTTTTTCATTGTGTTACTAAATTTACATTAAAAAAAGTTGAAGTAAAACTAGAAGTTGTGATGTTAGTTGAAAAAAATTGTGTTAATTAAAATAAATTTATTACTTGAATATATATCTGGCATAAAATAAAGAAAAAATGGTGATAATTATAATTATTAGTTAAAAAAAATTAAAGTAAAAAGAAGTGCTATTTTTTAAAAATTGTATTAATTTTATTGATGTAAAAATAGAGTCGTTACTTGATTAGAACTTTAAGCATCTTAATTAATATCAGAGTTAACTATGTTAATTAGTTAATATTTTGAATAATGTTACTTTGCATTAATGGTATACAGTAAAGCTATATTGTATGTTGAATATGTTAAAAACATTGAATCCCACGTGATGGCTCGATGGTTAAGGGTGTTCACGGCCTCAAATGTGGCTTGAGTTCAAGTTTTACTAGTCGCATTAGTTGCTCGGACTTTACCCTATTATTATAATTCACAAAAAAAAATTGAAAAAACATGTAAAAATTATTATGTAAAAATTGATCTACTTTAATTATGTAAAATTAAAGAAATTTTAGTAAAATTATTTTTTTTTTATAAAAGAGTCCTATTAGAATATTGATCATATAAAATATTATGACAGTGTGTTAGAATTTTTACTTTTATATTATAGTAATGGGTGGCTTCCATATGTATCATATGGCCATAATTATGCTCACACTTGCAGATGTACAGTCCAAGAGTTTAGTGGATTAAGTTGAATAAAAGTAGGCCCATAATCTTTACCTTTTGAAGGCTAATACTGTAAAAGATAATGGACCAACTATTCTCTGTATGTCTATCACTAAGATTTTCATGTCTTCTGAGCTTCCTATGATGAGAAACATAAATACCATATATAATTTTATTTAATTGTTTTAGTGTATCTTTCTTTAATATTTAACATATATTCTTTACCATTATTTGTTAGTGTACTTTTCGAAGTATGATTTTTTTTCAATTCCACAAATGACTGAAGTTATGAAATATGCAATATGCTAGTACGATCCAATCTTCTTCTTTTTTTTTTATGTTGTATTAAGGTGACATTGTTAATATGAGAAATATTTTTTAAAACAATAAAGATCTTCTCAACCATATTTCAAAGCCTTGAATGTTTCAAATTAAAGAGTTTACGGTGTTTGTATCAGGCGTCATTCTTTCAAATGGTATCATACCTAGAATATGGTACAAAAAAAATTTTTCTTATTTGCAAAGTTAGCATCGACCTTATAATATTTGGGTTTATAGTCCAAATAGTCTATAACTTTAATTATAAAAACATATATAAATTTAATTTGGAAAATGACTTATACTAGGATATATTCATTTTTATAATGCATAAATTAAGTAAATAAAAATTTATGATTTATAATTGTCCAAAACGTTCATAACCTTTCTTATAAATAATATAATTTTTTTATAAATAAGTATATTATTTTTATAGTATATGGCATGAATACATAAATAAATTATGTCCATACTTCTTGGTTAATTTTTTATAAATAAATATATTATAATATTTCTATAGCATGTAATTATAATAAACTTTTTGGCCAAAACATTAGAATTTTTTTAGGATTTAAATAAATTTTTTTATAACATTATAAAACACACAAAAATTATTTCTATAATATAATTTTTGACCATAACCATCCCAAACACTAATATGTATTTATGTTTATAATATAATTTTTTATAACTTATATAAAAAATAATTTTTAAAAATTAGATTTGGATGTAATTACTCGCATAATTATTTCAATTCTCACCATTCTCCTAAGAATTGGAAAGTGTAATTAGAGTGCTCCAATTACACCCAATTCAATGAGACACACCAAATATATCAGTTACCCAAACATACCACTCTTGTGTAATTACAATTAATTACACTCAAATCCAATTATTAAGTGGCTTTCCAAACACTACCTTAATGTGCAATGTGGGATATAGGCTTTGATATAGTGTAATTATACACATGAAACTTTTATTTTGATTCAATTGTACACATGAAATTTTAACTTTGATTCAGTTGCATGCATTTTATATTAAAAAATAAAGGCAAATATGCTAAAAAAAGCCCTTAAACTACTACACTTTATTTAAAAAATCCCTTATACTAATTTTGTAGTTAAATAAGCCCTTGACCTATGATTTTTACCGATAAAACCCCTTGCTTTAAATGTTAAAGTAAAAATTATTTTGAATTGCAAGCTCTTATCTTTATATTAATGCAAAAGAATTTAAAGAGTGATTGTGTTATATATATATAAGTACTTTCAAAATTTTTAAAAATCATAGGTTATAATAGAGGTACTCATGGGCCAGGTCAGGTTGGGCCTAAGATGATATTAATATACTTTATATTTGCCTAAGTTCAAGCTTGGTCTGGAATATGGGTCTAAAATTTTGCCCAAACCTCCTCATATTTGCAAAAAACTAACTCGAGCCCATTAGGCTCTCCCATATTATATTTTAAATATATTTTTAAAATATTTATATTATATTATTTTAATATTAATAATTTATTTTTTTATGTATTGAATTTTTTATATATATTCATCTTGACATTATTTTAATGCTTACATTAGAGTAGTATTATATATTTAGTATAGGTTTATTTTTTTAATGTGTTTTAAATTACATAATATAAAGTATTATAAACTTAAAAATAGGTCAAGTCAAGCTAGGGTTAGACCTTAAATGTTCAACCTCGAGCCTGGCCTATATTTTAAACGGGTTTAATTTTTTGCCCAAGTCCACTTTTTGGGCCTAATATTTTTACATAAACCCTCTCAAAATTCGAGCAGGCCTTTGGGCTTGGACAAGTAGCCCGACTCATAAACAGCTCTAGGTTATAGCTTATTTAACTATAAAAACAGAATAAAAACTTGTTTAATAAAGCATTTTTAGTATATTAGTCAAAATAAACACATCAATTTGTTTTTCATGTGGGGGTAAATATGATTATTGTATATGTAATATACGAATGTAAAATGAGGTTAGGTCGATAATATTATCGGTGATTTGTCAAAATTAAATAAATTAAAATATTGCATACACTTTTTTTTTTTTTAAACTTTAAAGTAAGAGAAGCTGTTTTAATTATGGGGTTCATTGAGCTGAAGCTAATTGGGAAGTTTCATTTTAAGCATATTCTCATATCCATTAAGCATATATTTCAGCATATTCTTCTTTCCTTTAACCTTATTTTGCATAAACCAAGTAAATTTTATCCGAAAGAAGAAAAAGAGAATGAATTTATACATTTTACACATAAATTAAGAAATTTAATACGTACAAGTAAAATGGCAATTGAGATTGTGAAATAACAACTGTACTATACATACCACCTTTCTTTCTTGCACTACTTTCCTTCCTTGCCTTCCTCAGTTAATTCCTTCACGGCAACCGCTCGAGCTTCAAACACCGATACTGGAAACGACCTCGACAAGCCGACCGGAGTTTTGAACGTAATCATCGACGTCGAAGAAGGAGATTGTTGGACGTAGATTTCAGTTAAGTTGACCCAAATCATGAACTCCTTAGCTTTAACACCAGTCAGGTTCTTGATCTTGTTTGTCTCGAAATACGCCGTTATTTCGGTGTCGTAGCTGATGACAACGTTTTCGAACCTGTAAAAGCTGTCTTTCTTCGACGACATTTTATGCCGGCAGTGGCGACGGCGGAGCCAGACAAAGCCAGTGTCCTTAACGTAACCACATTCATGTATGTCTTGCAAAGTTAGTAAGCCATTAGGCAACCCTTTTTCTGCTAACAACGACGTGAATTTGTCTCTGCATGTTTGGTTTCCATAGTAAACTTCTGCTTTGGCCTTCGTTTCCATTGTTACAAGCTGAGTCGACATTTTTGGGGGGACAAAGGATTCGAGGGGATTGGGGTGAAGGTGGAGTATGGTTATGGTGTTTTGTCTCAAATTAAACTCTTTGTTTATTGAAATTGGGTTGGGGCGCACGTGGTCATTTTTGTCAATGCCCGGTATTTTGGTTATAAAGGAATATGTGATATTGTAATCAATAATATTCTTTTTGTTTAATAAGTTTCCCGATTAAATTTAGAAGATTAAAATTATATAATAAAAATAAATAAATTAAATATGGAAACAAAGCTTTCTCAAACCTATCAACAAGCCATTTATCAAATGTACAAATACCATGCAATCCATAACAACCCGAAAACCACATCCCCTTGTTTATTAGACTTGTTCATAAGCTATTTATCCAAACCTATCTTAACAACCACAACCCTTAATTTCTTTTTCTTATTTTTGTTGGGATTCACCTTGGAAGATGAAGCTTTCCTTTAAAATTCATCATCTTTCTATTAAGGATTCTTAATAATTGTCTCTCGTTGAATTTTGAACTTATCAAAGGTATTTACGTATTTTTGCTGACAGATCAAGTTGAGAGATGTTCTTTGAGGAAGGTGAGACAAGCTCAAACACTTTTGGATCCCTGCAAGACAAATATGAGCTTGAGAGACGTCGGAGCTTGTGTTTCAAGGCATTCTTCAATACTTAAGTCAGTATAAGTGTTTTATAGAGTGGAGAAAGTAAGTAGCTTGAGCTAGTAAAGAAAATGAAGATAAAGGAGAGAGAGCTCTCTTAAGGGGATAATACCTGTGAATATGTATTTGGTCCATTCGCTACCCATTTTTTATTCTTCGTGTTTTATAGAGGACAACAAAGTTTATTTACACAATACATGTAACACCCCGATATTTAACCCGAACATTGGATCTGAGCCAGAAAGTGCCACATTCGTTGCCAGAGCAACCACAACCAATAATATTCAATCTAACCTCATTACACATTTCAATATAAATAAATCATGCAAAGCATGATTAAAATCTATGTACAGTACATAGTACATACCAGTTTATAACAACAATTAATTCATATATCTGATTAAAATCTAACTTCTCTTCCTTTTTTTAGTGGGCTGATCTATGCAAAGCATTATTAAAAGAAGCAAACTGGGCACACAGTAAACACATTCCGACATTCCAAGAATATCTTGAAAATGCATGGTTGTCTGTATCGGGACATCTTTGTCTAGTCCACACCTACTTTTTACAGAGAGGAAACATCACCATTGAAGCACTTCATAGCTTGGAACATTACCATGATGTCATTAGATGGCCATCCATTATTTTTCGACTTTGCAATGATTTAGGCACTGCAAATGTGTATATATATATATACACCATTAATTTTTGTCTTGTTAGAGTTTCATGTACCGGGAACTAATTCATGAAATACTTTATAGGATGAATTAGGAAGAGGCGAAAGTGTAAACTCAATAACATGCTACATGAATGAAATTGGGTGCTCAGAGGCAATGGCTCGCAAACACGTAAGTGACTTAATGAAGGATTATTGGAAGAAGTTGAACAAATGTTATGTTAATGGCTCCCCATTTTCAAAACATTATATAGAAACAACTATTAATCTGGCAAGGATTTCCCAATGCATATATCACTATGGAGATGCACATGGAAGTCCAGATAATCTATTTAAAAATCAAGCTCGATTGTTAATTGTTGAGCCTATTTCTATAAACGAGAAAGTAATTTCATAAGTGGTGCTTCTTTAAGCAAAGTCAATTTCGTTTGATGTCTTGAGGTAAGGTGAAATCGGAAACTATTTTTAGGGCTATTATTGGATTATAAATTATTATTTTTAAATTGATAACGAAATTTAGCTCAAAAAAGAATAATGGTTATATTAATAAAATATGTAAATGTTGAAAGTTATATTTAACATTTTACCTAATGTAAACTATTATTTTAATTATTGTATTGCAACTAAATATAAATAAGTATTGAATTGTACTTTGTATTCATCTTGAATTTATAAATAAGTAATATCTTATTATTTTAATTTTTTTATTATTTAAATGTAAGAAAATACTTATTATTATATCAAAACTAAAAATTTAAATAGATAATATTCGATAAATATTTAAGTTTATTTATATTCATCTTGAATTACACATTATTTTTATTTAAACTATTATTATATTAAAACTAAAAAAATTAACTAGATAAATTTTGAAAAATATGGAATTACACTTTCTTTACACTTAAATCATTCAAATTTGTAGATCAATCATATATAATTATACTTTTTTTTTAATTTTTTAAAATTATATAATGCATTATCATTTTTGAGTCTTATACAAGCTTACAAAAGCCTTTTTTCTAACCTGGGGTCGAAATAGGACCAGATTGCAAAGATTACAAAGTTTCGAGTTGACGTCGCGACTTTAGGTGTTTCCTCGTCATGTCGTAACTCACTGACTAGGGTTTGTTGTGACCTCGAGGCTACATCGCTGCAGCGTGAGCCCTAAACTAATTCTCGTCGTGATGTTAGGTGTTTTCGTTGCGACATGACAAACTGTTACTTTCAAAATCAACTTGTTACAAGCTTAAGCAACCTAAAATCATGTGTACATATTCCCAAACCACCACACCATCAAATTGCCAAGAGGAAGCAAGACAAAATATGCCAAAATGGTAGTCTCCAAAAACTTTAACTACTAATTCTAACTTTTACCATTTATACTCCAAAAAAACCAACCAAAAATTCTAACAATTGTATAACCATGAACCTTGAGACTCCAAATCAACCATATGAACATATTCAAACACAATTTCTAAACATTTCCATAAAATCACAACACGTACAACTTAACCATTTGAAACATTTAGTAAAGTGTCCCTAGGTACATGCCACAAGACCAAAACAGAATGAACTATACATATTGAGTCGAAAACAACGGTTTGGATGTTGACTTCAATTCTTGGGACTTCAAGGAGTACCTAAACCTGCGCACAGAGAAAACAAACCATATGTTGAGTAATAGGGTTCAGTGGTACTTTCATGATTCAAGATATCATAATATAGCATAAGTAGCATGACATAAGGCATATGAACTCATAATGTAAACTTTGTATGATCATATATAAGATATCCATATACCAGATGGTAAGCCAAATTATTCACCAATACAACATTTCCTATCAATTCCATTCTTTCGCTACCTACCTTTCAATTATCGTTTAGAACTTATACTCAATCAAGATATAACAAAAATACATACCTGTCAAAGGCATTACTTCAATTAAATTTCCATGATCAATTCATTTAATTACTTACCTTATACTTACCATTTAATTTGATTTTGGAGTCTACCGACTCATTCACATTCACTTCGGCCCCCAGGGCTTATTTTTAATTGTTTTGGATAATGAGATACATAGTTTATTCATCTTAATTCATATACGAACTTATTTGATTCTCTAGTATCATACCAATTCCTTTTGGTGCAAATTACTAAGCTTATCATTAATGGCCCCTATTAACCTAACTCGGACTCGGACGGATACACAGATCGTCCAACCAACACACCAGACTGGCATCAAAATGCATTATCAAATAAATCGAAGTAAGGGAGATTGGCACGTAAAATGCATACTGGTGCATGAAGCGCATCCTGACACACGAAGTGCATCTTGGCACACGAAGTGCATCCTGGCTCGTAAGCACATAAACCCATACACAATCCATCCTATGGCATGCCAACTATATCTGACTCAGCTCAACTAGTTAATAGAATACTAATGTTCAATTTCATATACAATTCAATACATATATCATTTTTCAATCATATATATATTACAATTCAAATCATCATCTTTATACATGTTTTCATATCATACCTTATATATATTTATACTCAATTCCCATTCCATATATCACAATAGACTCACCTCAATGACTAATCAATCAATAAGCATGCATATACAATCAAATATTTCTATTCTAAATCATAAAAGTACAAACCGAGATTTGTGCGTCACTCATCGACGATTTTTGCTTTTCTTTTTCCTCTCAACACTTCGGTGTTGTCATTAACTTCGAATAATCACAAAACATACCATACAATCAAATTTCAGCCAGTTTAGAATCAAATACCAAATTACACAAATTCTACAATTTATTCAATTTAGTCTCTAAAATCGGGATAATATAACTTTCAATTTAGGGTCTCGGATTAGAATCTGATTTCACCATAGCTTATTAGGGGCCTTTTATTTTCTATACCTACCAACATTTCATGACAATTTTTCATGTTATTCAATTTGGTCCCTAACAATTAAGCTTTACAATTTAGTCATTTTTATATACTAAGCTTAATTTCTAACAATTTCACACCAATTACAACTTTTATAAACTTTAGCAATTTTAAAAATTAGTGCATGTGCTAGCTAAGTTAAGCTCCCATGGTTCAATTTCCATAAAAATAAAAGAAAAATAGCTAGAGACTTACTTGAAATTAAGGGTCGAATATGAAACTAGGTTGAAAGTTTTCTCTTTCCTTCTCAAAATGGAGACGGTGGCTTTGGGGAAGAAGATGATGGCATTGTCATATTTTTTTCCCACTTAATTTACTTATATACTTAGATTAAATTTAATTAAACCTAATTAATTATTTTAATCATGCTTAATTAAACTTTATCCTTAATTAATTAATCTAATGATACTTAACATCACATCCCACTATCATCCATTTAAAATTGGTCTATTAGTCATTTAATCCTTTGCATAATTGCTAGTTAAGTTGCAAGCCTTAATCTAATTAAATATCTATAGCGATTAAACTTTTACAGTTTAGTCCCTGAGTCATAATTACTCACAATTTTTGTTAAATCACTTAACCAAATTTCAATTCATCTATACACTAACTTCGTAAAATATCATATTTAATATTTATGGACTCGGTTAATGAAAATGAGGTCCTGAAAGTGCATTTTTCGACACCACTAGAAATTGAATAGTTACAGTTCAATTTCCCTATTTGGCCAGTTTTGTTACTTCAGGGCTCAATTGAGTGCAAAAAATTCGTAGGGATTTAATTGATTTTTTTGAAAAAGTTTGAGAGCTAAAAATACCATTAAACCTAAATTTTATATAAAAATATAAAATAAATATAAACACGTAGTAATATTTATAATAACAATATTTTTATTTTGTAAAAAGAATGAGACATAAATATTCTCATAGTAATATTTCTTACTTTATAAAAAATAATATTTAATCCTTGAACTTGCTCGCCTTTTCGGCTTCATTCCTAAATTTTCTTTTTCCACATTAGTCCTTTAACTTGGATTTGATAACACATTTTTTTTTTGTGATAAAAAACAAAACTTAAAAAATTAAACTACACTAACAAAATAAAAAACACCAATAGCTCTATCACTTTCAAGAGCTTCTAATAGATTTGTAGGAGTAGTTGCCAAAACATTAACTCCCTCCAAATCAACAAATACCATCTTAGCAATTCAATCTATGACTAGATTCACTACAGCAAAATAGACTTTTAGCGGCGTTTTTAGTGGCGTTTTAGAGAAAAACGCCGCAAATATTATACGTTAGCGGCGTTTGAAGGACACCGCCGCTAAAAAATGAGTAATAGCGGCGTTTATTTTAAAAACGCCGCTAAAATGATATATAGCGGCGTTTATCGCTAAAACGCCGCTAAAAGTCAAACCTTTAGCGGCGCGCGGGAAAACGCATTAAAAGTCCGACTTTAGCGCGCGCTTCGGGAAAACGCCGCTAAAGTCCGACCTTTAGCGGCGCTTCTAGGAAAGCGCCGCTAAAGTCAAGACGACTTTAGCGCGCGCTCGGGAAAACGCCGCTAAAAGTCGACCTTTAGCGGCGCTTCTAGAAAAACGCCGCTAAAATCTATTAAAACTATTTCAATTAAAATGCAAAAACTATTTTGATTTCTAAATAGAACGGTGCCGTTTTGGTATCAATATAAAATAAAAATACTCGCGTTTTGTCCGAAAACGCCATGAAAAAATAATTTTATTCCAAAATATAAGCAGCGCCATTTTGGTATCAATACAAAAAATTGAAAAAAACTCGGCATTAGTGTTTATAATTTAGTGGTTCAAATATTGTCTAATGTTTAGGGTTTATAAGTTTATAAGGTTATGAGTTTAGTGTTTGAGTTCATGATTTAAGGTTTAATGTTTATAGTCCATGATTTAGGGTTTAGGGGTTATTCATTGGGGATTAGGGTTTAAAGGATACATTTTTAAGGTTTATGGGTTTAGGTGTTGTGGGTTTAAGGGTTAAGAGGATAAAGGTTAGGGTTTAGAGTTTTAAGTCTTGTGATTCTAAAGTTTAGGGTTTTAATATTTAAGGGTTAGTGTTTATGGTTTAAGATATGAAGTTTAGGGTTTTAAGGTTTAGAGTTTAGTGATTTAGGGCCGATGGTCAAGGGTTTATGGTTTAAGGTTTATCCGAGTGTTTATTTATTTAAAATAGGCTCGTCTTTAACCTTAATTTATATATTAAATAATTTATTATATAATTGTAAAATAGACAATATAATTTTTAATATTAAAATATTTTTATTATTATATACTTTGGGGTTTGGGGTTATATGTTAGAGATTAGGGTTTAAAAGTTTAAAGTTGGGGTTATGTATTGTGTGGTTTGTGGTTAATTAAGTATTTAAATTTATATATTAAATAAATTATTATATAATCGTAAAAGCGATATTATAGTATTTTAAACCTTTTTTATATAAATATTGTTACATAAAAATTTTATAAAAAAATATGTCATGTATCTAATTCTTTTAAATATTAGTCACAATTTCCAAAATTATTTATTTAAAATTGATATGAATTATGTAATAATTAAATATAAAATTGTAATAAAAGTACTCAAGCACTCTTTCATTGATCTCTTCTTATAATTATTACTTAACTTCGTACTAACTAAAATGTAAGTTTTTAATTATATATTTAAATTATTTAGAGAAAATTAATAACACATAGAAAAATTTGAAACAAATTATAACATAGAAAAACTATGTTAAAATGGAAAAAATTAAAATAATTTAAAATTAAAATACTATGATTTAAAATATTATGATTTAAAATAATTTTAAAGATTTATGGGTGTATGATTTAAAGATTTTAAATTTATATATATAATAACACAATTATTGATATATTAATATCATTTTTTATTTATATATTGCATACATAAAATTTATAATTATTCAATATAAAAATATATTGATGTATTTATATTTTAAAATAATGTGTATGCATGATTAAATCAAAATTAAAGTTTCAACTATACATTTAAACCACAATTAGAATTTCACATCTAGAATTACACATTTAACCAAAATTCATATATAATTCTGAGATGTAGATGTATACATATAATTAAATGCCATTTATATAAAAATCTAAACAACTAATGCAGATTATACTTCAAAAAATAATGTTGATGTAAAAAGAAAGAAAAAAGAAATTCGTAAAAGAGTTGGTAATGGTAATTAAATTTTTAAAATTTAATAATAAAAAATTAAAAAATTAAAATCTTAAAAACTTAAAAATTTAATATTTAATATTTTTGTTAAAAAGTTCAATACTCAAAATATTAAAAATAAAAATTAAAAAAAAAGATAATCTCAACACAAAAATTTTGAAAAAAAAATATAGGTTAAAAATAGAAAAAAAATAAAATTGCATACCACAAAAAAATAGAGCTATAGTGGCGTTTTTATAAAAAACGCCACAAAACATGGAGCTATAGTGGCGTTTTTGTAAAAAACGCCACAAAAAATTGCAAAATTGTATACATAAAACGGTGCCGTTTTATTCCCTGCTAAAAAATTAAATCCACTATCCTATAACCCCGATTTGTTTTCCCCAAACTCAAACTCAAAATTTCCCAAATTTTCCCTATCGTTTCCCAATCTGTTTCCCTCCCCAAACTCAAAAATCCTTAATCCCAAATTTTTTTCTATTTCTTCAAATATTTTCGTCTAGGATCCTTAATATTGATCTTCCAATGCTTATCTTTCAACCCAATTTCTTTAGCTTTCTTCCTATCTGCATCCAATTGCACTTTTCTTTTCTTCGTTAACCCACAAAACCTCTGCAATTTTTCATCCATGGCGTTGTGAAATTTCCACCATCTTCTATGAGCTACATCACTAGCAAAGATATGGTGATCCTCTCGGTTCCAGTTACAGTCATAATCCCTATAACAAAGCCATGGCTTTAACCCCAAGTAATGAATGGAATAAAGCTTGGGTGGCTCGCCGCCGCAAAGAGTTGGTTCTTCATCTTTGTTTCCGCCGTGGTGTTAGACCAAAAGTTCTTAAGAAAATTCACTCTCTCTCAACCGGTGTGCCACCATACGAACACTTCGTTAAGGTAACCTTGATCACCACCATTATACGAAATGATTTCGTCACGTTTGTAGCTCACGTCACGTTTGTTTCTCTCTGTGCCAATTTTGATGACCCTTAATAATGGTATCGACTTGACTTTTACAATCGTAAGTTTTTAGCATTTCCTAGCAAAAGTGTCATCGGTTGGTTTATGTCTTTGATTTATTTGATAAAATGTGTCTCGAGAGAAGTAGAAGCGCTTTCTATCTTCTTCTTGCATGAAAGTTAAACTCTGTTATTTTCTATAAATTGATTAAATATGATTAACCCTTTTCTTCGTATAGAAATGCTTGATTGAGTCCTTGCCATGTTGCACCTTTTTTGTATGGTTCTTAAACGTAGAAGTTAGGTTTATATTCATTTGAACCTGTCTTTAAGTCGGTTCAAGGTTTTCTTTTCGATTTATTAGGTTTCTCGGAAAATCTACTAACATTGCGAGTTCGATCCTTGTTAAATTTATTTTCAATCGTTTGTTTGAAGTGTAATCACCGAGGAGCCGTATACTACCAGCCCAAGGTCACTTCCTACATGTTTAACTTCTATTATTTCTTTTAAGATGAAAATCTCTTACCACCTTCGTTCATCATTCCTATAACAATAGCAAGAGATCTTCTTGAGTTTTGGATAAAATGTATTAGAAGACTCTATATTTGGGTTTTACGTGTGGCAAATTTACGTGTGGTGGAAAATATAGAAAAATTGATGTCGAAGGCGAGCTTTCCAAAGAAATGTGCACGTCTCCCACCGTGCATCCCAAAGACTAATGGGGGGTCGAGGCTCCGATCGATGACGTGAACGCCGGGAGGGTGAGACTTCTTACTTTGTTGTGGTGTAAGCGATACCTATAGCTGATAGTTAGTTCTTGTTCTCAAATTCAATGTCGGTTCCATTCAATCGAAAAAGAAAAAAAGAGAGAATGAAATCAAATCTTTAGGTTTATTTATTTAAATTTTCTCTCTTTCGCTCTCATTTTCTGCATCTTTGATCTATAAAATTCCATCATTTGTTGGAAAGTGCAATAGAGGAAAATTAAATCAAAGTTCTAATTCCTAATTTTATTTGAAAAATCATTTAAATTTCAGTTTCATTTTCTTATCTACTAACTATTTTGATCTATATTCTGTTTTAGATAAAAAGATTATTAGCAATAAATGATGACAATGAAGAATCGTGAAAGACTCACCAATTTAACATTAGCGAGTTTACTTTTATTTATTTATTTATTTATTAATTAATTATTGGTTCATTTTAGTTTATTATTTAAATTTGTTTTGTTTGACCATTTTTTTGGACAATTTATGTTCACTTTTAATTTAGTTGAATAGGAGAATATAAGACTCGGTTAACTACTTAGCTATATTGTCTGGGTTTTATTGGTAAAGAAAAGAAGGAAACTAAAGGGATAGAGAAGTGAATTGGGTTGAAATTTGATTTCCTTTCAACCTTGGTATCTAGAATTTGTAAATTTTGGTAGAAATGTGATAGCTTTGTTGTTTGATAGTATGAATGATCAATGCTTTCTTTATGAAATGATGGATTGTATTTGTAAAATTTAGAGCAATTACATTTAATTGGTCTCTAAATCATTATCAATTTCGAGGAAAAAAAAACTTAAAAGGAATGTAAATTTAGTCTTTGGTTGGTTGTTGCTTTGGACATAAAGCCTAATCAATTTGAAGAATTAAGAAGCAACAAAATGCATAAGTGTAGTTTTTTGTGACACAATTATGTTTAGAGTTTGTATTACTTTATAATCTTAACCTTCTTTTTAACTATGTATGATATTTTATTTTCCTTTCTAGACATTCTTTTTCTTTTTAGCAACTTTTTACCAACATAAAAGTAATCAGCAAAACAAACAATCAAATGGATACTCAGCAAATAATTTAAATTGTGGTGCCGACTTGGTTATGTTTAATACTTTCTCCAGGTTAAATTAGATTTAATGAAGTTGCTGATACTCAGGTGACAAAGTGGATGTTGAATAAAGGCCAAGGAGCTACAATGGGAACATATGACACCTTTCTACTTGCATTTGATATGGATAATGAGAGTGGATGAGGCTAGATCATTATGGAACATGGTAAGTATACCAAGAGCTTGAATTTGATTAAATATTCATGTGTTTTTCTTCAATAGTTTCAATTATGAAGTAGACTTGTTCATTATTCGAGTGTAGTCGTATCTTTTACCCAGGCAAGCTTGAGTTTATGGGCTGGATGCCCGATTTAAATAAAAAAAATATTTTTATTTTTAAATAATATTGTTGGTCGATTTGGATTGGCTCAAATTATCCAGGAAAATCTTAGATTTTCTTTATTTTTATATTTTCATAAGTTGAATTTTAGCTTAACAGGAGTTGAAATGATTAAATTCAAACTTTAAACTACTAAATTGCATAAACCAATTGTCTTAAAATTTTGGGCTCATAAAAAATGGAATTGTTAATGAGAACCAATTTGCATCAAACTTGAGTGTACACATTTGTACATCATTGGATACCATAAGATGTTCTTATAACTTGCATTCCTTTTATTTTGATGTTATAAAGAAACTATGGTCTTTTAAGAAGAAGTTCTTTTGAAGACAGCCAATTTGGAAATGTTAATATGAACAATTGCTGTGATATTTTAAGCTGGAAAACAACTCAAATTTTTAAAATTTTGTACTTTATTTTAAAAATCTGTTTTTTCTCTGCTTTTCAGCTTCTTCATCATGGCATGCATGTGTAGCATTAAAATATTTTGAGAAAATTAGGTTTATTGTATTTTTTTCTAGGTTGTTTTGCATCTTTGAACTGCAGATCGATGATTGAAGAACCCACCTATTCCTACCATCCCTTCGGATATGATAAAGATGAAACTTAATTTAGTAAAACTTCCCGCAAATTTATTTACAATAATTTGGAGGACATCTCTTCTTTTGGTTAATATTTTACTGATTTTACATTTTTGATTAATATTTTATATATTAATAAACTAAAAGATTTATATATTTACTTTTAAGTATATTTGGTTATTTGGAATAAAAATCTAAAAATATAATTGTAGATGGCCTTGAGGCAATTCATTGGTTGGTGAGCAAGGTGAACTATTTGACCATACGCAAAATTTGACTTCCATAAATACATCAAAAGATCCATGGAAGACGATTTCAAAGTCGTCGTCAGATCAGTCTGTTTAAAACCACTTTAAATTTAAATTAGCTTTATATTGCTACTACGAAATTTATTGGTTGTTGGTTTTGGGATGTTGCAAAGACACTGTGGGCATTTGCTATCATCTTCTTGCTTCTAAACGTTTACAATTTGTAATTCTACCCGGATTAGCATATCATAAATTAATAAATGGAGTATTTATAACATAATATACGTGGTGCATGCAGAATGACAAACTCTCACTGGTTGTCTTTAGTCCACTTCGATCGTAAGCCACCCACATCCTTAATTAAACTTTATGTTATGGATTGAGAAATAAAAGTAGAAATATTTGGTGAATTGTTATGCATCTCCCTTTTCCTTGGCATGTAGCAAATTGTTAGTCAACTCTTCCACAAGTTGATTGCATATGGTTTTTTTAATTGTGAAGGAGGATCATAAGTTCTATAAAATCTTCATTCAATGCTATAATATGTGAGATCTTATTTTATGTTCTATTTATTTCAAGACTTGTTAGAATAAATCTTCCTCCTGGGCATTAGGACTGAAAGTAAAGCAGTAGTTTTTGTACTTAAATTATAAAATTGTCCCTCGCAAATTGGAAAAGACCTGTAAATAATAGTATTGTGTGTTTTAATTGTTTTTACAGAAGAAGATTCTGACATCTAATCCTTATCCTTCGTTTAGGTAGTTCCATTCCATTGGTGGTTAAACATTTGATTTTGCATCAATAAACATTTTAGACTTATGTTTGGTCTCACTATGGATAATGGCATATGCATATGATATAAGACTAACATGTTTGTATAGAATATGACTAACATGCTAAAACTTAATGTTCATGCATTCCAGTCATTCAAAGAAAAATTGTCCCACGAGCACCTTTGATCTTTATTTTCATTGTTACAATTCTCTTAGTATTATCTATCTCTACGATGTAGGAGCCAATGATTAACACATACGCCAACTTTAGAAATGATGTTCTTCCCGTATTAAATGACTTGGGTACAATGTTGTTCAGATCATGGCTATTCAAGAGCACTCATATTATGCTAGCTTCGGGTATTACGTTCATCGTAATGTGCTTGTTATTAGGAGCATTTTTATAATTTTAGGCAAATCTCACATGCTTGTTATTAGATGGAATTATAGAAATATGTATTCTTCTAAAATTTTCATTTTAATGTCTTGAAATTAAATTATACATTTTTAAATTAGATTTTTGGTGTTTTTATAATATATAATTTTTTTTATTTTTATTGACTTTTAGCGGCGCGTTTTTAAAAGCGTCGCTAAAAGTATAATAAATTTTTTTATTTTTCATTACTTTTAGTGGCGTTTTTAAAAAAAAGCGCCGCTAAAAGAATAATAATTTTTTTTATTTTTCATAACTTTTAGCGGCGTTTTTAGGAAAAGCGCGCTAAAAGTGGCCACTATGTGGCGTTTGTGTGAGAAGCGCCGCTAAAGACCCAGACTTTTAGCGGCATTTTTTTGAAAGCGCGCTAAAGACCATGACTTTTAGCGGCGTTTTTGAAAAAGCGCCGCTAAAAGTCATGGTCTTTAGCGCGCTTTTTCAACATAAACGCCGCAAAATTTTTGCGCGGGTGTAGTAGCGGCGTTTTTGTGGCGCTTACAAAAGCGCATGAACACTTTTTAGTGGCGCTTATAAACGCCGCTAAAGGCCAAAAACGCCGCTAAAAGTCTGTTTTGCTGTAGTGATTGACCTCCTTTGGAACATGCCTGACCACCCAATGCTAAATAGTAGCCATTATTGAATCTGCCTAATCAATGCTGATCTTGAACTAGTTGAATCTTCCCTCTACAAAGCATGAATTACCTCAAGGTTGTCCGTTTGAATCAAAATCTTATTCAAACCTCGGTCTTGTAGGAGAGTCAAACCATCCAATATATCCCACAGCTCAACGTCAAAAACCGAACACATCCCTAAATAATGATAAAAACCCAAAATCCAAATCCCTTGATGATTCAATATCACACCCCCTACAAACGCATAACCTGTACTCAAATTAACTGTACCATCAGTATGCAAATGGATCTAATTTATCGAAAGAGAGTTCCTTTGAACAGTGGTGTGTCTTAGATTCAAGTCTTTTGTTATGTGTAAGCCAAAATTGTCTTGCCCAAGTAATAGAAACTTTAATAATTTTAGTCGCTTCCCACGTTAATCCTTGGAATACGAAAATGTTTCTATTCTTCCAAATTCTCTACACTATAAAACAAAATACGCTTGCCCAACTAACTTTTAAGGAGCCCGACATCTCATGAGATTGTAAATTAGAAATTAACTAATACGAGATGTTGGAAGTGAAAAACTTGCTATCATGGCTTGAAGGAATTACTTGTCTCCACACCTCTTTTACCGCAGAACAGTCTCTGAGAACATGAAGAGTGCTTTCTTCAACATGACCACAAATCGAGCAAGATGTTTTCTAACCAATGCCTCGCCTCACGCGTTCCATGTTAGTGAGAAAGACACTTGAATATTTTAATAAAAATAAAAACAAGTTATTTTAATTTAAAAAAACTTAATTTGGTTTTAATTTTATTCTCAAAACCCATCACTTTCCCAAAAGGAGAGTAAATCCATTTTACATTTTTTTCTTATATCTCAAATTGAATTTTTTTTTATTATAGTTTTCAAATTAAATTAAAATTTGACCAAATATATACAAGTGTCAATTTTCTATTGGTCTTCTATTTTCAAAACATTGTAAAAGAAAAGCATGATTTGGCCACTAACGTTTGCACGTTTTGTCAAAATGGCCCTAATTGTATTTTTGAGCTTTTTTTGGCCATCAATCTTTATTCTTTTTTTTTTCAATTTACTTGTTCTAACAGATTTAATGAATAAATTCAAGGTTTCAATTTTTATTTTCTTTCAAAAAGTTTCAATCTTTCGTATGTTTGTTTACTAAGAAATTTTTCTATTGAGTTAATTTTTTTAGATAATTATGTTTATTTACTTTAAATTAAGAGTTGTTTTTTAATTTAATGTATTATTTATTTATTTTATTATTTTTCACATGTAATTATCTTATTAGGTTATCTTAGTAATAAATTACATCTCATTCAAAATATTCTACATATGAAATTTCACATCATCTCCGTTAACTTTTTTAATGGTACTTTCATTAAATCTGTTAGAAAAAGTAGATTGAAAAATAATAAAGTTTGATGGCTGAAAAAAGGCTTAGAAATATAATTAGGGCTATTTTGACAAAATATGCAAACGTTAGTGGCTAAATTTATTATTAAGCCAAAAAGTTAAAGATTAAATAGGAAAATCTTGTTAAATTCAGGAACTTAGATGTTAAAAATAGAAACTTAATGACTTCAGAAATGAATTAAGACGGGATTGAAGAGAGTCAAATATTTGAATAATACTAGAATATAGTAGAGAAAGAAAGATAAATATACGGGGACGTTTTTGTAATTATAAAAAAGTTGAGGGGAAATCGAGGAATTTACTAGAAGTTATTGAGGTTAAAATATTAAACTGCAAAACAAACGTTGTCTGCTATCTCGAAGTGAATTCCCAGTAGCAGAACAAGAAAAAAGAGGTCCTCCGTCTCATATTCTTTGATCCTCTGGGTAAGTCTTTGTTTTCGATTTTTTCTTAATTTTTTTGTTTATGTTTGTAATACAGTGCTTTAATAATCAAAATCCACTTTTAATTTATCTAAATTGTATTTCCTTTTTAGTTTTTGAATGATTTCTCCAAGCTTAGATCTAATACCATCCTTACGTTTAAATTATCTTGGATGTGAAAAAAGTATGTTAAATTTTCTTATTTTCTTTCGTTTTAATCAGTTGAAATAGTGGAATTATTTGATAATATATGTTCTTTTTTAGGAATCAAATCTCTAAAAGCTTCCGCCTTCCATTTTCTTGGGGTCATTGGAATAGTGAAGTTTAGCGGTTTTTTTTCGTTTCCGCGGTTATTTCTTGAGCAAATCTCAGTTATTGGGATTATCTATCATAGTCAATAGGATTCAGATCAATGCTTTATATATCTGTTTTGTGCAGTGGGCAATGCTTAATTGGTCGTTTTAGTTTATCACAGTTAGGGCTTTTCGATTGCTTCTTCGAGTTTATTTGAAAAACCTTGTTAATGTTCCATTGTGAATTCTTGGATTTCATGTTCCTGTGCTTTGTTCCGAGTAATTATCATCTGTTTCATTAGGTAATTCACCTTGCAACATAGGCGGATCCAAGGGGCAAATGGAAAGGGCATTAGCCCTCTTTGGCTTCTCAAGTCTCCTTGATCCTTCAATTTTTGGTCTAAATATGACACAAGTTCCTGTTCTCTAGTTATGTTTGAAATCTAGAACCTATACTTAAAAAGCTAAAATGTTAGTCGAATCATTAAGAACATTACTAATTTGCATAACAAATTGCAAATGTGGCATGTGGATTAATGTATACTACATCATACCAACATATATCACGACATATGTTTTTCTGTTAATCAATGCTCCGTATCAGCAATTTTTAAAGGAAATTAATAATGCTGTCAATGATTGGACTAACATTTTAAAATCAAACAAGGAGGAGGATTTAATTTTTAACGTTTTAAGCATAGAGACTAAATCTCAAACTTAACTATAGTACGAGGGTTTGTGGCATAGTTAAACCAATTTTTTTAACTAACATAAAATTTTGGTTTTGCCCTTGCCTTGCAATATATGGGCTCTGCTTTTTTTATTTGTTTATTCAACATTATGGAATCAAGATTATCAGTGTTATATTGGATTCGTGGTTAATTGTTTTATCTATGTTTTTGTTTCCAGAAAGTTGTAGACCAGAGCAAGAATACATTATGGCTGGACATAGTGATTCAAATTCGTCTGAAAAGAAATCAAGTGAAGCCATGAATGATGTACTGACCTTTAGCACGGAGAATATGCAAAATAACATGAAAGTTATATATTACAGGTTTGTTTTTCATGGTTACGGAAATGTGAAATCGTGTCTCCAATGCCAGTATCTAAGCTTTGTCTTAATTTGCAGCCGAACGTTTATGTCTATCATCGGAGGAGTTATTGCTGGAATTTTAGGGTTCACAGGCTTTCTGGGGTTTATCTTTTATTTTCTTGTCATGGCAATTACTTCAATTGGACTCATAGCAAAGGCAAAGTTCTCAGTCCATTTATATTTTGATAGCTGGAACCGGATTATACTCGATGGTTTCATGGGCGGGCTTATGGTAAGCTTCTTTATGTTTATGAGTTGCACGTACATATTCCTTGTTCTTTTGTGAACAGTCTAGCCAAAATTTTCATCTAAAGCTAATGATGTTCTTTTATATTTTTGCAGTCATTCGTGCTATTTTGGACGTATCCTTTCTTTCTAGCAGTGCTACACTGACACACAATAGCACTTGTTGTCAAACCCTAGTTGTTAAATCGTATTACCTGCCTGTTTTTTGTTATTGAGATGAATGTCCGCGTCCCTTTTTTGTTTAAATTGCTAAAACGCAGCCAAGTCGTTTCTGCTGCTTCTCTGATTTATCAGTTGCTACATCGTTTTTGCCTATTGGTACTTTCTTTAACTTCAACAGATTTGCCTACGACATTGTGCATATATTCTGAAGAAGAATCTGCAACACCTCACCGGAAAGAGAAGCCAAGTCGTTGCCCTTGCCTTTTGCTGTTTGCCATTTGCTGGAGACTGGATTCTTTAGGGCTTTGTTCGATATGTAAAACTATTATGGGGGCTTAGCTTTTGATTCCTTTCTCTATGTTTAGTATTTACATTTTAATTTAACATATTTTGGGTTCAGTAGTTTTACAGTATCATTAGTTAGACTAAATAGTTTTTTTTTTTTTTTTTTCCTTATGGTATGATGATCAATGTCTCTTTAATGTTTGTTTTACAGTCCGTGAAGATCCTTTCCTTTCGAGGTTTATGGTTATTTCTTCTAATAATATCATTTTTAATGTTCGAAGTTGTGTTCTTTTTGAAGTACAATGTGCTTTTATTATTTTACCTGACACATGGTTGGTTAGTCAAAATAGTTACACTTCTGGTTAAAATGTTGATGTCTAATTTTTCTAAGAAATATTCATCCCAATTTATAATATTGAAAAAGATTGTGCTAGAAATGTGGTTTAAGAAAAAAAATCACTTCATTTTAGCTAGGATAATTGTGTTAAATAATCATTGTAAATTAGATCAAATTATGTCAAATTAAAATATAAATTTTAAATATTAAATTTGAGCATAGTAGAGAGATCCAAATTGTAATTTGACCTTTATTTTACTGTGACTAAAAAAAGAAACACTTGTCATGGAGAGAAGCCCTATATTATACATTCCTATACTAGTAAATTTGAACCGTAATCCTTATACTTTTATTTGAGTTATAGTGAGATGGAGAAAACACGAGCCCTTATACTTTTATTTGAGTTATAGTGAGATCGAGAAAACACGAGGGCTGAAAGAACCTCTCTCAAGGGAGGAGCCAAGGGTTTAAGGTTGACAGCCGGCTGGCCTGAGAGGGGATTTCAAGGCTTAACAAGGAATAGGGTTACGCAGTAGGAAAAAAGTATTAATTAAACTAATGATTTAGTATTAATTAAACTAATGATTTACATTCATACATTTATTCATAAATACATTACTAGGCCAATGCAGTGATCATCTTTGAAATTATCTCATCAACAATTTTCAAAAGCAATTGTCATCAACTAGGCAAATAGAAAGAGGCAGTCAATTTTCCGACATCACGGTACAACACAACCCCCCCATCCCACCTACCGTATCCGTCATGCCTCAACTTCAAAAGAATTCCCAACATCATGCCTTGCCCTGCCCTGATTAAACTAGTCAAATTGCCAAAACTCAGACCTTCATTCTCTGCACTAAAAATCTCTACTTACCTACAATTAAGCATACATTTTCAATGAAGGCTCCTTTTTTAGTTAACTTTGTATTTCAGCTACATGTCAATAACTTCCAAAATTCTGAACAGTATAAAAGTTCTTATGTCCCAGTAGTAACTCATATCTCCTCTTCATCATCACTGTCACCTCCAAACATGGCAGCCATTTTAATAGCCAGCTTGGCAGCCATTTCCCTCCTTTGAAAGTCAGGCATTAACCTCAAGTTGCTGCGAATGTTCCCAATCTCAGACATCAACTGTTCCAAATCCTCAAATTCATAATGGGGGCCATCATCTACTTCTGAATCTGAAACTCGACCGGGTTCTTCAGCATTGGGTTCCATTCTGTCAATTTTCTCCCCTAAAGCAGAACCTGTCGGAAAGGTATGTGACTCTTCCTTTTCACATCTGGTTATGTTTCCTTGAACACAACCTGAATCAGAATTTCCCGCATCAACTGATTTCCCTATATCCAGGAATGTGTTAGCCGGACTTGCGGAAATCCATTCTTCAAAAATGTCATCCCCTGGTTCAGCTGAACCCGCAGATAACACTTCATATTCAAACTGATAATCAGGCTCTTCCTCTGATGAATCTGGACACGGACAACAATAATATTTAGCAAGTAATTAATCAGGAAGAACTTTTATTAGAACAACCAAGATATCACGCATAACCTTCTTTCTCAGGTAGCGAAGGTTCAGTTATCATATCACCAGATTTCAGAACCATTCCAGGCCACATATGAGCAGAAATAGCACCATAAAGACGTTCAACTCCTTGTAAATCTCCATCAACTGACAAACCTGCCAGGACCAGTTTCTTTGTTCACATTAGCAATAATAAGCATACAAATATCTAACCTACACATGGCCATCATTTAAGGTTCATTATTGTGTGTTTTGATTGTCACCTTAATACCCTTTCCATGAGAAAAGTAAAAATTTGCTAGGTCATGTGGGAACAAGAAGTAAAACTTCTCACAATTATACATGTGCACATCTTTTTTACTTGTTTTAGGCAAAATACATTTTGCTGAGCAGGATGTGATGATAAATACAATTTATCATGATTGTATATTGGAAATTTCGCATCAAAGCATGTTATTCCATACCAGTAATTCAGCATATAGACAGTGTAGCAACAAAGTGAAATGGATATGATGATGCAGAAACTAAACATGGGCTTACATTTGTCAAAATCAGCATTCAAAGCACAAGCTTCGATGAACTCAATGTTGTGGTCAATGCACCACTCCAAGCATTTCCTGCGAATGTCGGAAGATGGGTCTTCATTTTCCAATAGACTGCTTCCTTCAGCTTCAGAAATTCCATATCGAGTGAAGTCAGATGAAGGATGAGTAGAGGAATCATCAAGTTTGTGTATGCGTTTTGCGTATTCAGCATGGACAGGATGACCTGGAACTCGATCAACTTTGTTTCCGATGCAGATTAAAATCTCCAAGTTTTTGATATCAGTGTAAGATATCCAATCCTGAAGAGCAGAAAAAGTTGACAGCTGCAAGAGAGAGAAAGAAAAAAAGTCGAAAAGGAAGGTGAGGGCATAGAACAAATATATATAGAAATACTACTCTAGTTATTGCAACAGAAATAGAAGGAACAGAACAAGAAGTGGGAAAAGTAAGATGATTACATGAGACATATCAAAAACCATGACCAAGGCGGTTGAATGGTTAAATATAGGGAGGGTTTGAGCTGAAAATCCATCTTGAAGATGAGCCATACACAGAGAAAGATCAGCAGTGTAGTATTTCGTATTGATAGTCCAGCTGTTGATGGTAGAATTATCAGCCAACAGAGTTTGGTTTTATTTACTATTGTATAATTAACTAATACAAACAAACATGTTAAAAGTGAGTAGAAAAAAAGCATTCAGACCCATGGACTACCACTTGGGAGCTATCTTCTTCTTCGAACTCCACAGAAGCAAGCCCTGCATAGGTTTTTTTTTTTTTTAATTTTAAAAAATAACAAAATTGATCAAATATACCAGAATTTCTAACAAAAGCATAGCAACCATGACTCTGTTTTCCCAACAAGTAGGTTCTCTTTTTTTTGCAGTAAAAAAACAATAATATGAACAGTAAAGAAGAATTGAATTGGAAGAGGAAATGAGAGTTACGGGAGATCAGGGTGCGCTTGCCGACGTTGGGACATCCAATGACAAAAATGGAGGGTCGGTTCCTAGTCTCATCCTGGGCTTTCAATTTTGTGGATCCTTCCTTGTTTTCTTCCATTTGTTGATAGAACAATTAGTAACCAAAAACAAGCATCTACAAACCCTAATTTGAAAATTTCACCCTCTCCATTTCAAATCTTGAATCTAATCAACTCCTCCTACACATCCATATTATATTTAACTTTGTGTGTGTGTGTGAACATGAAAAAAAAGACAAACAATTGTGATATTAGCAGTTGAGCAATCCTTTTTCTCAAGGAAGCGAATCAATTGATTAGAAAACCATAAAATTAGATGAGGTGAAGACAGAAAGGTAAGAAAATGAATGCGAACGGGGAATGAGAATGACAACTAAAACGAAAGGGGGAAAAGCAAAAGGCCCAAACTTTAGCAGGTAGGTTAGAATCTCCTAAAATGAATGGAAAGAAAAGTCCCCCAAAACACAGAACAATTTTTAAAATTTTATTGCAATTGCATAAAGATAATGCAATTATTAAGTAGGAAAAGAGCAGCGATGAAGGGAAATGAAGAGGAAGAACAAATCCTGAATCCTAATCTTATTAAACCCTAATTATCCAGAGAATAATACGACTAAACATAATCTAAGAATCCATTCATTAATTTTTTTTAAACTATAAAAATAGTTTTCCTTATATTATATTTTAATCACTTATGTTTAAAATATTATGTTTTAGTCACTTATATTATCATTTTATTACAAAGTGATCACTCTACCGTTAAACTCCATTACCTTCTAAAACAGTCCTACGTGACAGTCTAGATGCCGTCTAAACATTTAGTCCTAACTAAACTGTAGCAATTAACTTTATTTGATTAAATTCTACTATTAATATTATATTATGCGTAAAGTTGTAGATTCAGTCCATATTTTTCATCTGAATTGTTTTAAGTCATTTTTTTTTAATTTCAATATTTCAATCTTAATGCAAATCATTATTGTTAAATCTATTAACTATTTTTTTAATAATAAGTAAAAATAATAAACTGACATGATATTATATTTGTGATAATATATTTATTGCATCAAATTTTAAAAACAAAACTTATCTTAGTTGATTTAATAACTATTATTTGGCCATAACTAAAATTTTAAAAATTCTAAAACTACATAAATTAGAATGACTAAATTGAAGTAAATGGACTAAAAGCATAATTTAACTTTTTTACTAATGCATTTCAATTCTAATTATCAATATTTTAAAAAACTTTAATATATATGAAAAATATTTGCAGTAAAATAAATTTTAATATAAAACAGTCATTAATTATATATAATATTACAAAAATGTAAATTTTAAGCCTATTTTTCTAGTTTGAATTTTTTTCGTGCAACAAAGTGACTAGTTTATATTTTTGCATGATGCACGGGTTATAAATTGTTAATTTATATTTTTATTCGATGCATGGTTATATAATTATTAGTTTGTATTTTTATACGATGCATAGGTCACTTGTGTATATTAAATTTATAATAATTTTATAATTAGTTTTTTTAAAATTTTAATGAATTTCTTAAAAAATCATAAATAAATTAAAAAAGTAATTACAATATATTTTTAAAATTATTTAATTAATTTAGAATAAATTATATTAGTTTTATTTAATTTTAAAAATATTTAATATTAAAATAACACAAAAATTCATCATAATTAGAATATGAATATTAATATATTATAATTTAAATAATATTATTAATAATTTCTTACAAGTTATTTATTATATATATTGTTAAATTAATTTATTTTAATGTTAACTATTGATATTGTTATAAAATAAAAAATAAAAATAAAAAACAAAGAAAATAAGAGAGCAATAAGAGAGCGTATTTTATTGATCAATCGGAATTATGTACAAATACTTTTCCAAAGTCTATAATAACTATTAGAATTTAAATTACATCAAAACTTCTCATCTAAATCTTGATGGAGATCCATTTAATAAGATATCCATAATATATATATATATATATATATATATATATATGCTAATTTTATATTTAGCTTTACTCTACTTTAATCAATAAATGTAATTAACTCTTACTGTATTTGAAAAATATTTATAAATTTATGAATATGAGTTTTTTTTTTTAAATTATATTTTAAGCTTATCAATTTTATATTCATTAATTTTAATATTATAAACATTAAAAACTAATGTAATTATGAAATGTTAAGTTCATCTTGACATTTAACATAAAAAAATTTGAACAAAAAACATAAAATAACTTTAAAAAGAATAATTTACCTTAATTATAAATAATTGCTTCCAATAGTGAATGTCATGTATATAGAAAATTATAACGTAGACATGACTATTTATTTCTGGTTTTTATAAGTATGGTGATGCACGGATTGTTTGTGCACTAATATTATAATATATTTTTTTAATTTTTGTTTAAATTAATTAATGGATTTAAGAAAAATATAAAATTATTTCAATCAATGTTATTGAAATGTGTTTTTATCTAAAAATATATAATTTCCCAATATTTAACATATAAAACATTATAAAGAAAATATTGGAGAAAATCCCAAATGGGTATTCTTTTTATTTTGGGAAGTGTAAAAGTGTAACAGTGCAAAGATACAAAAGAATAACCTTTTGGGTTTCTAGCCTTCAGCATTCATTTTCAGTAAAACGCAATCATACACTTCCCTATCTTGTTATAAATTTCATATGAACTAGGCAACCATGAAAATGTAAAAGCCAATTTGTAAAACCAGGGTAGCTAAATTCTATACCCCAGCACTTGGGTACTCAGGGTCCCCATTTGTCGATACGTACCCAACAATATACTGCGGAACATGCTGCGAGTATATAGGGATCCTTCGTTGATGGTAGTCCATCATCTTCCAACAAGCTTTTGTTCTTTTCCGGCTCAAGGTATCGAATTGAGCAGACTTGGGAACTTGAGAGGCTTGCACAATAGATAACTCCATTTTTCCGAAAGGACCTTGATACCCGGTACTGATATTCCTCCAGAAAACATCCTTGACGGATTTGATGTCTATGGCATTAGTTTTGCCTGCCTGTAAGCCCCAGTAGAAAATGACATGTGGGTCTGATATGTTGACATCGATGTGTTCTGCGGGATTAGGGTCACAAAGACCCTGTACCTCCTCTAGCTGCAATAAGTAAAAGCCTCATCAAATGGTAGAGACTATACCAAAATATGGAATATACGGAAAATCAAACTAGGATTTTTTAAATAAGAGAAACATTATGCAGCAAAGAAAGTACTGAAAGCATTTGGCACATGTAGAATAAGACTTGCAAATGCAACCGGTGAAACCCTGGACCTAAATGGTCAGAGGGGTTCCTTTCAAACTTAGAAAACTGATGTACCAAAATGTGATAGATAACCATTATTCACCATAAACTTTGAGAATGATGACAACAGAGAGTTTATGTTGTTTCGCATTTGACTTACTGATTTGTACCCTAAATGCATCAAGGATATATAACCGAGTCCTACCAACAACATCCCCCTTCCTCTCTATTGTACCTTTTAATAAAAAAGAGGGTACTGTAGGATACGTACCTTGAAGAGAAGACAGCGGAAGCGAGACTTTATCCAACCCACCCAGTCTCCAAGCTCATCCCGCTTAGAAGCCGAAAGAAAAATTTTGAGAAACCGAGCATATTTCTTCGTGTAAGGAAAAGGCTCCAATACATTGTGCCAATCAAAATCAAACTTCAGAAGATCCTGCAATACCAAAACATGTTTTTAATCTGTTGCAAATGAGTTGATATACTTTAAAAAGAACACTTTAGAAAATCCAAATAACTCAATTTATTTGCTCTCACATTCATCTTCAAGAACTAGACTTACTATTCTACAAACAACACAAATAGATAAAAAGTTTCCGTACTGGAAGGCAATGAAAAGGGGTGGAACGATCACACTTTAGAAGGGAAAGATTTAGAAGAATTCTTTTTCCTTCTGCTTCAGCCAAATGTTGGTGAAAAGAAATCGAAGGCAAAAGCTACCAATTAAGTGTTGTATCCTTCTTAAATATAATACTTTTCCTTCCATTTTATTCATGTCTATCTTTCTGAGCCTGTCCTTTTCCGTATAGGTCCAGCCTTCATGCCACCAATCTCAACTGTTTCCTTCCATTTTCTCCTCTATTCGGATTTTGGTGCTCAAGGGAAAAAAACAAAGAAAAGAACAGGAATAATAAAGAACAAATTGTACCTTGGTTAAGTTATGGCCACGAAGAAACTCAGTTCTGATTTTATAGAATGTGCTTTTGGTGATGTTTGAATGGCAATATTCATAAGGACTAAATGGCAACCGAATGGGCATATATAACCGCATCTCTGTGGGATTTAGAGTAGGATGTAACATTCCATCTTGCAGTTCAACCGGTCTAGGCCAAGGCCAGAAAGCAAATGTTTTGAAGAAATGTGAAATTAGAGCACTCAAACCCGCATGTGGATCACACTGACAAACAAAAGCAGCAAGAATTGCCAAATGAATTCCTCCAAGAAACCCATTTAGCTGCAACCAGTACATCATTAGTTGGTATAATCAGCAAAATAATCTTATGCTAAAGAAAAGATGAAATCAAGCAGAAGTACACCATAAGAGCAATAGCAAGCACATAGCACTTACATTACCATACACTCCTCGTCTCTTTGCCCAAAATTTGACACATCGTAAGATTGACTGGAATTTCTAAAGTACACTAAGCATTAGATTCACATACACTGAAAGTGCACAACATTCCAAGAAAAAAACAGTGTTTCCAGATGCCATCAAATTACCAAAAAAGAAAAAAAGAAACTTTAAGTAGTAAGTACCTCCAAGTCCGGAACAAGCCGACAAATCCGTGTGTTTGCTAGCACCCCGGACAAGCTTTTCCAACCAGTTTCATCAATATCTCTCAAAAACACAGGATTTAAAATGTCTAAATTCTGCATTCCAAAGGCTAAGGCTAATCAATTTTCCGTGACATAATATTTTAAATGCAAAACAGTAATGCTTAAGCTTACCTCTGGAACAGCTAAAACTTTAAGCTGCACAAAGGGAAGATCTATCGAGATTCCATCGAACTCAAAACGCATTAGTGGGACTTTTGCATCCTTCACACAATGAATCTCAGATGCCTCAGGTCTGCTCTTAAGCATGTTATATAGAACAATAAAGAAATCATCCTGCATTGTTACAATTACCAATATTTGAAACCATACTAATTCGAAACTTCAAATAAAATAAAAAAGAAAATTTATGAAGCAATTAAATCTACTTACTACCATGGTGGCAAAGTAAGGACCGACACATAAAGCATCGATGTCTGACTCTGAACCATGAACCTGATCAATAAAATGTTACAATTCAGTCAGTAAGTATGCTTATTTATTCTTGTTTTTTTCCTGGAAATACAATCCGGGTATCATTTTGCCTAAACTTAAAACTTAATTCCTTCCCAGGTAATCTTAAGGATTCACTCTCTCGTATCAACACATAACAGCTACCAAGTTCAGTAAGGAACAAATAGATGTCAGACTCTGAACCATGAACCTGTCAATAAAATGTTAAAATTCAGTTGGCAAGCTATGTTCATTTATTCTATTTTTTTCTTTTCCTGGTAATACAATCCAGGTATCATTTTGCCTAAACTTAATTCTCTCCCCCGCCAGGTAATCTTAAGGATGCATTCTCTCGCATCAACAAATAACAGCTGTTAAATTCAGTAAGGACTAACCGATAAAGCATCGATGTAGTACTCTGAACCACGAACCTGATCAATAAATTGTAAAATTCAGTTGGCAAGCTATGTTTATTTATTCTTCTCTTTTCCCTGTTAATACAATTTGAGTACCATTTTGCCTAAACCTTATTGCCTCCCAGGTAATCTCAACAATGCACACTCTTGTATCAACACATAACTGCTGTTAAAATCAGTAAGGACCAAGATCAACACATAAAGCACCGATGATGTACTCTGAACGATGAACTTGATCAATAAATTGTTAAATTCAGCGGGCAAGCTACTTTTATTTATTCTTTTGTTTTCCCTGGTAATACAATTTGAGTACCGTTTTGCCAGAACCTATTTCCCTCCCACGTAGTCTCAAGCAAGAACTCTCGTATCAACACATAGCAGTTGTCAAAATGAGTAAGGACCAACACGTAAAGCATCAATGTTGGACTCTAAACTAAGAAACTGATCATCAATTTGATAAATTCGGTTGGCAAGCTATATTTATTTACCCTTTTCTCTATAATCTTAACTAAGTAATCTCTCGTTTCGACCTGGCACGTTTAACATTTCACTACTAAACCGCCTGTATAGAAACCAGGTTCATTTACAATTTTACTCCTAGACAAATCCTGTGGGTGACAAGCTATGCATATATAGAAAGCTACAGCTTAACTTGGAAAGGAAATTAAAGGAGCTAACCCCAAGGCCATAAGAGCCATATGTTAATAAGGTAGCACTGCTAGCAGCTATGTCTTGTTTAGGAAGCCGACGTTGCCAAGCTACTCGCTTAACCCACGCCACTACAATCTGCAAAAACCATGATTTTCAGCCATAAAAGATTAATAAAAATGATTAAAACAATCAAATGAAAGGATCAAAGGGCATACTTGTTTAAGTTTTTCAATGACAATTTTCCTATTCTCTTCTTCTTCTGGAGATGGCACCAGTCCTTCATTCACCATTAACTAAAAAATTCCACCAACAAAAAATAATTTAATGGATAAAGGAATAAAGATAATAACAAAAATAATGAAATATAAGTAAAGAAAATGTGGGTAAGGTTCATTTTATTTACCTGAAGAAGTGAGAGTGATCTTTCCTCTTCCATTTTCTTTTCTTTTTTTTCTTTTTTTGTCTGTGTTTGGTTTTTGTGCTGTGCTTAATTTTTTTTTTCGAAAGAGATGGGAAGGAAATAAAAAATAAATAAAAAGGAAGAGATGGAGGGAAGTTTGGGGTTTTGTTGAGAGTGACACGTGGAGAGAAAAGGAGGTTGTTAAGTGTTTGTTCTTTTCGTACCTCTAAAAGTAGACGTGTAATTTATTCCTTTTAAAATCAACTTTGTGATTTATTCACCAATAAAAAAAAAAAACACACTCCCTGTAACCAGTCCGGTTCTAGCGTCGCCGTCTCCTCTTCCTCGAATCCAACCTCTACTATCTCAGCAATCGAAACGGAAGGAGGGATGAGTGTTAATTGGTCGGATCTCCCTCGCGACATCTTTGAAGATATAATTGGACGTTTAGGTTGGGTTGATCGGATCTGGATACGAGGCGTTTGCAAGGTATGGTCAGTCCCTAATCGTATTTTCGCCATTCATAAAGAGAACCCCTGGATGTTGACAAAATTTAGTTGGAGCCCAATCAACAAGGGTCAAAATTTTCAAGTATCGGTGAGTGTCGACTGCTTGATCCTCTTTCTGGAGAATACGTTGCGGAAGAACCAGTGAGAGGGGAAGAGAGTCGAGTTTTCCTTAATACGAGTGGGTTCTTTTCACTGTGTTAGATTATTTAGAATGAGAAAAAAGGTCATTCTTTTTGAACTCTCCATTTTCAACCGAAGTAATTCACCTGCCGCATTTAGGGGAACTACTCTTCTTCGAAGTGGCGACTTTTTCCTTAGATGCAATCTCCCCAAAATGCCTCATCTTTGTGTTGGGTACAAATAGAAACAAACTTTATGTCCTCCTGGTGGTTCAGCATGGAAGATTTTTTAGTTCAATAATGGTTTCACTGAACCCAATTCTGCTGTTGATGCTACTTATGCCAAAGGGGTTTTCGATTGTATTTTCAATGGGGGTCAATGTTGAACTTAAAGAGTGGAGTAGTATTTTAATCGATCACCGATTTCTAGGTGTTCGGTTGTTTCCCTTTTCGTTGAGGAACAAAGCTAAACAGTGGTTGAACTCATTACCACGAGGATCAATCACTACATGGGAACAAATGACCGAAAAATTTTTGTTAAAATATTTTCCGTCGGCTAAAATGGTTAAGTTGAGGAATGATATCTCTTCTTTTGTGCAGATGGCGATGAATGGGAGAGATACAAGGATCTATTGAGAATGTGTCCACACCATAGATTACGCTTGTGGCTACAGGTCCAAACCTTTTACAACGGCGTGAACCCCTCAACCAGACAATTGATTGATTCAGTCGCCGACAGAACCTTGAATAACAAAACACCTGAGGCTGCCTACGAATTCATTGAAGAGATGTTACTGAATAACTATCAGTGGCAAGTCACGAGGACAAGGCCAACAAAAGCCGCTAGTGTTTTCAACCTCAACGTAGTAACCATACTATCAAATCAGGTAGATATGTTAAATAAAAAGATTGGTGGTTTATGTGGTTCTTCGCAGGTATATCCAGCTATGCAGTGCGAGATGAATGGAGGAGGGATGAGCAATACAGAATATCCATCTTACAACCCGAGCACTGAGAACGAGCAAGTTCACTATATAGGTAATAATTCTAGACCTCAAAGTAACCTTTATAGTAACACTTACAATCCAGGTTGGAGGAACCACCCCAATTTTTCACAGGGTGGTCAAGGAAACCAAAGACAACAACCCCTCCCAGGCTTCCAGCAGCAGCCCTACCATAAGAGAAGAAGCAGAACCTTGAAGAGATGCTGACAAAATTCATCGAAAACTCGTTTCCAAAACACCGAGACAACACTAAAAAATCAACAAGCATCGATTCAAGGGATCGAGAACCAATTAGGTCAGCTTGCTAAATTGATCTTAGAACGACCACAAGGCAACTTGCCAAGCAACACTGAAACAAACCTAAAGGAGCAACTTCAAGCCATAACAGCTCATGATAGTGTAGGGTTAGATGAGGCCAATTTAAGGCAAGAGAATGTGGTAGAGGAAAGTAAAGTTGAGCTAAGCCATGACAAACCAAAACCGGTAATTAAAGAGTACCAATCTCGTGTGCCATACCCCTAATGCGATGAAGAAAGACAACACAGATGAACAATTCAGTAAATTTCTTAAACTTTTAAAGAAATTACATATTAACTTACCGTTTCTTGAAGCCCTTTTGCAGATGCCAGATTCAAGGAAATTTTTAAAAGAGCTTTTGACAAACAAACGGAAGTTAGACAAAGAGTCGCATGTGGAACTAAACGCAGTGTACTTAGCAATGTTGCAAAATAAACTACCACGAAAATTAAAAGATCCAGGGAGTTTTACAATTCCATGCTTAATTGGTAGTTTATCTATTGATAATGCTTTAGCTGATTTAGGGGTAAGCATAAATGTTATACCATATAAAATGTTTAAACAACTAGGTCTAGGGAAACCCAAACAAACTAGGATGAGCATTCAATTAGCTGATAAGACTATTAGAATTCCTAGTGGTATAATTGAAGATGTACTCGTGAAAATTGATAAATTCATATTTCCAGTAGACTTTTTAGTTTTAGACATGGATGAGGACAATAGTATCCCCTTAATTTTAGGAATACCCTTTTTAGCAACTGCTAAAACTAAAATTGATGTTGGTACAAGAGTTTTTATACTTCGTACAGGTGAAGAAACGATCACTATTCAGGCTCTTAACACGACTAGGACATCAAGCATTCAAGGTGAGAACATAAATTCTATTAAGGACCATTCGGTTAAATCTTCTTTTCAGGAAGCACCACGGAACTACACAACTGAGCCAGATCCTAGACCTCATGCCAACAAAGAAATAACTCACGAGGAACGACGACTTCAGATCAATGAACTAGACGAGTGGAAGACGCATTTTAAGGAGAAACTAAGAATACACGAAGCAGAACCAACGCCATTCTGTGAGATAAACAAATTTAAGATCGGAGATCAGGTATTGTTAGATAAGACAGACCCTCGAATCTCCCCTCCCGACCTTAATACAAACGAAGAAATCCCTTTTAAGGTAATCAATGTTTTCCCATACGGAACAGTCGAGGTGAGTAATCCTATATTCGGCACTTTTAAAGTAAACGCTACTCGACTCGAACTATATACTGGTAATAGAGCTAATAGCTTGAGAAAGGATTTTCAACTCCTCAAACCACCATGATTATGCGAATGAGAGGTAAGTCTAGCTTAAGACTAGCTTAAGACTTTAAACGAGCACTTCTCGGGAGGCAACCCGAGCACTAACGCCATTAATTTCCATATTTTTATTTTATTTTATTTTATTTTCATTTTTACTTTTAGCACCTAACTACAAACTAACTAAAACGCAGATTTCCATACCACACGTCCTTGTACACGGTCGTGGCCGTGGCCATGTGGACACCACAGATTTCCGTACCGATGTGGTAGAGATAGTATGAAACAGGATGAAAAAATATCTTCAAGCTACGGACTCCGACTAAACACCACGGCCGTGCGATACAGCCGTGGTCGACACTATTTTATCAACACGGGCGTGGTGACCTGCACACATATGTGGGGGAAACGAATGAAGCACTGCACGGTCGTGTGATATGGCCGTGCGACTTAACACGCCCATGACACACGGGCGTGGGGATGTACCAGGTTTGATATTTCTATTTAAAACACCCATCTCCTTTTTTCACCCCTCATAAGAAAAGAAGTCGAACCTTGAGGATATGCTAGCAAAGTTTATTTCAACATCAGAAACTCATTTTCAGAATACCGAGACGATGTTGAATAATCAGCAAACATTAATTCAAGGGCTTAAAAATCAATTAGGGCAGCTAACAAAGTTAGTTTCTGAAAGGCAACCAGGTCGTTTACCTAATAATACCGAACCTAAACCACAAGAGCAAGTGAAGGCAGTAACATTAAAGAGTGGGAAGGAATTGGTTGAAGCAAAAAAGAAGATGCCACAAGAAACTAATAAGAAAAAAAGTGAGGACATTAAGAATGTAACACCGGTACGTGAAGAATTTAAGCCACTGATCCCATATCCGGCAAAGTTGAAGAAAGATCGCTTAGACGCATAATACGATAAATTTATTGAACTTTTTAAACAGTTACATATTAACTTACCTTTTGTTGAAGCTATTTCGCAGATACCGACGTATGAAAAATTCCTAAAAGAGCTTCTAACAAATAAAATGAAGTTTGAAGAGATATCAACAGTGAAACTTAATGAAGAATGTTCAGCCATCCTCCAAAACAAGCTACCAACCAAATTGAAAGATCCAGGAAGTTTCATTATTCCCTGTTTAATTGGTAGTTTAAAAATTGAGAAAGCACTAGCTGATCTAGGTGCCAATATTAATTTAATGCCTTATAAAATGTTTAAGCAACTTGGTCTTGGGGAACCAAAACCCACTAGGATAAGCATTCAGTTAGCTGACAGATCTATTAAATATCCTAGGGGAGTTATTGATGATATTTTGGTAAAAGTTGATAAATTTATATTCCCTGTTGATTTTGTTGTGCTTGACATGGATGAGGACATTGAGGTACCTTTAATTTTGGGCGCCCCTTTTTAGCTATTGCTAGGGCTGTTATTAATCTAGGTGATGATAAACTTGCGCTAAGGGTAGGCGACAAGGAAATTATTTTTCAAATTTACGATGCTATGCGATATTCTAGAGAGCAAGATGATTCCTGTTATTTTATTGATGCCATTAATCATTTTATTCAAGATTCTTTGTAGGAAATCATACATGACGACACGATGGAACTGTGTCTTACCCAAGGTGAGGGGGTAGATAATGATACCGACGAGTTGAATTCTAATACATCTTCCTCTAGACAAAAGAAAGATGAGGGTATTGAAATCAATGACGAACTAAAACAAAAACCCTCTATTGAAGAGCCACCTAAATTAGAATTGAAACAATTGCCAAATCACTTAAAATATGCATTCCTCGGGGATAATTCTATGCTACCAGTAATCATCTCTTTAGAACTGAACCCAAAGAGAAAGATAAGTTGCTACAGGTACTAAGGGAACATAAAAGAGCCATAGCTTGGAAAATTTCTGACATTAAAGGAATAAGTCCATCGTTTTGCACCCACAAAATTTTAATGGAAGATGAGTATAAACCATGTGTGCAACCTTAAAGACGGTTGAATCCCAACGTGAAAGAAGTTGTTAAAGCTAAGGTAATTAAACTTCTAGATGCTGGAATAATTTATCCTATTTTTGACAGTACTTGGGTAAGTCCTGTGCAGGTCGTTCCAAAGAAAGGAGGCATGATTGTTGTAGCTAACGAAAAGAATGAATTGATTCCTACAAGAACAGTCATAGGTTGGAGAGTCTGCATTGACTATAGAAAGTTGAATGACGCCACTAGAAAAGATCACTTCCCTTTGCCCTTCATTGATTAGATGTTAGAAAGGTTATCTAGGCATATGTACTACTATTTCCTAGACGGACTCTCCGGCTACTTCCAAATACAATAGCCCCTGAGGATCAAGAAAAGACAATATTTACATGTCCATACGGTACGTTTTCTTATCGTAGAATGCCTTTTGGATTATGTAATGCTCCTGCTACTTTTCAGCGCTGCATACTGGCCATCTTTGATGAACTTGTGGAGGAAATTATAGGAGTGTTTATGGACGACTTTTCGGTATTTGGTAATTCTTTCCATCTTTGCCTTAAAAATCTAAAACGAGTTCTAATAAGATGTGAGGAAACGAACCTCATGCTTAATTAGGAAAAGTGTCACTTCATGGTTCAAGAGGGGATTGTGTTAGGACACAAAATTTCTAGTAAAGGGATTGAGATTGATAAAGCGAAGGTTGAAACCATAGAAAAATTACCTCCTCCTAGTTCAGTTAAGGCTGTTCGAAGCTTTTTAGAACATTCTGGATTTTATCGAAGATTTATTAAGGATTTTTCTAAAATAGCTAAGCCTTTAACAAAACTACTAGAAAAGGAAGTGCCTTTCAGTTTTGATCAGGAATGTTTAGATGCATTTAACACCCTTAAAAATAAATTAATAAATGCCCCAATTGTAATTGCACCTGATTGGAACATACCTTTTGAACTAATGTGTGATGCAAATGATTTTGCAGTAAGTGCAGTTTTGGGACAGGGGAGAGACAAGCATTTTTAGCCAATTTATTATGCTAGCAAAACATTGACGGCTGTACAAGAAAACTACTCCACTACAGAAAAAGAATTGCTAGCTGTGGTTTTTGCATTTTACAAATTTAGATAATATTTGATATTATCTAAAGTTGTCATTTACACTGACCATTTAACTCTTCGTTATCTTTTAACTAAATCCGATGCAAAACCTTGACTCATAAGATGGATTTTACTCTTACAGGAATTTGATTTGGAAATTCAAGATAAGGAAGGAGCTGAAAATCTTGCAGCAAATCATCTTTCTAGGCTTGAAAATGCACATATCGAAGAACTAGATTAGAGTGAGATAAATGACTCGTTTCCTAAGAACAACTATTCATTATATCTAACTCCGAGGTGCCCTGGTTAGCAGACATTGCAAATTACTTAGCTGCTAACATCCTACCAAAAAGGTTAATATATCATCAAAAGAAGCGATTTTTTGCTGATGCGAAAAACTATTTCCGGGAGGATCCTTTTCTTTTCCGTATATGCACAGTTCAAGTAATTCGAAGATGTGTTACAAAAGTAGAAGCAAGCAAAATCTCAGAACATTGCCATTTAGGAACTTCAGGAGGACATTACAGCGGGATCAGGACAGCACACAAAGCACTTGAATTAGGTTTTTATTGGCCTACCTTGTTCAAAGATGCTAACAGGTAAGTTGCTTCATGTGATAGATGTCAGAGAACAGGTAATATCTCTAAATGCAATGAAATGCCTCAAACATACATGTTATCATGCGAAATTTTTGATATATGGGGTATTGATTTTATGGGCCCATTCCCTAGCTCGTTTGGGAATAAATACATCTTAGTAGCAGTGGACTATATGTCAAAATGGGTGGAAGCTCAAGCTTTACCTACTAATGATGCCAGAATGGTAGTGAGATTTCTTAAGAAACTCTTCTCTCGATTTGGAACACTAGAGCAATTATTAGTGATAGGGGTACTCATTTTTGTAATACTCAATTTGACTAGGTCTTAAAGAAATATGGAGTACACCACAGAACAGCTACTCCTTTTCACCCTCAAACTAGTGGACAAGTGGAGGTAGCAAATCGAGAACTTAAGCGTATTTTAGAGAAAACAGTTGAACCCAACAGGAAAGATTGGGCATTAAAAGTAGATGATGCCTTATGGGCCTATAGAACAGCGTTTAAAACCCCCATAAGAACATCCCCATATAGACTTGTCTACGGAAAAAGTTGTCATCTACCATTTGAATTAGAGCACAAAGCTTTTTGGGCAATAAAATTCTTAAATTACGACCTTAAATCTGCAGGTGAAAAGAGATGATGCAGTTGAACGAGTTAGATGAATGGCGAACTAATGCCTACGAGAACTCACGTCTATATAAGGAAGCAACAAAGCGACGCCATGATGCTCGTTTAAAGCAATCAAGGCAATTCGAAGTAGGAAATTTAGTCCTACTGTACAATTCAATGCTCAAATTATTTCCTGGAAAGCTAAAATTAAGATAGTCAGGTCCATTTGTAATCAAAACTATTTTTCCCTATGGCACAATTGAGGTAACTCATACGACTCATGGCACATTCAAGGTAAATGGTTAGTGATTGAAAATTTATAATGGTGAGGATTTTAGGGATATGAGAAAGGAGCTTCAGCTCTATGAACCTTCATTCAGGAATGAAAACAGGGTAAGTCTAGCCTAAGACTTTAAACGAGCGCTTCTCGGGAGGCAACCCGAGCACTAATATCACTAACATCCATATTTTCAGTTTTAACATTTAACTAAAACTTAATCCATTTTAGCATCTGCAGGATTACTCGTCCACACGGCATAGCACACGGACGTGGCTTAGGCCGTGTGAAAACCACAGGGCGAGCCATGGGCATTGTAGAGGCCGTGCGAATAAAGGGAGACTTTGTCCCAAAACACAAGCTATGATAAAACACCACGGTCGTGCGATGGTCGAAACTGTCAAAGTTACACAGGCATGAAACACGTCTGTGCCTTGAAACCGTGGTCGAGTCTGTCAAAATTAACATGGGCGTGGGGTATATAACACGGGTGTGGGAGAAGCGAATGAAGCCCGATACGATCGTGCGGGATAACTCGCCCACAGCACACGAGCGTGGGCTGCAACCCAGACTCACCAAAACCTCAACTTTCGAAAAAGATGGGCTCCAAATGATTTTACACGCCCGTGTTCCCTATTTTCTATATAAACCCCTCATTATTCATCATCTCTTCCCCAAAAATCTTTCTCCCCAAACCCTAGCCGTTTCCCCCTCTCCCTACTAAATCCAGCCACCACCATCAACACCCCCATCTATCTTACTCTCTCATATCCCTTCCATTTCCTTTCTCTATTTCCCCCTTTCCCTTCCCACGTACATCAGACCACGCCCGTACAGCCACAGCCTACGCCCGTGTACCACTGTATTGACCGCGCCACTTCCTTCAGCACATCCATCGGTTGCCCTTCTCCACCATTGATTATCTATTCATTTAACTTTATTTATTTTATGTTCATATTTCCATTCTTATGTTTTATTTAGTTTACTAATTCATTAGTTTTCCCAATGTTAACAAACATACTCTAAATTTGAACTAGTATTTGATGAAATAGAATTACTAGGATAGAATACATTTCTGGGCTGGCAATAATACTTGAATTGTTGAATACCTTTTATTTTGCAGAAACATAATGTCTTATTCTCGCGACAAGAAAGTCGCAGTCCCTATTTTAAAAAAACGAAAAGGGCTCAGTTCATCATCGGCAAGAGCATCTACCGAAGTGCGACACCCATTCTTGCAGTTTCCTCGGGGAACCCAAGAGGAACTTTTCCAAATTCTACGAGCACGACCTATCAGTACAGGCAAATACATTGACTGAGCCGCCCTAAAGCAAATACAACTTGCTGATGTTGTTCGAGCCCTACTGTTCACCGACCTTTGGGAGTAGTTTTTCGGTATTACCGAACCTACATACCTTGAACTAACATTAGAGCTTTGCTCTACATTTCATTTGTAGGAGGTGATGACACACCACGACGACTTAGGCACTATACAGTTCCGACTAGGAGGATTGGTTCGCGAAATGAGTGTTTCTGAATTTGGAATGGCTATTGGTCTTCACACTGACCAATTCATAGAAGAGGAAGACCTCTCCAAGCTTCACCGCCACATCCACTATTCACCCTCTAAGTGTTGGCAGGCCTTAGCTCCAGGTTTAGCAACATACGATCCTAGTCGCTCCAACGTGACTGTTCTTTCCCCATCATTGAGGTATCTTTATGCCCTTCTCGCACATACATTAACAGGAAGACGCGAGAGCACCGGCGTCGTTAATACCCAAGACGCCTATTTTTTGTGGTATATGGCGCAAGGCCGCGTGTTCAACCTTGCCTACTTCATCGCTCTAGCCATCAAGCATCAGATGGAGCGGCATCGTAAGGGGGTCATTTCCGTGGGGCCTTATGTAACACGCCTCGCGAGACACTTTGAGCTCCTCAACACCTCAGCACAATCATCCTCACTCATCTTGATGGGCTAAATGTCTCCACAGGGCATCCAGACGATGCTACACATGAGGATGATCCAATGTCAATGTGGGACCGATCCTCCGCAATATCGTCTAGCCCATACCATTGAAGAGGAGGATCCTGAGGACATTATTGATGATGTTCCCCTACCACACGAGGTGCCAGTTCATGCAGCAGCTTCTTTATTAAACATAGTTAAGCGCCTGACATGATTTGAGCAGCAATGTTTCCAACGTTTCGACCACATGGACACCACTCTCCACCAGATATGTCAACACCTGCACATTTCATCGCCGCCCCCACCTCGCGACCCTGCCAATAACGAGGACCTTTAAGTCCTTTTATTTTCTTTATTTTCATTTTCATTTTTTGTTTTTGTTTTTCTTTTCATTTATCTTTATTTTTATTTTAGTTTACTTTCTTTAATAGTTACACTCTATAAATTAATTTCTTTTACCTCTGGTTGTTTTCTCGAGTAACTATAACAAACATCCATTAAATAAGAACTCCCTAAAAACTTTACTGATGACTTCGCAGTTTGAAAAGGTTCAAGGTGCCACTTAAGGAACGAAAACACTACCGGAGTATTCTCTACCACCTTCACTTATACCCAGTCATCATGTCCATCATTGATCATCCTCCAAGGATTTCGATCCAATATTCAGAAAGTTTTCACATCTCCCTATCTCTTATGATTTCATGCTATTTATCTCTAGATATATCTTTGTACATTGATGGCAATATACATCTTAAGTGTGGGGGGTGAATTTTATTTTGAAAAATTCTTAACTTTTTGCATTATTCTCAAATCCCTGAATTATGTCTTGTTCT
Source organism: Gossypium bickii (assembly GCA_025503065.1). Lineage (NCBI taxonomy): Eukaryota > Viridiplantae > Streptophyta > Magnoliopsida > Malvales > Malvaceae > Gossypium > Gossypium bickii. Next base: position 11,983,796 of record CP106710.1, on the reverse strand, counting down.
TAAGTAATTTTCTCATATTACTATTAGAATGAAATTTCCCTTAAATTATGATTTTTATTGATATGTTTTGGATTAAGTCATTGATAATTGTGCAATGATGATTTAAACTTTAAGATACTAGAGAATCAAGCATGATGAGTCTATTTTCAAAAAATTAAAATTTGTTAGGTTGTCTACCTGAATCTGATTATTACCTTGAAGTTTGAAATTTACAAAGTTGATAAAAAAACCCAAAATTTTTGTGAGATTTTGAGCCTTTTAGAGCATACATTCTTTTCTTGCTCACTTGATTGATTATGAGTGTATCAACATTGATTTGTTATTCTAGAACTTGCTTCGATTATACATGTCAAGACCACATCATTGATTTGATTTGCAGAGATGATAAAGGCATTTAGGATTTAACCCACTCACTCCACTAAAAGCCTACCCTCATAATTAATCCCTAGTGAACCCCTTTGATCCTAATTAGCTGTTTCTTGATACACCCTTAATATTAACCCAAAATTCACTCTTTTTGATTCTTTAAAGAATTTCTCCTATCGTGTAAAACCCCTTTTGACGATATTTGATTTGAGAAGTTGCCTAACTTCATTCTTTATTTCAATTGTTAAAATCTATTTACTTGATTTGTTCTTAAAAAAAAACGTTGGAAAGTTATTCATTATTATTTCTATGTTTGAGCTTAAGCAATTAATTCCACATTTTGAGAAGAAGCTCCTGTTATTAGTGTTTCAAGTTTTCAATTGATGTAATTATTCAGGATTAATTCATTTTTCTAGTCAGGTAAATTGTCAATTCAATCTCGATTCTAACCTTTTAATTCAACCTTTATCCACACCTTTAACTCGAGCCCCATTACAACCCGATAAAGACCTTTTGATCTGCGTATCATATCATTTTACATTGGTGCAGATTTGATTTTCCTGCAAGCCTATGGGATTACCTTTTCATGTTGGACTTTTGAGTGCTTAATTTTGACCCTTAAACACTTCGAGTGATTTGAGTGAATCTTTAGTGAGGATGTCAACTCTTGTCGATTTTGAATTAAAGGTGATTATTTAGTAAAGGGAAACGCCTATATTTTCATGCTACAAAAACTATGACTTTGATTGTCTGAATCTTTAGGAACTTTCCACTTAAATTATCAATGTATGAATTACCTTTGAATTATGATGAAACACTGTTGATGAATATTATGAATTGAGAAAGTTCATTTTAATTGTGAGTTGAGAATTTTGCTTGAGTACAAGCAAATGCTTAAGTGTGGGGGTATCTGATAAACTGTAAAATATACATATTTTAATCCGATATTTAGCATACTTTTGGATGATTTATCCCTTGAATTGTGGAATTTGATGCTTCTAATCCTTTAATTTCATGTTTTATTCTTAGGAGAGCATTGGAGGATGAAAAGAATGACAAACGGGCCAAAAATGGAAAAAATGGGCCAAAATACGAAATTCACACGGCCTAGGCTCGAGCCACACGACCGTGCCTCCTTAGCAGACCTAAACACGGCCTGGACTCTACTTACACGTGTGTGCCACACGGGCGTGTCCCTGACGTGACCTATTTGAATTCTATTCGGAATAGGGTACTTAGAGGCAAAGAAAGACATTCCAAAAGCCTATATAAACACCCTAAAGGGCAACCTTCGAGGGGCAATTCAGGTAGGCCGAGGAGCCAAGCCAGAGAGGCCAGAATTGTGGGATTTACTGGAAGAAAGCCAGTTGATTCATCTCAAGAAGCCGAAATCATACTCAAAACGGAAGATCTTCCCTTCAATTTCCTTCAGGTGGTTTTAGGGTTTTTCTTATGTTTTGTTTTATATTTTCTTCTAAGATGTATTCTTTTATAATTATGAACTATACCCCTCAAATACCTGAGGGGGATGAAACCTAAGAGGGATTTTGTTATTGTTTTCTGAACTATATGATAAATACTTGATTTGTTCTTAATTATGTGTTCTTAATTCTTGTTTTGATGTTTCAGGATATTGATTCAAGTATTGATATGCTTAGGCAGTAGAGCAAAAGTCCCTGTTTAAGAGTAGATCTAGTATAATTAAGCGGAGTTGATCGCAACCCTAGAGATAGGATGACGAGAAAATCCACCGGATTAGGGTCAAACCTAATATGGGTTTTAGTGCAATTCTAGGGGTTTTAATTAGAAAGATATTTTAATTAATCAATCTAGGGTTAGACGTTAGTAGCCTTGAGAGAGGTATTAATATAAATTAGGGAATCCTACGGATCAAGTCAAGTGAATAAATCGTCTGGTTCAGAGTTAAATAACAAGTAAAGTCTAGGTGGATTCTTCCTCGGGTATTGTATTAATCAATTAGTTTTCCCAAAAAGTATTTTCCCCAATTCATTCTCTGTGTCTTAACATCTTTAGCTTAATAGTTAGTTAGTTTTAGATTAATAAAAAATTCCTTTAAATTCTTAGGCTAAATAATAAAAAGAAAGTCAGTATTAGTACTTTTGGTTCTCTTGGGTTCGACATTCCGGCCTTGCCACTAAACTATACTACTGTTCAATAGGTGCGCTTCCCTCAATTGTGGTGATAGTTAGTTTCTAAGCTCGATCATTCATTATATAAATTTTAAGACTTTCAGACACGATCACACACGCCCGTGTGTTTGGCCAATGTGTAAGTCTGACTTGCTTCGAATTGCAACCTTGAGAGACATGGTTGAGACACACGCCCGTGTGCTCAACCGTGTGGGTAAATATAGGCCATTTACAAGGCCAAATTTGCCACCCATTTTGGGTCATTCCTACAAGTCTATACTCAAATCATGCCCAATTAATGGTCAATACCCTAACAAAATAGGCATAATTCATGCTACAATATCCTCATTTATTTCCATATACAATTCCAACTCAAAAATTGTCCATTTCATAAACCAATCCCATACTAAAAGCATATGATTTACATCTCATTTAAAACATACAATATATTCATCATCTCAACTACCAAATCAAGTATGAAACATACCATTTCTATTTCACTAAAGCATACCATAATGGCCATTCACACAAGACCATATATATACACATCACATACACTATTTTCACATAGCAAAACATATACGAAAATCAATCCAAAGTCTCATCCATTGTCAAGCCATATCACATAGCAGGATTTATACATCTCAACACATTCCACAACCTCACTAGCCTATACATGCCATATACCTTAAATACAACTTTCAAAAGGTACCAAAATAGATATCCGATAGTGTGATTGAGTCGCTGACGATCCTCGGATCCGAGCTAGCTTCAAATACCACTATAAAATAGAGAAAGACTTCACACAGTAAGCTTTAAAGCTTAGTAATTTCGTAACATAATACAATTAGATCAACAAATAAGTGTAATTCAACCAATTAACTCACACTTAGTACAAATCATAATACTACTCATTCTCATTCAAGACTATGTCTCACTTTCATACCACATCTTTAAGTTTATAACAAGCATTCATAATGCCACTCAATCCAACTCTTTCCATTATTCATTCTCATAATCTTTCATCTATTTCATACTCAATATCATCAACCACATAGGTTCCGTACATACCTGTACCATCACGTATGTATCTATCACATTTACCACTCCAATGCTCGATGCCATAATTCATTCGATCATCTTTATACATTCGATGAACTTGCACACTTAGTGCCAAATAATTAGCCAAAACTATAATAATATCACACACTTAGTGCCAATACATTAAACCGAATTTGCCTCCATATCGCACACATAATGCCAATTAATTCAGTCGATGCTTTCTTTATCTCGCACACTTAGTGCCATTCATTACTGTAACTATTCTATTTTCGCACACTTAGTGCCTCATATCTTTGTACTCACATTCCTCATTATCAAACTCCACAATCACATTTCCATTCATTTCATCACATATGAACATTATGTAAATAATACGTATTATAAACGAACTTACCTCGGACGTAGAAACAATGATACTAGTCGATCAATCGAGCACTTTGTTCTTGCCTCGATCTAGGTCTGAATTTCTCTTTTCCTAATTTATATAATATTAAATTCAACTCATTCAATCTCATATTCATCCAAAACAATCCACAAGTACATAGTTAAGGCATTTTACACATTAGCCCTCATAATTCCACATTTTGACATTTTAATCCCTATTTCACAATTACACAAAATACACATAATTTACTCACATCCAAGCTTGGCCGAATTTCATACTAGTTATTTCACATTTCAACACAAAGTTTTCACACTTCTCAATTTAATCCTAAAAATGCATTTTTACTCAAAATCACTTTAGAAAATATGTATATCAATCATCAAACTTAGTTTTCATCATAAAACATCACAAAGCTCACAAAATCAACAATGGCATAACTCAAAATCGTCATTAATTTCATGAATTTAAGCATAGGCTTTATAGAACACAAAGCAACGATCACAAAAACGTAAAAGTCATAAAAAATTGATCAAAGAACATACCTTAATCACCCAATTTCCTAGCCGAACCCTAGCTTGCTCTTAAACTTTCTTTCTTTTCAAATTTTCGGCAAGGATGAACACTAAAAATGACTAATTTCATGCATTTGTTTTATTATAATAACCTTATTAATCAATTTCCATTTTTAACCTTTTTATTACCGTTAATAATCCACTAGCTAATGTCCAACCATTTCATTTCGTGAATTCAATGGTCTATTTACAACATAAGGACCTCACATTTAAAGAGACACATTAAATAAGTACTTTTAACTACTAGCACATAGCTTTCGCATTTTTTGCGATTAGGACCTTTTTCACAAATCAGCGCACAAACGATAAAATTTTCACACAGAACTTTCACACATACTTTATCACATGCCATAAACATCAAAAATAATATTAAATTATTTATCTGACCTCGAATTTGTGGTCCCAAAACCACTGTTTCGACTAGGGTCTAAACTGGGTTATTACAACTTCTCCCCTTAAGGATTTTCGTCCCCGAAAATCTTACCCGTGAACAAATTCGGATATTGCTCTCTTATCACATTCTCAGGCTTCCACGTAGCCTCTTCAACCCCGTGTATGTGCCATAACACTTTCACTAAAGTTCACTAAATTATTTTTATTATTTCTTAACTTTTTGATCTCATGAGCCAGAATTTTAATCGATTTTCGCTATACGATATATCTGACTAAATCTCACCTTCAGTAGGGGCAATCACGTGCGATGGGTCGAATCTATATTGTTGAAACATCGATACGTGAAACACATTATGAATCTTCTCTAGCTCAGGTGGCAACAACAATCTATAAGTAACCGGCCTGATATGTTCGATAATCTCATACAGCCTGATGAATCTCGGACTCAACTTGTCTTTTCTGCCGAATCGGAGTACTTTCTTCCACGGAGATACTTTCAAAAATACTTTATCACAGATCTCAAATTCAATATCTTTTCGTTTCAAATTTGCGTAAGACTTCTAACGGTCTGATGCTGCTTTCAAACTGTTTCGAATCACTTTCACTTTTTTCTCAGTCTCTCTGATCAAATCTACCCCGTGAATCATATTCTCACTGAGCTCAGTCCAGTACAATGGTGTTCTGCATTTACGACCGTAAAGAGCCTCATATGGTGCCATTTTAATGCTTGATTGAAAGCTATTATTATACGCAAATTCAATCAACGACAGGTACTTTTCCCACGTACCTTCAAACTCAAGAATACAACATCTCAACATATCCTCGAGAATCTAAATGATCCATCGGTTTGACCATCCGTTTGAGGATGAAAAGCAGTACTGAAGTGCAACTTAGTATTTAAAGCCTCTTGCAATTTCTTCCAAAACCTCGAAGTAAACCTCAGATCTCTGTCAGATACAATAAATAATGGTACCCCATGCAATCACCCAACCTCAGAAACATACAATTCAGCTAACTTATCAAGCGAATAACCTGTTCTCACCGGAATAAAATAAGTTGATTTTGTTAATCTGTCAACTATCACTCAGATTGTATCTTTCTTTCTCGGAGATAAAGGTAAACTGGAAACAAAATCCATCGCCATTTTATCCCATTTCCACTCGGGAATCATAATCAGTTGTAACAAATCGGATGGCACCTGATGTTTAGCTTTAACTTGCTAGCAGATTAAACATTTCGAAACAAAATCAGAGATATCTCTTTTCATTCCAGGCCACCAGTAAATTTGTTTCAAATCATTATACATCTTTGTACTTCCCGAATGAACCGATAAGCGACTGCTATGAGCTTCTTTCAAAATCAACTAAATCAACTTTGGAACACAAGTCCGATCTCAGAATCTCAGACAATTATCATCATCAACTTGAAATTTTGAATTCGAGTTCAAATCACACTGAGCTCATTTCTCTAGCATTTCATTGTCAACTTTTTGGGCATCACAAATCTGCTGTAAGAACAACGGCCTCACTTTCATATCATCTACAATCGCACCATCATCACACAAATCTATCTGAGTATTCACTTTCGACCCAATGCGTCAGCAACAACATTAGCTTTTCTCGGATGATAATCAATTACTAATTCATAGTCTTTTAGTAATTCTAACCATCTCCGCTATCGCAAATTCAATTCTTTCTGAGTCATCAGATATTTCAAGCTCTTGTGATCAAAACAAATGTGACATTTTTTACCAAATAAATAGTGACGCCAAATCTTCAATGCAAATACAATAGCTGCTAATTCAAGATCATGTGTCGGGTAGTTCTTTTCGTGTAATTTTAACTGTCTCGAAACATAGGCTATAACTTTGTCTTCTTGCATCAACACATAGCCTAAACCAATCAACGATGCATCACTGTAAACTATGAATTTTTTACCCGATTTAGGTTGAACTAACACTGGTGCCTCTGTCAACAATGCTTTCAACTGTTCAAAACTCTGCTGACACTTTTCTGACCACTCAAATTTAACATCTTTCTGTAGCAATCTCGTCAATGGAGTTGCAATCATCAAAAATCCTTTTACAAACTGTCTGTAATACCCAGCAAGTCCCAGAAAACTGCGGACTTCAGACATATTTCTCGGAGGCTTCCACTCTAAAATAGCTGAAATCTTGCTCGAATCAACTCGTATACCGGATGCTGACACAATATGCCCCCAAAAGCCAACTTTGCGCAACCAGAACTCACATTTACTAAACTTTGCATACAATTACTTATCACGCAGAGTTTGTAGCACAATTCTCAAATGTTCGACATGCTCAATTTCATCACACGAATAAATTAAAATGTCGTCAATGAATACAACAACAAATCGATCTAAATACGACCTGAATATCTGGTTCATCAAGTCCATAAATACTGCAGGGGCATTCGCTAGTCCGAAAGGCATAACTAAAAATTCATAATATCCGTACCTTGTTCAAAAAGCAGTTTTCGATAAACCTGATTCTTTAACTCTTAACTGATAATAACCTGATCTCAAGTCTATTTTTGAAAACACTGTAGCCTATTTCAAATGATCAAACAAATCATCATTTCGCGGTAGAGGGTACTTATTCTTTATCGTCACTTTATTCAGCTGTCGGTAGTAAATGCACATCCTCATAGTACCATCTTTCTTTTTCACAAACAACACAGGTGCACCCCAGGGCGAGAAACTTGGTCGTGTGAAACCTCTGCCTGTCAATTCTTACAACTGAGACTTCAATTCTTTCAATTTTGTCGAAGCCATTCTATACGGAGCTATTGAGATAGGGGTCGTCCCCAGCATTAACTCAATGCCAAATTCAACTTCTCGTATCAGAGGTAATCCGGGTAATTTTTTAGGAAACACATCAGGGAATTCACAAACCACAGCCACAAATTCAACTTTCTTTTCTGCCACTTTCCTATCAATCACATACGCAAGATAGGCTTCACACCTCTTTTTCACATAATTCAGATATTTCATCAAAGATATTACAGCCGATAATCCATTCAAATCACTAGATTCAATTCCGACTATCTCGTTATTCTAACTTTTCAAATCAATAGTCTTCCGTTTGTAATTCACAATAGCATTATGCAAAGTTAGTCAATCCATACCAGAATTATATCAAATTCATCAAAGGGTAGTAGCATCAGATTAGCCAGGAAACAAATGTCTCGAAACATCAATGGACAATTATTACACACTTTGTCAACCAGAACACACTTGCCTAAGGGGTTCGATACTTTAATTACAAATTCAGTAGACTCTACAGGCAAAGTCTTACTGGATACTAAGTTCATGCATATATATGAATGAGTTGATCCTAGGTCTATCAATGCAATCACAAAAGTATCATAAGGAGTGAAAATACCAGTAATGACATCTGGAGATGACACTTCTTCGCAAGCGCGAATAGCGTAGGCTCTGGCAGGTGCTCTCACCTAGGATCTCACAGTTGTATTTGTTATTCCTCTCTGACTACCACCTACAATTCCTGTGTTTCTGGGTGGTCTACCCTAGCTGCCGTGTTACTCGGCCTCACATTCTGAGCATTATCTTTTCAGCCAACTCCGGGCAATCCCGAATAAAGTGATCTCGTGATCCACATTTATAACAAACTCTATTATTATACCTGCCCCAGCATTCACCAATATGACGTCTTTCACACTGTCTACACTCAGGCTTATTGTTTCTGACACTGCCAACACTTGATTCCATTGGAATTTGAGTTTTAGGACTCGTATATTGTTTCACACGATCTCTACTTGAATGTCTAATCGAAGCATTTGAGCTACTAATTGCATCTCTAAATCTCTTTGACGAAGAGTGATATGGCTTACTCATCGACCTTTTTCTCGATGCTCTCTTTATCTCGCACACTTAGTGGCATTCATTACTGTAACTATTCTATTTACGCACACTCAGTGCCTCATATCTTTGTACTCACATTCCTCGTTATCAAACTCCACAATCACATATCCATTCATTTCATCATATATGAACATTATGTAAATAATACGTATTATAAACGAACTTACCTTGGACGTAGAAACAACGATACTAGTCGATCAATCGAGCACTTTGTTCTTGCCTCGGTCTAAGTCCGAATTTCTCTTTTCTTGATCTATATAATATTAAATTCAACTCATTCAATCCCATCTTCATCCAAAACAATCCACAAACATATAGTTAAGGCATTTTACACTTTAGCCCTCATAATTCCACATTTTGACATTTTAATCCTTATTTCACAATTACACAAAATACATATAATTTACTCACATCCAAGCTTGGCCGAATTTCATACAAGTTATTTCACATTTTAACACAAAGTTTTCACATTTCTCAATTTAATCCCAAAAATGCATTTTTACTCAAAATCACTTTAGAAAATATGTATATCAATAATCAAACACTTAGTTTTCATCATAAAACATCACAAAGCTCACAAAATCAACAATGGAATAACTCAAAATCATCATTAATTTCATGAATTTAAGCATGGGCTTTATAGAACACAAAGCAACGATCACAAAAATGTAAAAATATCAAAATCGATCAAAGAACATACATTAATTACCCAATTTCCTAGCCGAACCCTAGCTTGCTCTTAAGCTTTCTTTCTTTTCAAATTTTTGGCAAGGATGAACACCAAAAAGGACTAATTTCATGCATTTGTTTTATTATAATAACCTTATTAATCAATTTCCATTTTTAACCTTTTTATTATCATTAATAATCCTCTAGCTAATGTCTAACCATGTCATTTCGTGAACTCAATGGTCCATTTACAACATAAGGACCTCACATTTAAAGAGTCACATCAAATAAGCACTTTTAACTACTAGCACACAGCTTTTGCATTTTTCGCGATTAGGTCTTTTTTCACAAATCGGGACAACGATAAAATTTTCACACAGAACTTTCACACATACTTTATCACATGCTATAAACATCAAAAATAATATTAAATTATTTCTCTGACCTCAAATTTGTGGTTCCAAAACCATTGTTCTGACTAGGGTCCAAACCGGGCTGTTACAGGCAATTCCAATCAATTATCATTTTGGGTTCCTCGTCAACCAACTAGTCACTACCCTAACAAGATCTGCTGATCTTCTACTAAAGTAACGAGTAAGAAAGGACTACTTATTTTTCGACCTCATAATCATTGTTTTACCGAGTTTTAAAATTTATAAAAAGAATGATCGAACCTGGAAACTAACTCTGACAACGATTTAAGGCAGGTGCACCTATCAAACAGTAGTATAGCTTAGGCAAGACCAGATTGTCGAACCCAAAGGAACTAAAAGTACTAATACTAACTTTCTTTTTATTATTTAGCCTAAAATAAGGTGAAGTTGTTGTTTAATCTAAAATTAACTAACTATTAAGCTAAAGACACAAAGACAAAAAGAATGAATTGGGGAAATACTTGAGGAAAAACTCAGTTGATTAAGATGATACCCTTAGGAAGAATCCACCTAGACTTCACTTGTTATCTAACACTGAACCAAATGATGTATTCAATTGACTTGATTCGTAACATTCCCTAAGTTATATTAAACCCTCTCTCGAGGCGAATAACATCTAACCCTAGGTTGATTAATTGAAATCTCTTTCTAATTAAAACCCCTAGAATCGCATTAACTCGATCTATGGATTCCCATATTAGGTTTCACCCTAATCCAAAAAAATCTCGTCACCCTATCTCTAGGCGTGCGATCAACTCCGCTTAATTATGTTAGATCTACTCTTAAGCAGGGACTTTTGCTCCACCACCTAAGCACATCCAACTTGAATCAATATCCCGAAAATATTAACACAAGAATTAAGCACACATAATTAAGAACAAATCAAGTATTTATCATATAGTTCAGTAAACAATAACAAGATCCGTCTTAGGTTTCATCCCCTTCAGGTATCTGAAAAGTTTAGTTCATATCTATAAAAGAAAACATCTCAGAAGAAAAGATAAAACAAAACATAAGAAATCCCTAAAACCCCCTGAATGAATTAAAGGAGAGATCCGTCCTCTTGGGTAGAGTTCTGGCTTCTTGAGATGGATCAACTGGCTATCTTCGAGTGATTTCCCACAAATCTGACTTTTTCGGCTCGGCTCATTGACCTAGCTTACCGCCCTCTTTCAGGTAACACTTAGGGGGTTTATATAGGCTTTCGAAATAGGTTTCTTTGCCCCTAAGCATCCTTTTCCGAGTGAAATTGTTCTTTGCCACGATAGGGACACGGGCATTGCACACGCCCGTGTGAACGGTCTTTAAGCCATGTTCGAATTTCTTTAATAAGGCACGGTCGTGTGAATCGGGGTCAGGCCGTGTGGACTTAAGTCCAGGCCGTGTTGATTTCCACTTTGGCCCAATTTGGATCGTTTTAGGCCTGTTTCTCATTCTTTCCTTCCTCGGGTGCTTTCCTAAGTATAAGACATGAAAAGAAAGGATTAAGAGCACCTTTTTACATAAATCAAGGGATAAATCATCCAAAGATATGCTAAATGTGGGATTAAAATTTGTTACTTTTACGATTTATCACCTCACAGTCCAAAGTAGCTTACGATAAAGGTGTTCACAGATGGATAATACCAATTTTGGGTTAATTCCCACCTTGATGAATTCCCAGGGTTGATAGGCCTAGGGTTTGCTTCACGCTCTTCCTTTACCAAATAGCTACCTATTGAGTAACCCTACAAAATAGTTAATAGATCATGCCTCCACTTGCTAATCCCCCATAGAAGGATTAGTTATTCATGGCTTTTATAAACAACATGGAATAGATGGAAGAATAAAACATGGTGAATGAATTGAAGCGTAGAGTTTAAGAAAAGCCTGATTTATATAAATAATAACACAAATCCCCAAAAGTTGTTCATCTTTACAAATTAGATCTCTTGAAGGAAAACAATGAACAAATAAACTAAACTCTGAAAAACCTAAGAAAGAAAGAAAATAACACTAAATCTAAAGAGACAATCTATGTTAGTGGAATATTGTTCATAACATGTGCCAAATGACCCTATTTAGCCTTTAAGTGGTTGTCGTCCTTAACCCTAGGTCAGCTGACGTTCCCGAACTTTAAGTTTAATTGTACAGACCAAAATGCCCCTGCTTCATGTTTAATTTCTATCCTAGAGTCGATGTCACGACACACCAAGACCTGTGTCACGACATAGAAGTCAATATGCTCCTCCTTGGGATGTCTTCAGGGGTATGTCACCACACACTCAGTTAGTGTCTCGACATCGAAGACAGTTTTGTACTTTCTCCATTTTGCTCTCCATGTTGTGCATCAGACCTCCCGTATTGCGACATAGCATCCAGTATCAGCCTAAAATTCTTTCTAATGGTCTCTTGCACACTCACGAAATACGTTAGCTCTCCCTTAGGCCTCATTCAGTCCTTAAGGTCAATAAAAGATTCATTTTGTACATTTTATTAGATATAAGTAAAACTAAAGAAACTTAACTAATATATAACATAAATGCTTGTATTCAGGCTCCTTAAGTGCAAAAACTAGTTTAATCTGCTACATCAAATTACGAAAAATCACCCAATTAAGGTTGTGATGGTCACGCTACCTCAAGTTGAAGGTGTTGGAGTATGGGTTGTACCCCTTATTTCCCACATAATTAACCTAATTGTTTTCATTCATGCCTCACCAATGTGTGCATTCAACTTTATTACATACATGAGAATTGGTTAATAAAGGCAGATTTGGAGCTTACAATTTGGCCGAACTCATCTCGAGTTGATTGAGCCTTTTGAGGACTTTTTGAGACTTATCCTCACTACCGACCGCCCTCACGGTCAATTGTTTGGCCCGATATGCGAACCATCCAGTCGGCTACATATACAAATTCATTGTCATATCCTCAATGAGTAATCAAGCTTTAGCATACGTTTTAGACATGAATGCCTTCACAGACGCTCCATCAAAACTAGAACGTAAATCCCCATCTAGCCCGTTGTAAAGGACTTGAAGTTGTAACTAATCTTATAGTTCAAAGACATATAGCGTCATCGAATACCCTGTTGTATTTAACAGATAAAAATCACTTCAGATGCTGATTAGGATCTTCATTCATTGATCCTTGAAATTAGAGATTCGCTTGAATCATTTGGATCATTGTGAGCTTGATCTCGAAATAATTCGCATTAATCACGGCGCGATTAATGCTTCCCCGAACAACATCCAAGTTGGGCATAGCATAGTTCCGTAAAGTTCTTTGTTCCATCGGTGGCGGTTGTAGTGGTTGCCTTTCTACTCTTAGGTCTTCACACAACTGAACTCTTGGTAGAGGTTGGATGTCCCTCGGAGGTTAAGCCCTTCTAGCGTGTGTTATGAGTTATTTCGACTCAGGTTCAAAAGGTAAGATTTCGATACTGGTCCAAGTTATACATTACCTCCTATAAGCAAAAGAAGGTCAAAAACAAAAATTTTAAACAAAACCACAACAAATACAAAGAAAAGTCCTATCTATAAATTTAACTTTCGTCATCTGTCTCCCTATAGAACATGCAATAAAACTAAAAATAGTTCAATCTAACACCAGCTCCCCAGCAACGGCACTAACAACTTGACCGCCCTCTCGTTGCTCTTCTGGATAACGGGAGGAAATCAACAATTAAAGACATCAATCGAATAAAATACTAAGTGAAGTGTCTACATGTGTAAAATGTCAGTTGTAATGTAATTGTACAACGGGGTATGAAATACTCCAAGGATCGAGTCCAAAAGAATAAAAAATTTAGCAAAGTCTTGCTACAAGCATGCAAAATATAAAGTCTAACTAACTAATTGCTAAACACTATAGTACGATATGCCAAAAAATCAAGGGTAATTATAGTAATTTACCAACTAATTAACACAGGGATTAAATTGTAAAATATGCAAAAAGTTACTAAATTAACCAATGAATAACAAACGATGGTTGATTGATTTCGATGTGGTTCACTAATCTTCGAAATAGAGATCTAAATTTCTTAAACTTCTACAGTGGTTCTAGTTTACCTTTTAGTACCAACTTTATCAAATTAGACAAATTAATCTGGTTTATCTCAACGAATTGGTGTTTAACAAGGCCACCTCTTGATCCCACTTGTCTAGATATTCCCTTAGGGGCGTCAATCCTAAGTTTTTAGGTTTATTCAATTTATTCCAATTTATTGCAACTTAATCCCTCATCCAAAAATTAGCTTACCAACATCTCCATCAACCAACCCCCTTAAGGTTTAGTTACTCATACAAAAAACTAAGCTAATAAACATGAAAGAAAAGGAAATAGTAGCCATTAACATAAAGCTTAAGAAAGATATAAAAGTTTGGATTTTTAATCTAGAAAGCTTAAAAGAAAAGTAAAGAAGAGCATTCAGCAATAAAATGAAGAACAAGAAACATAAAAGGTAAAGTTTTTAACAACTAAACCAAAGGGAATTGAAATACATTAAGCTAAAGGCTGAAATGTCATTAAAAAGCAAATGAAATGGACTAATAGTGAAAATAAACCTTGGCTACAATGATAACTAACTTAACTAACTTAAAGATCAAAAAGAACAAGAACAAAATTTGCAGAAAAATGAACTCTACAACTAATGAAGATGAAAAACAAGAAACCCTATAAATGAAGAAGAAAACCCAAGATAAACTAAATAAAAACTAAGCTAAAACTAAGCCTACAAGTTATGTCCCTCCTCAATCAGATTTGGTTATTTTTAGCAGTAAAATTTGACCCCATTTTGAGACCAAAATGCCCTTGAACGAGCTTTATCTGATTGGTGCTTCAGTTGAACAAAGATTACCCCTAGCATCATTTTTTGTCCCCTTCACGATATAGATACCGCGATACCTACGGTAACTGCCCCTTGGAAGGTGGATATCATGATACCACTGTAGGTAGTCTTCATCTTGGGCTTGTTGGAGGTCTCGTGATTCCCATGCTTCGATGTCATTATACCCCTTTCTTTAGTGATGTTTTCACACAAGTTCGAGCCACCGTCAAGTACCTACAAAACTTAACCAGACGTTAGGGGCCCCAATGGTACAATTGGCTAATTTAGGTCTCAAAATGAGTAAAAAGAGGCATTTACACTTATTTAATTGAAAAAACTAAAAGTAAGATAAACTAATAAAAAGACTCTTAAATTACTTAAAAACAAGCTCGTTAAGTGACATGAGGAGCCTAATTTGACATATCAAATTACGACAAATCACCATTCCTATTTAATATTATATTGATAAAATAAGAAACAAAAGATGAAAATATCATCTTTTTCATTCATCTTAACCGTCCAACTAAAGGAAAAGAGCTTTCTCCAGTTTTCTTCCTATTTATTCAATCTTTTCCCATTTCTCTTTTAATTTCTCACCATTTCTCATTAATTTTTTGTAACAACTTCACCATTACACCTTTATTTGTCTATTTCTTTCATTATTACATCATCCAAGTGCTTACGGTTTGAACCCTAATATAAGAAAATGTGTTAGGAAGAAGAAAGGAAGCAATCAAGGTATGGGTTTTATAGTTTCCATCTCATCCATGCATGAAACCATGTTTATTTTAAGCTTAGGTGCTGTTGAGCCATATTAATGGCTATTCATTGAACTATGTATTAAAGGATATTTATTGTTCGTGAAAGAAATTGAAGAAGGAAAGAAGAGTGTAACGCCCCAAAAATCTTTTATATTTATTTTTGTACGTTCGTGGCACCAATCTGTATCTGCTTCAGTGGTTAAGTGTTCTGGGAATGTCTGAGAAGTCTTGGGTTCAAGCTTTAGTTTGGGCAAACTTTTTTTTTTAATTGAATAAACCCCTATCTTTAGACAGTAGGCTTATAAATAAATTCTAGCAACATACGTTAGAATAGGCCTGTTGGTCTACCGGTTAAGTGGAGAGCTTATGGGTAAGAGGTCTGAGGTTCGAGTATTGGCGCAAACAAGGAGGAACTTATTTGATTACTTGTGCCGTGTTGGTATTTTGGTCCAGCCAAAAAACTAAAGAGTTTGACTGAAGGTTGGTTTCGGTTGTTGAGATGATTTTGGGCAAGATAAGAGGGGGGATTTTAAGGAGAGATTTTAGGGATATGAAGAGAGAGTTGGAGCCGAATTGAATTCCTTGTTGCTCTCTCAAATTTTTGGCAAGGGTTTGGTTTTCTCCATATTTTGGCTTATGTCAATTGTTTTCCATTCTTGAAGGCTGAATATTGCTAAGGGTTCCAACTAGTTTCTATCTTTTTCTTCTTTTTCGACTTCATCCTTCCCTACGGTAAACGTTTCCTCCCCCATTATTTATCAATTTTCTCTTCTTCTTCTACCCCACTGACAAATGTTCTCTCATTCTTCTCTTTGACTAAACCTTCTCCCTCCCTTTATTTTTACTTTTCATCTCTTTTAGCCTATTCATTATTTCTCTTGCGTGCAACTCCTAATTCTGTGGGTTCGGTAAGTTTCAGTGAGTGCTAATTCTGACTTTTCTTTTTAGAATATCGTTTAAGAGGGGTTTTATTGTTGGTAGGAATTATTCAGCGGACTGGTGATCTTTGATTGGTGTGCGAAGTGTGCGAAACCCTATTGGTGCTTGTGAAGGTAACATTTGTGAATTTAGTATTTAGGTTTGACTGTGCGTTTCAATTTAGCGTAACGTTAAGTGATTAAGTGGTGTTATTTTGGCTAAATGAAGGTTCTAGGGTGCTCGTGGTTCTCGGTTTAACGGTGTTAGCGAAGGGTCTTCTTCGAGACTTGTGAATTAATCTGCTAATCGGTTCCGAATGACCTTTGATAGGTATTCGGGCTTGGGGAGTGTTTCGGCATCGAATTTGTGACATGTGTGTGTAAACACTATTCTACAATCGAAAATCGGTAAAAAGCCGAAAAGGGTGAATCATCGACGCTACACGAGCTTGCGGTTACCCGTGTAGTAGGTCGTGTGACTAGACATGGGCGTGTGATCGACGAGGCCAGCCATGTGCAATTTCATAGGCCGGGCCGAACTGGGCTGTATGGGCCCCACAAGCGTGTGGGTCCCACACGAGCGTGTGAAAATTATTAGGCCAAGCCATATGATCTACATGTCCAAAGCCATTTTGGGCCGTGTGGGCCACACGGGTGTGTGGGCCCACATAGGCTAGTATCATGGGCTCGTAGGCTCATTTTCACTGTTTGACTGTTAAGGTCGCACGAGTCGCCCGAGTCGACTATGGACTTACTGTTGGGTCGGTAAGCCTAGTTAGACCCCTAATTGACTAAATGACTATTATGCCCCTGTGTGATATAAATATGTATAGGTACATGTATGACTGTATTTTAGCATGCTATTTAAATTGTACTGAATACATGTATGATACCATGGTATGGCATGACATGATTGCATAATGCATTGCATGGGGATGGGTTTTATATTGATCGGAGGAAGTGTACTAAAAGGCTTATAGCCTAAATTCTCGCGCAATTTCACTACACGACATCAGATAGTGCCGCATTCGGTGCACTTCTGCAGAGTGTAGGGATGGGTGGCTTGTTTATATCCCCACATGGAGTGTAGGGTTGGACAGAGATGGTGTGTAGAGGCTGGATGGATAGGACTTGTGTACTGTTTAAATCTATTACTGCATTGATCTTTGATGCTGTAATGGGCCAGGGCCCAAACACATGACTGTTCTGTACTGAGATGGGCTAAAGCCCAAACTGATATTGGCAACCGAGCATTTGAAAAAGGCTTAGGCCTGCATCGTGTTTGTTTTCTCATCTCGTTTGCTTATATGGGAACACACTCAGTTTTCGCAAACACACCCTTCTGTTTTAACTGTATAGGTAACCCTCAAACATAGGCAGATCGGTGCAACGAAGGACTCAACGGTGGCCACACGACCTATCTAGTCCGTTTTAGTATTTTATGATTTCAATTTAATTTTGGGGTATTTACTGTGTTGTTTTGATTTATAACTGCTAGCAGTAGGATAAGACGCGAGTTTTCAAAAAAGACAAATGTTTTAAGAAAAATACCACGAATATGCAACCTATTCAAAAGCTTCCATAATAAATGACGTTTTTGAAAATTAATAACGTTTTAAAAGTGAATAACTTTATAATAATGACTCACGTTTTGAAAGTAAATGACACGTTTTGGAATCATCATAAATGACACGTTTTGAAAATAAATGACACGTTTTGAAAATAGAAAAGGGGTTTTCATCGATATCACACTTTACAAAAAACACTTCAATGTGACATTACCAGATTCGGCCATAGCGTCTAGGCCAGGTTTGGGGTGTTACAAAGAGTGCCAACAAGAGAAAGGAAAAACTTGTTGATTAAAGTGGATTTAGACTTCTACAACACATTTGAATACTTTTGTGTGCTAAGATATACAGAAAACCTATTAAAACTTTCATATAGAATTTATATTATTTTTAGTTGACTTATTATTATTGAATTAAATTTATTACAATATATTAATGTTCAATAATCATGAAAATGTCGATGATGGCAAGAAGATAATCTTGTGAATGATTTGTATGCTAAGTCTTCTTGTGGGCATATTAATGGAATCTTGAATTTTGATTTGGTGGATTTAATAGTATGAATGAAATTATTGTTCATCTTGTAGTGATTGATGACTCAGATGTTGTGTAACGACCCAGTTTCAAGCGGTGTCAAAAAATGCAGTTTCGGGACCCCTTTTCTGTAAACTAAGTCCGTAAAAACTAAATGGGGATATTTACAAAGCTAATATATAAATTAATTGAAATTTGGATAAGTAATTTAGTTAAAATTATAGTTAATTATGGCTTAAAGACTAAATCCTAAAAGTCCAATCGCTATAGATTTTTAATTAGAAAATGGCTTGAGGACTTAAAAAACAATTATCTCAAGGACTAGAATGGTTATTAAACCAATGTTTTCAATCACATAGTGGACGGGTGATAACCAATTATTAAGATTAATTTATAAATTAAATTAAGTTTATTAAAAGAATAAGTTATGGTTAATTAAACTTAATTAAAAATTAGTGTTAGTATATAAAGAAAACACTAGTGGAGGTTGTCATCTTCCTCCCAAAAACTACTGAAATTAATAGAAAGAAAAACCCAAAGAATAGCTTCAAATCCGTAAGCTTTTTCCCATCAATTTGGTAAGTTTAATTAAGTCCTTTTCTTGTATTTTTTATTATATAGATTTGAGGTCATGGGAGCTTGATTTAGCTAGCCCAGTACCAATTTGTAAAATTGTTAAAGTTTTAGAAAGTTTCCATTATTGAGAATTGAAAGTTTTTGGTGTTAAATTGATAGAAATTAAGCTTAGTTTAAGAAAATGATTAAATTATAAAGCTTAATTGATAGTTTTGTATATTAGGGACCAAATTGAATAAAATGTAAAATTGACAGTAGGAATATGAAATAGGAGATCCCTGAATTAGGGACCAAATTGAATAAAATGAGTAATTTTGGAATCAAATTTTAATTCGAGGCTTTAATTTGAAAGTTATGCTAGTCTTGATTTTAGGGACTAAATTGAATAATTTTTAAAATATGTGTGACTTTATAATTGAATGTGATTTTTCAAAGAATTTGATATCTGATATTGTCGAATTATTATTTATAGCTAAAGACAATGTGGGGATTCGAGAGGGAAAGAAAAGACGAGAGCTGACGATAAGTAATTCAGATTTTCGATTTATATTTCTACGAGTCAAATCACTTTAATTGTTGCATACTGTTTTGCACAACATGATATTGAGGTGAGCTGAAGATGGTTAAATGAATTGAATTGGCATGGTTGCGATTGATTATCGAGATAGAAGATTAAATTTAATAGAATTGAAAATAGTGAAACTTGATAAAATTATGAAATTTGATTTAAATTGGGTTGAACCATGTTATGTATGAAATGATGAACTGAAAATGATTAAATGTAATTTGAACTATTTGACGAATTGGATAATTGGTTACCCTACTAATTGTTCGGGCAGAGTTAGGATATAGATGGCATGCCATATGATAGATTGTATACGGGGTACTTCGACTATATGTCGATGAACATTGAACGCAATTTACTTATTTTAGACGTTTTGATGAGGCATTGGGTGCCGAATTGGTGTTTTAGTTGGGCCCGTGTATCCATTCGAGTTCGAGTCAAGTTAATAAGGGTATAAAATGTAAAATTAATAAACTATATATGAATTGGATTGATATTGTGAGTTGGTGCCATAAAGATGAGTTACAATATACGAATACCAATAGCATGTAAAAGATTATGTGAACCGGATATATTCAGGCTGACGACTGATATGACAATGTGACGAATTAATCGATTCGAATTGGAAATGATATGTTGATATGATAGAATTTTCACATACTTATACACAACAATAATTTCCATATTCAAAATGGTATTTAGGGCTTATCATATAGCAAAAAAGCATACATTTATGCAAAGTAAATATTAACATTCGAAATCAACTTTTACCAAAGTTTAAACCAAAACTATCCATTCACAAAATGTCACATATATAACCTCTTACATACATGCCACATAACTAGACTTAAAATGATCAAAAGTGTACCAATAGATGACTGGATAGTGTGAGCTTCGAGGCGATTCATGTAACACCCCAAACCCGGCCTAGAAGTTACGTCCGGCATGCCACAGGGAAGTGTTTTTCAAAACCATCTTTGTAATTGTTAAAAACTTGTTTGAGAATTACAGCCTCTTTGTTATAACCCAAAACACTTAAGCAATTGTGTCTACGTGAAAACATAATTATCTTTAATAAACCTTTTCAGTTGACAAAGCATATTTGAAATAAACGATTTACGAAATGTGACGTTTGAAATAGAGTTGAAAAAGCATTTTGAAACACTGCGGAAACGTAGATAAAATACAAATATTTTTGAGAGATTAATTGATGAATCAAAAATCAAGGAAATGAACTTTAAAACCGTGACTTTTGAAAACGACGTTGAAAATTCGAAAGAGAATCCGAGTTAAATCATATTTGTAAAAGTTTATTTTGAAATCCATTTGTTAATCGATTTTGGAAAACCTTTATTTACGTTTTTAGAAAAATTCTCGTTTTAAACAATTTAAGCAAATAATAAGTATATCAACCATAAAGCAAATAATAAAATACTCCAGAGGCCTTATTACAACTTAAACCAAAATAGCAAAATAATAAAATAAACGGAAATAGAAAATTTAAAATTCGATAACACCATTTCGGAAGTATAGCCTCCACCGAGTCATCCATGGGCCCAAGTCCTCACTACGGAGCATTACCTACAAGGATTTAGAAAGAAAGGGAGGTGAGTTACAAGAACTCAGTATGAAATCCCTTTACCGTTATCCACTAGGCCAAAATCCATTTAGCAATATTATGGGCCTAAGCTCATTTACAATAACATATGCATGAAATGCAATTCCCAAACCAATCCTAATAATCCATCCGCTACCAACCAACACACCAATCGCAGGCATTAAGCCATTTATAATATTTGTGGCTGAGCCACCAGATCCAGATACAGTATTGTAATCGACACAGAGTCGTTAATTCATATGTTAGGCACATAGCCCCGGTAAATATGATTGACACAGAGTCATCATTATATAAGTTGGGCATATAGCCACGGTAAATACGACTGGCATAAAGCCATAATATCAGCACAAAGCCTTCGGTACTGGCACAAAGCCCATAATTACGGCACAAAGCCCATATTAATGGCATATAGCCATTTATCAGAATTTACGTGGCATTGCCACTTTACAGATTTGTGGCAGAGCCACCAGAATTATGTAGCAGAGCTATCATAACTTCTCTTCATCATTATCCCATCCCATGCAAATCATGTATGTAATGCATAACAAATCACAATATAACAACAGTGATTTATTCAGATATTTATCACAAAAATTATGGCCCATTATCACAAAATATCAGATTGACCCATTTAGCAAAATATTAGATTGGCCCATCTAGCCATAATATCAAATTGGCCCATTAATCAATATGTCCATTCGGCCCATAAGGCAATATGTCAATTCGGCCCATTAAGCAATTTCATATTTCGGCCCTTTAAAGGCATTTCCATAATTCGGCCCGTAAGGCATTTTCGAAATTCGGTAATTTACCCACTAAGGGTAATTCGGTAATCTACCCTCTAAGGTTATTATGGTAATTTCGCAACCTAGGCTTAACTACTAATTTGGGACAAAAATCGAAACTGTCCATCTGCGTCATACTGGCTAAATTGACCATAACTCGAGTTAGAAAATTCAAAATCTAAATACGTAAATTTTACTTGAAACTAGAATCATATATCTTCCTCCTATAATTTTTCCAGAATTTTTAGCTTAACCAATTAGTACAGTTTATTCCTTAAAGTTTCCCTTATTTCACTGTCCAACGATTCTGACCTCTCTTACCTTAATTTCAAATATCTCACTGTACGGTTTTCATATACTGCTCTCACTTATTTCTAATGAAAATAGGCTCACTAAGGAATCTATAAATATAAATTATAACCCATAATTCCCTTTGTACAATTTTATACGATTTTTCCAAGACAGATCAGGGAACCACGAAGTCAATCAAAACCAGTCTCACTAAAATTAAGATATCTCAGAATATAAAATTCTTTTTCCTTCTCCGTTTCTTCCATATTAAAATAGACACAGTAAGCTTTAATTTGATATATCATTCACTTTCTAATTCCCTTTCTCCTATTTTTCATGATTTTTCAAAAACACGTCACTATTTCAAACCGAAACTATTTTATTACAAAATACGATTACCACTACGATCATACGCACGCCCGAGTGATCACGGATGCCAGTTTTTGGTTTTATTTGGTATTTTGACCGATTCTCAGAATATTTCATACAAACTTTCAGAGAAGTGTAAGATTACACACCATATCAGATATGTATACGGAAGGTACGGGATTACACACCTGTTTCAATTACGGATCACATTACTCTTTGAAGCCCCAACAACGACGTCAATTCCTTGCTATGCTAGAACGTTTGGTTACTCCCTTTGAAAATGAAATTGAGTCCCTAAATAAAATCACAAATTAGCAATGCTGCTTCAAACCCACAAAGAAATAGCTTTTTGGCCCTAAGAACCTCATAAAATAATACAAGAATTGACCACCTCTTAATTGGTCAGAGCTTCACTTACCAACTTCTTCCCGAACCTAAATGTTGAATAAATAGAGAAGAAGGTAAGATCGATCCCTACTAAAATCGGCCCTTCATTAGAGAGAGAGCCGAATGGAAAAATGATTCAGCAACAAAGACTAGCAACAATGACAAATAGGTGGAACCCCTCGGCACTAGATAGCAACACGCAAAGGTCGTATTTGGTTATGGAGAGGAAGAGTAGAAAAGAAATCTAAGAAGTAAAGAGAAGGCTTAGGGGAAGTTTCGGCAAGAAGAAATGAAGATGAGCTGAGAATGACAGAGAAAACCACGAAATAATTCGGCCAACAATGTTACTAAGAAAAGTATCAGAGAGTGTTTGAACAAATTGAGCTGAAGAGAATAAAAGAAATTGTGATTTCGGCAGAAGGGATTTGCAAAAAGAGTTAACCCGAAAAGCTTAAAGAAAAGTGCACAAAATCGAAAAATGCCAAGAAGAACCTAAAGAAATTTTTGGCACTCTACCTCTCCCAAGACCGAATATGTACACATCGCTCCCTAGCCAAATTTCACCTCCCAGAAGCTCCCATATTCGGCCAACTAACACCACTCCCACCAATCCCTTTATTTTCTCCCCTTTTTGCTCCACCATTTAAACATCAACATAAAAAATCAAATCCTAGCACAAATGCTCCTTAATTTGCCGTGGAAGCTTGGTTGTCCAACTATGGAAGAAATGATTCCCACATGGCTACAATAAGCATAGCATATGTTATTTAATTCTATTTGTGCACATGAGAAATTTGGCCATGTTTCCTTTTTGTTGTGTCGTCCACTTAAATTGTAAACCCAAGCATGTGAGCAATACCATTAATCATTCTTTATTTTCCATGATAGAATGTCTCCCCCTTAAAATATCAAAGTCAACAGCCCATCATGGGTTGTTGTGGCTGAATATCCCCATGTATCAAGCTTCCATGCCATCCAAAAATTAAAAAAAATGTCCCACTAAGCACCCCATCCCATAATGTTCCAACATGCACATGGATATTTTAAATGTTTGTGCCTTTTATCATGCTTTTGTTATCTCAATTGCTGCCCATGCATTTTGCCCATCATTGTTTGTCTTTCAATTATTTATTTCTTGCTCCCAAAGCCTTGCCGTCCATAAGCACCTACACTTAATAAATTTGGCACATTAGTTTAGTTTAAATTTAAAAATTGTCTTGAGCTCAATCAAATTAATTAAAAAGAAGTGGCCATATTATTTATTCCCATGCCGTCCATCCACTTTGAAAACCATTTGCTCCCCAATTTCCTCTCTATCACCCATTCCACCTACTCCAATTCCACCTCTTCTCTTCTTTGAGCACAAAAATAAAACTCCCTTATGTTGCATGTGGGATTCGAACCTCTTCTCTCCTATTCTGCCAATGACACCACAGTCACCACACCACACACTCCACTTGTGTCTCTTAAACACATGCAATTTTACTTAAGTCCTACTATCAGTAGCCCTCTCCACTAATGAGCCCAAAAATGAAAATTCTTCCTATGGCCTAACTTGAACCCGAGACTTCATAGAAACCTCGTAACTCTCCAAAATCACCTTCCTAATAAGTCCAACTTGAAATAATGCCGTTCTCAATTTCCCATAAATTTTAAAACGCTTATACGCTCAAGGTCTAATGGGCCTAATAGGTCTAATTCTACTAGGCCCAATTTTGGGATATTACAATTCAACTGACATACTCTGTAAAACTGATGATCTACAAGGAAAAAGGAGACAACAAGTAAGCATTTTAAATGCTTAGCAAGTCCATATGAAATTGACTTACCTTGACATGACAACAATTTTGCCATTGAAAACATTGGTACGAACATAGCAATCCTTTAGCATCTTACATTTTATGTACATTCAACTAATATATCAAATTAGTTAGTTCAATCACAAGTCATAAGCTTGTAATACATTCATACAATGATATAGCATTCCATCATAAAACATTTACCACTAAATCAAATCCAATTGGTAACATATATATATATTCATTCCAAACATTACATTTCCATTTAGTACCTTTTTCATTTTTTTTTTGCCCAAAAAAACTAAAGTAAATTAAACTCGGATACGCAAAACTTATTTACTTCCACAAACTATAGAGTTGGTTTACTTATACACAAAACTTATTTACTTCCACAATAAATATGCACATTTAATCTTACCACCATTTACTTTCAATGAATCATTCATGCATTTAAACTTTAAATTTTTCTTAATAATAATATTTATCTTAAATAGTTTTTCTTCATTTAATTTAAATATCTCCTTACTATATCAATATCTATTTCATGCATTTCATCAATAACCATTTCATATCTAAAATCTTACAACATTAGTCTTTCAATAATCAGTTCATACGTTGTTCTATCATTTCTTATTAATAGCTATTTCCAAATAGCACTTCTTGTAATGGCCTAAATTCAAGATTATCGGAATAATGGTTTCGCAACCATAAATCCGATTTAAATAGAAATTTATTTCAATATGTTTGCATGAGTCTTTATATGATAGGAAATATTTTTATAAATATTTATAAAATGTTAGTAATGCGGTATTAAACTTTCGTTAGAAAATTTTAACGTTTGGATAGGTAATTAAATAAAAAGGACTAAATTGAAATGAAAGTAAAAGTTTAATTATAGATTAAAAGAAAGTATAAAGGACCAAAATGGCAATTAAGCCATTTTGTCTAGATTGAGGCGGTGAATTGAAGAAAAATCTGAGATTTTTAGTTTATTATTATATTATTATATTATTATATTATTATATATATATATATATAAAGAAAAGAGAAAAGAAACAAAAGAGATAGAAACAGAAAAGAAACAGAGAGCAAACGTGAAAGAAGAAAGAAAAAGAGAAAAGAAAGAAGAAAAGGGAAAATTAAAAGTTTGAAGCTTGGAGTTTAATTTGGTAAGTTAATTTAGTCCTTTTTCTTTTAATTTTGATGCTTTATAAGTTTTAGAACAAAGTTTTGATGAATTTAAGTTGAAATTTTTGAAGTTTCAGAGTTTTTGAATATAGCATATGATGAATAAAATGATGAATTAGTGGTTTAATTGAAAGAATTTGAAGTTAGAATTGGGTAAAGGATTTAATTGTAAAAAATAAGCTATAACAAAACTGTTTTGGACAGCAGCAGTAGAGTAAGTTTGAAAAATCACTAAAATTCGTAGAAGTGGAATTAGAAGTTGAATGAGATATGAAATTAAAGCTTATTGAGTCTATTTTCATATGAAAGAAACATGGAAAGCAAAGGAATTCTGTAATTTGAGATATTTATATTTTTGTAAGACTGGTTCAGAGGGATTTCGGGATCCCCTGTTCTGACTTTGAAAAATCATAAAAAATTGAAGAAAAATAATTAGGGGCTTAACTTTATATTTTTAGAATCCTGAATGAGTCTATTTTCAAATTAAATAAATAAGAAGTTCATATGAATTCTGTACGAAGAGTAATTTGATTCGTAGTGAAGAGAGGTCAGAACAGTCAAACAGTAAAACAGGGGAAACTTTAAGAATAATCTGGTATTGATTGGACATACCAAAAATTCTGAAAATTTTATGGGAAGAAGATATGTGAGTCTAGTTTCAGGTAAAATTAACGGTTCTTCATTTGGAGCTCTGTAGCTCGAGAAATAAATAATTTAGTGACTGTGACTCAAGTAGACAGCTTTGAATAAGCTAAAAATAATAATAGAATTATAGAAAATGCTACATGTGAACATGAAATGTATTGAATTGATGATTGACTTTATTTATTTAGATCCGAAAAACTCAAATACAAAGCTAGATCGAGGAAAGGAAAAAGTCCCGGATTAGTAGATTTTATAAACGAACTAGTATCGAGGTAAGTTCGTGTAACTTGAATTATATTCTTAAATGTTTGAAATGTATGTTATTGATATGAATATGATTTGAATGTCCATTGTATGAATATTGATGATACATTGGTATATTTGATAAAAAGGGGAAGAAATCCCGGTTGAATGAAAGGAAAATTCGATGGATCTCTGAAAAGGAATTGACGGTAAAAAAAGGATCTAGCCCGGACGGGTGATCCTATCCTGATATAGCCCTCCCGAAGAATATGTGGAAAATGGATTTAGCCCGGACGGGTAATCCGAATTAGGGTCTGAATTTAGCCTGGACTGGTAATTCAGATCCAAGCTCATTAGAGTAATTGTCATTGCAGGGGATTTAGCCTGGACTGGTAATCCCGACAATACTTTATGAGTTTATATTACAGGGGATTTAGCCTGGACTGGTAATCCCGCTGTAAAGATGAGGTTCGCGGGAGTGTGCTCTCTAAAATGAAAATGTGCGCACATGAATATGAATTGACGGACCCGGATTTGTACACAAAAGTGTACCTCTGAAAATCCATCGAAATTTCGAGTAATTCAACGAGATAAATATGGAAAAATAACAAGGAAATGAAAATCATAGTATTGATGAGCTCATCAATCATGGTGTGTATATTATTGATATATGGAAATTAATGAACTACCTTGAATGTTGAGCTTGTGCATGTTAGGGTATTAATGCATTGAATGGATATATGAATGCTTATTACATTGTATTGAAAATATTAGGTAAGTATAATTCTTGTTACATGGGCTTACTAAGCACAAAGTGCTTACTCTGCTTTTCCTTTCCCTTGTTTTGTAGTGTTAAGAGCTCGGAGGTCGAATCGGTGGGAGACTCATCACACTATCAACTTGAGATTTCGGTATTTAAAGAAATTTTAGTTTGGAAATGAATGGCATGTATAAGCTAATAAAATAAATGTTAATATGAAATGAATATAAGGTTAGCCAACGATATGGCTTATGTGTTGAAGTTATTTTATAAACATGCATGAATTTTATTTTGAAAATATGTTGAATTAGAATGGTTTTGGTTAAAAAAAAAAATTTGTAAACTCGGTAATGCCTCGTGCACTTATTCTCGATAACGAATACAGGTAGGGGTGTTACATTTGTTGGTATCGAGCTACGGTTGA
Source organism: Gossypium bickii (assembly GCA_025503065.1). NCBI lineage: Eukaryota > Viridiplantae > Streptophyta > Magnoliopsida > Malvales > Malvaceae > Gossypium > Gossypium bickii. The sequence goes on along the minus strand of CP106710.1, from coordinate 11,955,623 downwards.
TCGGTTCTAGGACCGATATAGTGAATACTGGATTAGCTATACATGCCATTTAAATTATTTTTTGATAGTGTGATATCTCCCGACCGCTTAAATTGTGTTTTCCTTATAGTAATGTCATCCGACCGAGCTCAACTCGAGGAAGTGGGAGTCATGCTCCGCTTCAATACAAAAAAAAAAAACTAGCGATAGAAGGCCCGGTATAGAGGGTCACAGGAGGAGGCAAAAATAGCCTTCTTTCAAATGATGAATGAATGGTTTACCCAAAGACATAAGAACTAACCCTACAAAGCAAAGACAAACTCAAGCTCCCTCCTCCTGTTCCTCCACCGGTTCCCGAGATTCCACAGGTATAGGTACCGAATGTCGAGAAAAGGAAAAGCTCCTGTTGATAAAATCGAAAATATGGGGTAGAAGAATTTCGAGCAAATGATTGATGATGATCCCGAACGGGCTGAATTTCGGTTAGAGAATACTACTCGGGTTTTGGAGGAATTGTCTTGCACACCAGAAGAATGTTTGAAATGTGCTGTTTCACTGCTAAAAGACACAGCTTATCATTGGTGGAATACTAAAGCTTGATTGTTCGAAGAAGAAGAAATTACATGGGAATTCTTCCGCATCGAGTTCAAAAGAAATATATCAGCCAGAGATTCCTTGATCAGAAAAGAAAAGAATTTCTTGAGCTGAAACAGGGCAATAGATCAGTATCTGAGCATGAAAGAGAATTTGTTCGGTTGAGTAAATATGCTCGAGAATGGGTAACAAACGATTTGAAGAAGGGTTGAGTGAAGAAATTAAGCTACTTGTTGGAATTCTTGAAATTCGAGAGTTTGCTACACTAGCAGAACGAGCTTATAAAGCAGAAGAATGGAGCAAAGAAAAGAAACAGGTTGAGAGGGAAGCTCGAATTTTTAGTAAAAGACCAATGGGAAAATCTCAGTTTTCTGCTCCAAAGAAATTGAAGAAGTACCAGGATCGTTCTACCTCAACCACTGGGTATTCGGATAGAGTGCGAAGTTCACAACAAGACTAATTCAAGACCTTCCACTCCATCAGTGACCAGTGTTGGCAGTGTTGGTACCCCTAAGCCGAGATGCCAGTATTGTAATAAAGCTCATTTTGGTGAATGTCGATTTAAGAGCGGGGCTTGTTACCGATGTGGTTCTTTTGACCATTTCCTCAGAGATTGTCCAGAAAGAAGTGAAAAAGAAGCTGAATATATATCGAAGCCAAGCAATCCATCTTTGAGGGGTAGACCATCTCGACCATTCGGTAATGTCAGTGGTAGCCGAGGAGCTACAAAAGATACTGCAAGTAGGCCTGAGACACGAGCGCCTCCTAGGACATATGTCATGCGTACCAGAGAAGATGCCTCAGCACCCGATGTTATTACTGGTACATTTTCTTTACTTGAAACTGATATTACTGCATTGATTGATCCCGGTTCTACGCATTCATATATATGTGTAAAACTTGCATGCGTAAAAGATTTATCTGTTGAACCTCATCGAATTTCTTTGTTAAAGTCTCGAACCCCTTTGGCCAATCTATTTTGGTGGATAAAATTTGTAAAAATTGTCCACTGATGGTAAGAGGTTATTGTTTCCTGGCTGATTTGATGTTACTGCCATTTGATGAGTTTGATGTGATATTGGGCATGGATTGGTTAACTCGGCAGATGATGCGAGTAGTAAGCGTCAGAAATGTGAAATATATTGTGTTGAAGTGCCGAATGGTGAATTACCGGGTTAAATCGATCGATGCAGGGATTATATCGATGTGATTTCGATTATTACTTGCTCAGAGGTATGTCAAAAAGGGTATGATGCTTTTCTTGCTTATGTATTAGATACTAAGGTATACGAGTCAAAGATTCAAGCGTGCGGTGGTATGTGAATTTTACGATGTGTTTCGAGAAGAGTTACTGTGGTTGCCACCGAGTAAAGAGAAGTGGAATTTTCTATAGATTTGATTCGAGAACTACTCCGATTTCCATAGCTCCGCATCGAATGGCTCCTACTGTAATTAAAGGAATTAAAGACACGATTCTGAGGAACTTGTTGTGAGAGGTTTTGTCCGACCGAGTCATTCACCTGGGGGTGCTCGGTTACATTTGTGAAAAAGAAAGATGGGTCTTTGAGATTGTGTATTGACTATCGACGACTCAATAAGGTAACTATAAAGAATAAGTATCCGTTGTCCCGGATTGATGATTTATTTGATCAATCGAAAGGTGCTACTATATTTTCAAAGATTGATCTCCGATCGGGCTACTATATCGATTCACGAGTAAAGGAGTCGATGTGCCAAAGACGACTTTGAGAACAGTGCACGGGCATTATGAGTTTCTAGTTATGCCATTTGGGTTGACTAATGCACTGCAGATTTATGGATTTGATGAATCGGATATTCGGACCGCGCACTTAGATAGGTTTGTGGTAGTTTTCATTGATGATATTTTGGTTTATTCTCGAGATGAAGAAAGAACATACGAGAACATTTGAGAATAGTGTTGCAAATTCTCAGAGAAACAATTATATGCTAAATTCGGTAAATGTGAATTTTGGCTTCGAGAAGTGGGTTTTCTTGGACATATTGTATCTCTTTGAAGGCATCGGGGTAGATCCAAGTAAAATCTCACTATTGTCAATTGGAGTCCACCAAGATCGTATCTCGAAGTTAGAAGTTTCTTGGGTTTATTTGGTTATTATCGGAGATTTGTACAAGGATTCTCTATAATAGCTTCTCCAATGACTCGATTATTGCAGAAAGATGTAAAGTTCGAGTGGACTGATGAATGTCAGCAGAGTTTCAACCGATTGAAAGATCTACTAACGAAAGCACCAGTATTAGTGCAGCCTGAACCGGGTAAGGAATTTGTTATTTACAGTGATGCCTCATTAAATGGTTTAGGTTGTGTCTTGATGCAAGAAGGTAAAGTAATAGCCTATGCTTCAAGACAACTTAAACCACATGAAAGAAATTATCCGGTACATGATCTTGAGTTAAATTTATTATTTTTTGCATTGAAGATATGGCGGCATTACTTGTGCGGTGAGAAATGTCATATTTATACCGATCATAAAAGCTTGAAGTATTTGATGACACGTAAAGATCTGAATTTAAGACAGTAGCAGTGGCTTGAATTGATAAAAGACTATGATTTGATTATTGATTATCATCCGAGTAAGGCTAACGTTGTGGTGATGCTTTGAGTCGAAAATCTCTGCTTTTGCTTTACGAGTTATGAATACCCGATTGTCTTTGGTTGATGATGGTTCAATCTTAGCTGAATTGAGAGTTAAACCGACATTTTTACAAAGCAAATATGTGAAGCTCGTAAGAGTAATGAGAAGTTACAGTTAAACGGGCACAATGTGAGTCGCATCGATTCTCGAATTTCAAGTTGGGGTTGGTGATTGTTTATTATTCAGAGGTAGGGTATGTGTACCCAAGAATTGAGCTCGCATGAGAAGATTTTACACGAGGCTCACACGGTGGTACTATGTCCGTACATCCAGGAAGTAATAAAATGTATAATGATTTGAAAAAGTCAGATTGGTGGTGGCATGTATGAAACGTGATATTTTCGAGTTTGTATCAAGATGTTTGATATGTCAACAGTCAAAGCAGAACATCGTGTACCTTCGTGGGGTTTCAACCAATTACTATCTTGGAATGGAAATGGGAAAGAATCACTATGGATTTTGTATCGGGGTTACCGTTGTCTCCGAGGAAAAAGATGCTATTTGGGTGATTGTTGACCGATTGACAAAGTCAGCACACTTTATTCGATGACGTATGGATTATTCTTTAGATAAACTGGTTTGAATTGTACATATCCGAGATTGTCGGGTTACATGGAGTGCCTATCTCCATTATATCGAGATAGAGATCCCCGATTTACGCCTCGTTTTCGGGATAAATTGCAAGAAGCTTTGGGTACTCAGTTGTATTTCAGTACTGCATTTCATCCTCAGACAGATGGCCAATCTGAGCGTGTAATACAAGTATTGGAAGATATGCTTCGATGTTGTACACTAGAGTTTAAAGGTAATTGGGAGAGGTATCTACCTTTGATTGAATTTGCTTACAATAATGATTATCGATCCAAAGATTAAAATGGCTCCATATGAAGCTTTGTATGGTAGAAAATGTAGAACACCATTGTATTGGACAGAGCTCAGTGAAAAGAAGGTACATGGGGTTGATTTAATCCGGGAAACAGAAGAAAAAGTAAAGGTTATTCGGGATAGTTTAAAAGCAGCTTCCGATCGCCAAAAATCATATGCCGATCTTAAACGAAAAGAGATTGAATTTCGTGTCGGTGACAAGGTATTTCGAAAGTGTCTCCTTGGAAGAAAGTTCTCCGATTCGGTCGAAAGGGTAAATTGAGTCCAAGATTTATCGGGCCATATGAGATCATAGAAAGAATTGGACCGGTCGCTTATCGGTTGGCATTACCACCAGAACTTGATAAAATCCATAATGTTTTTCATGTGTCTATGCTACGACGATATCGGTCAGATCCTTCACATGTTATTTCTCCGACAGAAGTGGAGATTCAGCCGGATATGACTTACAAAGTGAAGAACCGGTCAAGATATTGCACGGGAAACAAAGGAGCTTAGAAATAAAAAAATAAATTTGGTGAAAGTATTGTGGCAAAAGCACGGGATTGAGGAAGCGACATGGGAACCGGAGGAGGCAATGAGGAAACAATATCCAAACCTCTTTACTGGTAAGATTTTCGAGGACGAAAATCCTTAAAAGGGGGGAGAGTTGTAATGGCCTAAATTCAAGATTATCGGAATAATGGTTTCGCAACCATAAATCCGATTTAAATAGAAATTTATTTCAATATGTTTGCATGAGTCTTTATATGATAGGAAATATTTTTATAAATATTTATAAAATGTTAGTAATGCGGTATTAAACTTTCGTTAGAAAATTTTAACGTTTGGATAGGTAATTAAATAAAAAGGACTAAATTGAAATGAAAGTAAAAGTTTAATTATAGATTAAAAGAAAGTATAAAGGACCAAAATGGCAATTAAGCCATTTTGTCTAGATTGAATGGTGAATTGAAGAAAAATCTGAGATTTTTAGTTTATTATTATATTATTATATTATTATATTATTATATATATATATATATAAAGAAAAGAGAAAAGAAACAAAAGAGATAGAAACAGAAAAGAAACAGAGAGCAAACGTGAAAGAAGAAAGAAAAAGAGAAAAGAAAGAAGAAAAGGGAAAATTAAAAGTTTGAAGCTTGGAGTTTAATTTGGTAAGTTAATTTAGTCCTTTTTCTTTTAATTTTGATGCTTTATAAGTTTTAGAACAAAGTTTTGATGAATTTAAGTTGAAATTTTTGAAGTTTCAGAGTTTTTGAATATAGCATATGATGAATAAAATGATGAATTAGTGGTTTAATTGAAAGAATTTGAAGTTAGAATTGGGTAAAGGATTTAATTGTAAAAAATAAGCTATAACAAAACTGTTTTGGACAGCAGCAGTAGAGTAAGTTTGAAAAATCACTAAAATTCGTAGAAGTGGAATTAGAAGTTGAATGAGATATGAAATTAAAGCTTATTGAGTCTATTTTCATATGAAAGAAACATGGAAAGCAAAGGAATTCTGTAATTTGAGATATTTATATTTTTGTAAGACTGGTTCAGAGGGATTTCAGGATCCCCTGTTCTGACTTTGAAAAATCATAAAAATTGAAGAAAAAATAATTAGGGGCTTAACTTTATATTTTTAGAATCCTGAATGAGTCTATTTTCAAATTAAATAAATAAGAAGTTCATATGAATTCTGTACGAAGAGTAATTTGATTCGTAGTGAAGAGAGGTCAGAACAGTCAAACAGTAAAACAGGGAAACTTTAAGAATAATCTGGTATTGATTGGACATACCAAAAATTCTGAAAATTTTATGGGAAGAAGATATGTGAGTCTAGTTTCAGGTAAAATTAACGGTTCTTCATTTGGAGCTCTGTAGCTCGAGAAATAAATAATTTAGTGACTGTGACTCAAGTAGACAGCTTTGAATAAGCTAAAAATAATAATAGAATTATAGAAAATGCTACATGTGAACATGAAATGTATTGAATTGATGATTGACTTTATTTATTTAGATCCGAAAAACTCAAATACAAAGCTAGATCGAGGAAAGGAAAAAGTCCCGGATTAGTAGATTTTATAAACGAACTAGTATCGAGGTAAGTTCGTGTAACTTGAATTATATTCTTAAATGTTTGAAATGTATGTTATTGATATGAATATGATTTGAATGTCCATTGTATGAATATTGATGATACATTGGTATATTTGATAAAAAGGAAGAAATCGGTTGAATGAAAGGAAAATTCGATGGATCTCTGAAAAGGAATTGACGGTAAAAAAAGGATCTAGCCCGGACGGGTGATCCTATCCGATATATAGCCTCCCGAAGAATATGTGGAAAATGGATTTAGCCCGGACGGGTAATCCGAATTAAGTCCAATTTAGCTGGACTGTAATTGGATCCAAGCTCATTAGAGTAATTGTCATTGCAGGGATTTAGCTTGACTGGTAATCCCGACAATACTCTATGAGTTTATATTACTGAGGATTTAGCCTGGGTGGTAATCTGCAGTAAAGATGAGGTTCGCGGAGTGTGCTCTCTAAAATGAAAATGTGCGCACATGAATATGAATTGACGGACCGGATTTGTACACAAAAGTGTACCTCTGAAAATCCATCGAAATTTCGAGTAATTCAACGAGATAAATATGGAAAAATAACAAGGAAATGAAAATCATAGTATTGATGAGCTCATCAATCATGGTGTGTATATTATTGATATATGGAAATTAATGAACTACCTTGAATGTTGAGCTTGTGCATGTTAGGGTATTAATGCATTGAATGGATATATGAATGCTTATTACATTGTATTGAAAATATTAGGTAAGTATAATTCTTGTTACATGGGCTTACTAAGCACAAAGTGCTTACTCTGTTTTCCTTTCCCTTGTTTTGTAGTGTTAAGAGCTCGGAGGTCGAATCGGTGGGAGACTCATCACACTATCAACTTGATATTTCGGTATTTAAAGAAATTTTAGTTTGGAAATGAATGGCATGTATAAGCTAATAAAATAAATGTTAATATGAAATGAATATAAGGTTAGCCACTGATATGGCTTATGTGTTGAAGTTATTTTATAAACATGCATGAATTTTATTTTGAAAATATGTTGAATTAGAATGGTTTCGGTTAAAAAAAAAAATTTGTAAACTCTGGTAATGCCTCGTACCTTATTCTGATAACGAATACAGGTAGGGGGTGTTACATTTGTTGGTATCAGAGCTACGGTTTAGTCGGTTCTAGGACCGATATAGTGAATACGGATTAGCTATACATGCCATTTAAATTATTTTTTTGATAGTGTGATATCTCCTGACCGCTTAAATTGTGTTTTCCTTATAGTAATGTCATCCGACCGAGCTCAATCTGAGGAAGTTTGGGAGTCATGCTCGGCTTCAATACAAAGAAAAAAACTAGCGCAGAGAAGGCCCCGGTATAGAGGGTCACGGGGAGGAGGCAAAAATAGCCTTCTTTCAAATGATGAATGAATGGTTTACCCAAGACATAAGAACTAACCCTACAAAGGCAAAGCAAACTCAAGCTCCCCTCCTGTTCCTCCACGGTTCCCGAGATTCCACAGGTATAGGTATCGAATCTGTCGAAAAAGGAAAAGCTCCTGTTGATAAAATCTGAAAATATGGGGCCGAAGAATTTCGAGCAGCAGTTGATGATGATCCCGAACGGGCTGAATTTCGGTTAGAGAATACTACTCGGGTTTTGGAGGAATTGTCTTGCACACCAGAAGAATGTTTGAAATGTCTTTGTTTCTTTCGCTAAAAGACACGACTTATCATTGGTGGAATACTAAAGCTTGGTTGTTCCGAAAGAAGAAATTACATGGGAATTCTTCCGCACCGAGTTCAAAAAAGAAATATATCACCAGAGATTCCTTGATCGAGAAAAGAAAAGAATTTCTTGAAAGTGAAACAGGCAATAGATCGAAGATTCGAGCATGAAAGAGAATTTGTTCGGTTGAGTAAATATGCTCGAGAATGGGTAACAAACGATTTGAAGAAGGGTTGAGTGAAGAAATTAAGCTACTTGTTGGAATTCTTGAAATTCGAGAGTTTGCTACACTAGCGTAACGAGCTTATAAAGCGAGTAAGAATGGAGCAAAGAAAAGAAACAGGTTGAGAGGAAGCTCGAATTTTTAGTAAAAGACCAATGGGAAAATCTCGGTTTTTCTGCTCCAAAGAAATTGAAGAAGTACGGGATCGTTCTACCTCAACCATTGGGTATTCGGATAGAGTGCGAAGTTCACAGCGCAAGACTAATTCAAGACCTTCCACTCCATCGGTGACGGTGTTGGCGGTGTTGGTACCCCTAAGCCGAGATGCCGATGATTGTAATAAAGCTCATTTTGGTGAATGTCGATTTAAGAGCGGGGCTTGTTACCGATGTGGTTCTTTTGACCATTTCCTCAGAGATTGTCGAGAAAGAAGTGAAAAAGAAGCTGAATATATATCGAAGCCAAGCAATCCATCTTTGAGGGTAGACCATCTCGACCATTCGGTAATGTCGGTGGTAGTAGCGAGGAGCTACAAAAGATATCGCAAGTAGGCACGAGACACGAGCGCCTCCTAGGACATATGTCATGCGTGCGCAGAAGATGCCTCAAAGACCGATGTTATTATTGGTACATTTTCTTTACTTGAAACCGATATTCTCGCATTGATTGATCCCGGTTCTCTACGCATTCATATATATGTGTAAAACTTGCATGCGTAAAAGATTTATCTGTTGAACCTCTTTGAATTTTTTGTTAAAGTCTCGAACCCCTTTGGCCAATCTATTTTGGTGGATAAAATTTGTAAAAATTGTCCACTTGATGGTAAGAGGTTATTGTTTCTGGTGATTTGATGTTACCGCCATTTGATGAGTTTGATGTGATATTGGGCATGGATTGGTTAACTCGGCATGATGCGAGTAAATCGTAAATGTAAATATATTGTGTTGAAGTGCGAATGGTGAATTACTTCAGGTTAAATCGATCGATGCAGAGGATTATCTCGATGTGATTTCGATTATTCACGCGCTCGGAGGTATGTCAAAAGGGGTATGATGCTTTTCTTGCTTATGTATTAGATACTAAGGTATCCGAGTCAAAGATTCAAGCGGTGCGGTGGTATGTGAATTTTACGATGTGTTTCCGAAGAGTTACGTGGTTGCCACGTAAAGAGAAGTGGAATTTTCTATAGATTTGATTCCGAGAACTACTCCGATTTCCATAGCTCCGCATCGAATGGCTCCTACTGAATTAAAGGAATTAAAGACACGATTCATGGGAACTTGTTGACAGAGGTTTTGTCCGACCGAGTCATTCACCTTGGGGTGCTCCGGCCTGTTTGTGAAAAAGAAAGATGGGTCTTTGAGATTGTGTATTGACTATCGACAGCTCAATAAGGTAACTATAAAGAATAAGTATCCGTTGCCCCGGATTGATGATTTATTTGATCAACTGAAAGGTGCTACTATATTTTCAAAGATTGATCTCCGATCGGGCTACTATCAGTTACGAGTAAAGGAGTCAGATGTGCCAAAGACAGCTTTCAGAACCAGGTACGGGCATTATGAGTTTCTAGTTATGCCATTTGGGTTGACTAATGCACCTGCAGTATTTATGGATTTGATGAATCGGATATTCAGACCGTACTTAGATAGGTTTGTGGTAGTTTTCATTGATGATATTTTGGTTTATTCTCGAGATGAAGAAGAACATACAGAACATTTGAGAATAGTGTTGCAAATTCTGCGAGAGAAACAATTATATGCTAAATTCAGTAAATGTGAATTTTGGCTTCGAGAAGTGGGTTTTCTTGGACATATTGTATCTGCTGAAGGCATCAGGGTAGATCCAAGTAAAATCTCAGCTATTGTCAATTGGAGTCCACCGAAGACTGTATCTGAAGTTAGAAGTTTCTTGGGTTTAGCTGGTTATTATCGGAGATTTGTACAAGGATTCTCTATAATAGCTTCTCCAATGACTCGATTATTGCAGAAAGATGTAAAGTTCGAGTGGACTGATGAATGTCAGCAGAGTTTCAACCGATTGAAAGATCTACTAACGAAAGCACCAGTATTAGTGCAGCCTGAACGGGTAAGGAATTTGTTATTTACAGTGATGCCTCATTAAATGGTTTAGGTTGTGTCTTGATGCAAGAAGGTAAAGTAATAGCCTATGCTTCAAGACAACTTAAACCACATGAAAGAAATTATCCGGTACATGATCTTGAGTTAATTTGCTATTGTTTTTGCATTGAAGATATGGCGGCATTACTTGTGCGGTGAGAAATGTCATATTTATACCGATCATAAAAGCTTGAAGTATTTGATGACACAGAAAGATCTGAATTTAAGGCAGTAGCAGTGGCTTGAATTGATAAAAGACTATGATTTGATTATTGATTATCATCCGTAAGGCTAACGTTGTGGGTGATGCTTTGAGTCGAAAAATCTCTGTTTGCTTTACGAGTTATGAATACCCGATTGTCTTTGGTTGATGATGGTTCAATCTTAGCTGAATTGAGAGTTAAACCGACATTTTTACAGCAAATATGTGAAGCTCAGAAGAGTAATGAGAAGTTACAGGTTAAACGGGCACAATGTGAGTCAGGTACTGATTCTGAATTTCAAGTTGGGGTTGGTGATTGTTTATTATTCAGAGGTAGGGTATGTGTACCCAAGAATTCAGAGCTCGTACAGAAGATTTTACACGAGGCTCACAGTGGTACTATGTCTGTACATCCGGGAAGTAATAAAATGTATAATGATTTGAAAAAATCATCTTGGTGGCGTGTATGAAACGTGATATTTCGAGTTTGTATCAAGATGTTTGATATGTCAACAGTCAAAGCAGAACATCAGTACCTTGTGGTTACTTCACCAATTACTATCTTTGGAATGGAAATGGGAAAGAATCACTATGGATTTTGTATCGGGGTTACCGTTGTCTCAGGAAAAAAGATGCTATTTGGGTGATTGTTGACCGATTGACAAAGTCGCACACTTTATTCCAATGCACGTATGGATTATTCTTTAGATAAAGCCCGGTTGAATTGTACATATCCGAGATTGTCGGAGTTACATGGAGTGCCTATCTCCATTATATCGAGATAGAGATCCCCGATTTACGCCTCGTTTAGGATAAATTGCAAGAAGCTTTGGGTACTCGGTTGTATTTCAAGATCGCATTTCATCCTCGCACGGATGGCCAATCTGATCGGCGTGTAATACAAGTATTGGAAGATATGCTTCGATGTTGTACACTAGAGTTTAAAGGTAATTGGGAGAGGTATCTACCTTTGATTGAATTTGCTTACAATAATGATTATCACCCAGTATTAAAATGGCTCCATATGAAGCTTTGTATGGTAGAAAATGTAGAACACCATTGTATTGGACAGAGCTCGGTGAAAAGAAGGTACATGGGGTTGATTTAATCCGGGAAGCAGAAGAAAAAGTAAAGGTTATTCGGGATAGTTTAAAAAGCGACTTCCGATCGCCAAAAATCATATGCCGATCTTAAGCGAAAAGAGATTGAATTTCGTGTCGGTGACAAGGTATTTTGAAAGTGTCTCCTTGGAAAAAAGTTCTCCGGTTCAGTCGAAAAGGGTAAATTGAGTCCAAGATTTATCGGGCCATATGAGATCATAGAAAGAATTGGACCAGTCGCTTATCGGTTGGCATTACCACGTAACTTGATAAAATCCATAATGTTTTTCATGTGTCTATGCTACGACGATATCGGTCAAGATCCTTCACATGTTATTTCTCCGACAGAAGTGGAGATTCAGCCGGATATGACTTACAGTGAAGAACCGGTCAAGATATTGGCACGGGAAACAAAGGAGCTTAGAAATAAAAAAATAAATTTGGTGAAAGTATTGTGGCAAAAGCACGGGATTGAGGAAGCGACATGGGAACCGGAGGAGGCAATGAGGAAACAATATCCAAACCTCTTTACTGGTAAGATTTTCGAGGACGAAAATCCTAAAAAAGGGGAGAGTTGTAATGGCCTAAATTCAAGATTATCGGAATAATGGTTTCGCAACCATAAATCCGATTTAAATAGAAATTTATTTCAATATGTTTGCATGAGTCTTTATATGATAGGAAATATTTTTATAAATATTTATAAAATGTTAGTAATGCGGTATTAAACTTTCGTTAGAAAATTTTAACGTTTGGATAGGTAATTAAATAAAAAGGACTAAATTGAAATGAAAGTAAAAGTTTAATTATAGATTAAAAGAAAGTATAAAGGACCAAAATGGCAATTAAGCCATTTTGTCTAGATTAATGGTGAATTGAAGAAAAATCTGAGATTTTTAGTTTATTATTATATTATTATATTATTATATTATTATATATATATATATATAAAGAAAGAGAAAAGAAACAAAAGAGATAGAAACAGAAAAGAAACAGAGAGCAAACGTGAAAGAAGAAAGAAAAAAGAAAAGAAAGAAGAAAAAAGGAAAATTAAAAGTTTGAAGCTTGGAGTTTAATTTGGTAAGTTAATTTAGTCCTTTTTCTTTTAATTTTGATGCTTTATAAGTTTTAGAACAAAGTTTTGATGAATTTAAGTTGAAATTTTTGAAGTTTCAGAGTTTTTGAATATAGCATATGATGAATAAAATGATGAATTAGTGGTTTAATTGAAAGAATTTGAAGTTAGAATTGGGTAAAGGATTTAATTGTAAAAAAATAAGCTATAACAAAACTGTTTTGGACAGCAGCAGTAGAGTAAGTTTGAAAAATCACTAAAATTCGTAGAAGTGGAATTAGAAGTTGAATGAGATATGAAATTAAAGCTTATTGAGTCTATTTTCATATGAAAGAAACATGGAAAGCAAAGGAATTCTGTAATTTGAGATATTTATATTTTTGTAAGACTGGTTCAGAGGATTTCAGGATCCCCTGTTCTGACTTTGAAAAATCATAAAAATTGAAGAAAAATAATTAGGGGCTTAACTTTATATTTTTAGAATCCTGAATGAGTCTATTTTCAAATTAAATAAATAAGAAGTTCATATGAATTCTGTACGAAGAGTAATTTGATTCGTAGTGAAGAGAGGTCAGAACAGTCAAACAGTAAAACAGGGAAACTTTAAGAATAATCTGGTATTGATTGGACATACCAAAAATTCTGAAAATTTTATGGGAAGAAGATATGTGAGTCTAGTTTCAGGTAAAATTAACGGTTCTTCATTTGGAGCTCTGTAGCTCGAGAAATAAATAATTTAGTGACTGTGACTCAAGTAGACAGCTTTGAATAAGCTAAAAATAATAATAGAATTATAGAAAATGCTACATGTGAACATGAAATGTATTGAATTGATGATTGACTTTATTTATTTAGATCCGAAAAACTCAAATACAAAGCTAGATCGAGGAAAGGAAAAAGTCCCGGATTAGTAGATTTTATAAACGAACTAGTATCGAGGTAAGTTCGTGTAACTTGAATTATATTCTTAAATGTTTGAAATGTATGTTATTGATATGAATATGATTTGAATGTCCATTGTATGAATATTGATGATACATTGGTATATTTGATAAAAAGGGAAGAAATCGGTTGAATGAAAGGAAAATTCGATGGATCTCTGAAAAGGAATTGACGGTAAAAAAGGATCTAGCCGGACGGGTGATCCTATCTGATATAGCCCTCCCGAAGAATATGTGGAAAATGGATTTAGCTTGGACGGGTAATCCGAATTAGGGTGCAATTTGCTCGGGTGGTAATTCGGATCCAAGCTCATTAGAGTAATTGTCATTGCGAGGATTTAGCTGGGTGGTAATCCCGACAATACTCTATGAGTTTATATTACAGGATTTAGCTGGGTGGTAATCTCTTTGTAAAGATGAGGTTCGCGGAGTGTGCTCTCTAAAATGAAAATGTGCGCACATGAATATGAATTGACGGACCGGATTTGTACACAAAAGTGTACCTCTGAAAATCCATCGAAATTTCGAGTAATTCAACGAGATAAATATGGAAAAATAACAAGGAAATGAAAATCATAGTATTGATGAGCTCATCAATCATGGTGTATATATTATTGATATATGGAAATTAATGAACTACCTTGAATGTTGAGCTTGTGCATGTTAGGGTATTAATGCATTGAATGGATATATGAATGCTTATTACATTGTATTGAAAATATTAGGTAAGTATAATTCTTGTTACATGGGCTTACTAAGCACAAAGTGCTTACTCTGCTTTCCTTTCCTTGTTTTGTAGTGTTAAGAGCTCGGAGGTCGAATCGGTGGGAGACTCATCACACTATCAACCCCAAAGATATTTGGTATTTAAAGAAATTTTAGTTTGGAAATGAATGGCATGTATAAGCTAATAAAATAAATGTTAATATGAAATGAATATAAGGTTAGCCAGCGATATGGCTTATGTGTTGAAGTTATTTTATAAACATGCATGAATTTTATTTTGAAAATATGTTGAATTAGAATGGTTTTGGTTAAAAAAAAATTTGTAAACTCTGGTAATGCCTCGTACCTTATTACGATAACGAATACGGTAGGGGTGTTACATTTGTTAATATCGAGCTACGGTTTAGTCGGTTCTAGGACCGATATAGTGAAATACGGATTAGCTATACATGCCATTTAAATTATTTTTTGATAGTGTGATATCTCTCGACCGCTTAAATTGTGTTTTCCTTATAGTAATGTCATCGACCGAGCTCAATCAAGGAGGAAGTGGGAGTCATGCTCCGCTTCAATACAAAGAAAAAAAAACTAGCAGTAGAAGGCCCGGTATAGAGGGTCACAGGGAGGAGGCAAAAATAGCCTTCTTTCAAATGATGAATGAATGGTTTACCCAGTACATAAGAACTAACCCTACAGTGCAGCAAACTCAAGCCCCCTCTCCTGTTCCTCCACGGCTCCCAGAGATTCCACAGGGTATAGGTACTGAATCTGTCAGAAAAGGAAAAGCTCCTGTTGATAAAATCTGAAAATATGGGGCCGAAGAATTTCGAGCAGCAGTTGATGATGATCCCGAACGGGCTGAATTTCGGTTAGAGAATACTACTCGGGTTTTGGAGGAATTGTCTTGCACACGGAAGAATGTTTGAAATGTCTTTGTTTTCACTCGCTAAAAGACATGACTTATCATTGGTGGAATACTAAAGCTTCAGATTGTTAGAAAGAAGAAATTACATGGGAATTCTTCGCATCGAGTTCAAAAAGAAATATATCGACCAGAGATTCCTTGATCGTAAAAGAAAAGAATTTCTTGAGTGAAACAGGCAATAGATCGATGATTCGAGCATGAAAGAGAATTTGTTCGGTTGAGTAAATATGCTCGAGAATGGGTAACAAACGATTTGAAGAAGGGTTGAGTGAAGAAATTAAGCTACTTGTTGGAATTCTTGAAATTCGAGAGTTTGCTACACTAGCAGAACGAGCTTATAAAGCAGAAGAATGGAGCAAAGAAAAGAAACAGGTTGAGAGGGAAGCTCGAATTTTTAGTAAAAGACCAATGGGAAAATCTCAGTTTTCTGCTCCAAAGAAATTGAAGAAGTACCAGGATCGTTCTACCTCAACCACTGGGTATTCGGATAGAGTGCGAAGTTCACAGCGCACTAATTCAAGACCTTCCACTCCATCAGTGACCAGTGTTGGCAGTGTTGGTACCCCTAAGCCGAGATGCCAGTATTGTAATAAAGCTCATTTTGGTGAATGTCGATTTAAGAGCGGGGCTTGTTACCGATGTGGTTCTTTTGACCATTTCCTCAGAGATTGTCGAGAAAGAAGTGAAAAGAAAGCTGAATATATATCGAAGCCAAGCAATCCATCTTTGAGGGTAGACCATCTCGACCATTCGGTAATGTCGGTGGTAGCCGAGGAGCTACAAAAAGATATGCAAGTAGGCCTGAGACACGAGCGCCTCCTAGGACATATGTCATGCGTACCAGAGAAGATGCCTCAGCACCCGATGTTATTACTGGTACATTTTCTTTACTTGAAACTGATATTACTGCATTGATTGATCCCGGTTCTACGCATTCATATATATGTGTAAAACTTGCATGCGTAAAAGATTTATCTGTTGAACCTCATGAATTTCTTTGTTAAAGTCTCGAACCCCTTTGGCCAATCTATTTTGGTGGATAAAATTTGTAAAATTGTCCAGCGATGGTAAGAGGTTATTGTTTCTGGTGATTTGATGTTACCGCCATTTGATGAGTTTGATGTGATATTGGGCATGGATTGGTTAACTCAAGATGATGCGAGAGTAAGCGTCAGAAATGTAAATATATTGTGTTGAAGTGCGTAATGGTGAATTACGCCGGGTTAAATCGATCGAGACAGAGGATTATCGATGTGATTTGATTATTATTACCGCTCGAGGTATGTCAAAAAGGGTATGATGCTTTTCTTGCTTATGTATTAGATACTAAGGTATACGAGTCAAAGATTCAAGCGATGCGGTGGTATGTGAATTTTTCGATGTGTTTCGGAAGAGTTACGGGGTTGCCACCAGAAAGAGAAGTGGAATTTTCTATAGATTTGATTCCGGGAACTACTCCGATTTCCATAGCTCCGTACCGAATGGCTCCTACAGAATTAAAGGAATTAAAGACACAGTTACAGGAACTTGTTGACAGAGGTTTTGTCCGACCGAGTCATTCACCTTGGGGTGCTCCGGTTCTGTTTGTGAAAAAGAAAGATGGGTCTTTGAGATTGTGTATTGACTATCGATAGCTCAATAAGGTAACTATAAAGAATAAGTATCCGTTGCCCCGGATTGATGATTTATTTGATCAACTGAAAGGTGCTACTATATTTTCAAAGATTGATCTCCGATCGGGCTACTATCAGTTACGAGTAAAGGAGTCAGATGTGCCAAAGACAGCTTTCAGAACAGGGTACGGGCATTATGAGTTTCTAGTTATGCCATTTGGGTTGACTAATGCACCTGCAGTATTTATGGATTTGATGAATCGGATATTCAGACCGTACTTAGATAGGTTTGTGGTAGTTTTCATTGATGATATTTTGGTTTATTCTCGAGATGAAGAAGAACATACAGAACATTTGAGAATAGTGTTGCAAATTCTGCGAGAGAAACAATTATATGCTAAATTCAATAAATGTGAATTTTGGCCGAGAAGTGGGTTTTCTTGGACATATTGTATCTGCTGAAGCCATCAGGGTAGATCCAAGTAAAATCTCAGCTATTGTCAATTGGAGTCCACCGAAGACTGTATCTGAAGTTAGAAGTTTCTTGGGTTTAGCTGGTTATTATCGGAGATTTGTACAAGGATTCTCTATAATAGCTTCTCCAATGACTCGATTATTGCGAGAAAGATGTAAAGTTCGAGTGGATGATGAATGTCGTGAGTTTCAACCGATTGAAAGATCTACTAACGAAAGCACCGAGATTAGTGCGGCTGAACCGGGTAAGGAATTTGTTATTTTCTGGTGATGCCTCATTAAATGGTTTAGGTTGTGTCTTGATGCAAGAAGGTAAAGTAATAGCCTATGCTTCAAGACAACTTAAACCACATGAAAGAAATTATCCGGTACATGATCTTGAGTTATTTGCTATTGTTTTTGCATTGAAGATATGGCGGCATTACTTATACGGTGAGAAATGTCATATTTATACTGATCATAAAAGCTTGAAGTATTTGATGACACAGAAAGATCTGAATTTAAGACAGTAGCGGTGGCTTGAATTGATAAAAGACTATGATTTGATTATTGATTATCATCCAGGTAAGGCTAACGTTGTGGCTGATGCTTTGAGTCGAAAATCTCTGTTTGCTTTACGAGTTATGAATACCCGATTGTCTTTGGTTGATGATGGTTCAATCTTAGCTGAATTGAGAGTTAAACCGACATTTTTACAGCAAATATGTGAAGCTCAGAAGAGTAATGAGAAGTTACAGGTTAAGCGGGCACAATGTGAGTCAGTCATCGATTCGAATTTCAAGTTGGGGTTGGTGATTGTTTATTATTGAGGTAGGGTATGTGTACCCAAGAATTCGGAAAGCTCTGAGAAGATTTTACACGAGGCTCACACGGTGGTACTATATATCCGTACATCAGGGAAGTAATAAAATGTATAATGATTTGAAAAAGATGTAATGGTGGCGTGTATGAAACGTGATATTTACGAGTTTGTATCAAGATGTTTGATATGTCAACAGTCAAAGCAGAACATCGGTACCTTGAGGTTACTTGACCAATTACTATCTTTGGAATGGAAATGGGAAAGAATCACTATGGATTTTGTATCGGGAGTTACCGTTGTCTCAGGAAAAAGATGCTATTTGGGTGATTGTTGACCGATTGACAAAGTCAGCACACTTTATTCGATACGTATGGATTATTCTTTAGATAAACATTTGAATTGTACATATCCGAGATTGTCGAGGTTACATGGAGTGCCTATCTCCATTATATCGAGATAGAGATCCCCGATTTACGTCTCGTTTTCAGGATAAATTGCAAGAAGCTTTGGGTACTCGGTTGTATTTGAAGATCGCATTTCATCCTCGAGACATGATGGCCAATCTGAGCGTGTAATACAAGTATTGGAAGATATGCTTCGATGTTGTACACTAGAGTTTAAAGGTAATTGGGAGAGGTATCTACCTTTGATTGAATTTGCTTACAATAATGATTATCGATCCAAAGTATTAAAATGGCTCCATATGAAGCTTTGTATGGTAGAAAATGTAGAACACCATTGTATTGGACAGAGCTCGGTGAAAAGAAGGTACATGGGGTTGATTTAATCCAGGAAAGCGAGAAGAAAAAGTAAAGGTTATTCGGGATAGTTTAAAAGCGACTTCCGATCGCCAAAAATCATATGCCGATCTTAAGCGAAAAGAGATTGAATTTCAGTCGGTGACAAGGTATTTTCGAAAGTGTCTCCTTGGAAGAAAGTTCTCGATTCGATCGAAAGGGTAAATTGAGTCCAAGATTTATCGGGCCATATGAGATCATAGAAAGAATTGGACCGGTCGCTTATCGGTTGGCATTACCACCAGAACTTGATAAAATCCATAATGTTTTTCATGTGTCTATGCTACGACGATATCGGTCAGATCCTTCACATGTTATTTCTCCGATGTAGTGGAGATTGGCGGATATGACTTACAAAGTGAAGAACCGGTCAAGATATTGCACGGGAAACAAAGGAGCTTAGAAATAAAAAAATAAATTTGGTGAAAGTATTGTGGCAAAAGCAGGATTGAGGAAGCGACATGGGAACCGGAGGAGGCAATGAGGAAACAATATCCAAACCTCTTTACTGGTAAGATTTTCGAGGACGAAAATCCTTAAAAGGGGGGGAGAGTTGTAATGGCCTAAATTCAAGATTATCGGAATAATGGTTTCGCAACCATAAATCCGATTTAAATAGAAATTTATTTCAATATGTTTGCATGAGTCTTTATATGATAGGAAATATTTTTATAAATATTTATAAAATGTTAGTAATGCGGTATTAAACTTTCGTTAGAAAATTTTAACGTTTGGATAGGTAATTAAATAAAAGGACTAAATTGAAATGAAAGTAAAAGTTTAATTATAGATTAAAAGAAAGTATAAAGGACCAAAATGGCAATTAAGCCATTTTGTCTAGATTGAATGCGGTGAATTGAAGAAAAATCTGAGATTTTTAGTTTATTATTATATTATTATATTATTATATTATTATATATATATATATATAAAGAAAAGAGAAAAGAAACAAAAGAGATAGAAACAGAAAAGAAACAGAGAGCAAACGTGAAAGAAGAAAGAAAAAGAGAAAAGAAAGAAGAAAAGGAAAATTAAAAGTTTGAAGCTTGGAGTTTAATTTGGTAAGTTAATTTAGTCCTTTTTCTTTTAATTTTGATGCTTTATAAGTTTTAGAACAAAGTTTTGATGAATTTAAGTTGAAATTTTTGAAGTTTCAGAGTTTTTGAATATAGCATATGATGAATAAAATGATGAATTAGTGGTTTAATTGAAAGAATTTGAAGTTAGAATTGGGTAAAGGATTTAATTGTAAAAAATAAGCTATAACAAAACTGTTTTGGACAGCAGCAGTAGAGTAAGTTTGAAAAATCACTAAAATTCGTAGAAGTGGAATTAGAAGTTGAATGAGATATGAAATTAAAGCTTATTGAGTCTATTTTCATATGAAAGAAACATGGAAAGCAAAGGAATTCTGTAATTTGAGATATTTATATTTTTGTAAGACTGGTTCAGAGGATTTCAGGATCCCCTGTTCTGACTTTGAAAAATCATAAAAATTGAAGAAAAATAATTAGGGGCTTAACTTTATATTTTTAGAATCCTGAATGAGTCTATTTTCAAATTAAATAAATAAGAAGTTCATATGAATTCTGTACGAAGAGTAATTTGATTCGTAGTGAAGAGAGGTCAGAACAGTCAAACAGTAAAACAGGGAAACTTTAAGAATAATCTGGTATTGATTGGACATACCAAAAATTCTGAAAATTTTATGGGAAGAAGATATGTGAGTCTAGTTTCAGGTAAAATTAATGGTTCTTCATTTGGAGCTCTGTAGCTCGAGAAATAAATAATTTAGTGACTGTGACTCAAGTAGACAGCTTTGAATAAGCTAAAAATAATAATAGAATTATAGAAAATGCTACATGTGAACATGAAATGTATTGAATTGATGATTGACTTTATTTATTTAGATCCGAAAAACTCAAATACAAAGCTAGATCGAGGAAAGGAAAAAGTCCCGGATTAGTAGATTTTATAAACGAACTAGTATCGAGGTAAGTTCGTGTAACTTGAATTATATTCTTAAATGTTTGAAATGTATGTTATTGATATGAATATGATTTGAATGTCCATTGTATGAATATTGATGATACATTGGTATATTTGATAAAAAGGGGAAGAAATCCCGGTTGAATGAAAGGAAAATTCGATGGATCTCTGAAAAGGAATTGACGGTAAAAAAAGGATCTAGCCGGACGGGTGATCCTATCCTCGATATAGCCCTCCCGAAGAATATGTGGAAAATGGATTTAGCCGGACGGGTAATCCGAATTAAGTCGAATTTAGCTTTGGTGGTAATTGGATCCAAGCTCATTAGAGTAATTGTCATTGCGAGGGATTTAGCCTTTGGGTGGTAATCCCGACAATACTCTATGAGTTTATATTACTGAGATTTAGCCTGGGTAGTAATCTCTTTGTAAAGATGAGGTTCGCGGGAGTGTGCTCTCTAAAATGAAAATGTGCGCACATGAATATGAATTGACGGACCCGGATTTGTACACAAAAGTGTACCTCTGAAAATCCATCGAAATTTCGAGTAATTCAACGAGATAAATATGGAAAAATAACAAGGAAATGAAAATCATAGTATTGATGAGCTCATCAATCATGGTGTGTATATTATTGATATATGGAAATTAATGAACTACCTTGAATGTTGAGCTTGTGCATGTTAGGGTATTAATGCATTGAATGGATATATGAATGCTTATTACATTGTATTGAAAATATTAGGTAAGTATAATTCTTGTTACATGGGCTTACTAAGCACAAAGTGCTTACTCTGTTTTCCTTTCCCTTGTTTTGTAGTGTTAAGAGCTCGGGAGGTCGAATCGGTGGGAGACTCATCACACTATCAACCCTTGATATTTCGGTATTTAAAGAAATTTTAGTTTGGAAATGAATGGCATGTATAAGCTAATAAAATAAATGTTAATATGAAATGAATATAAGGTTAGCCACTGATATGGCTTATGTGTTGAAGTTATTTTATAAACATGCATGAATTTTATTTTGAAAATATGTTGAATTAGAATGGTTTCGGTTAAAAAAAAAATTTGTAAACTCTGGTAATGCCTCGTACCTTATTCTGATAACGAATACAGGTAGGGGGTGTTACATTTGTTGGTATCAGAGCTACGGTTTAGTCGGTTCTAGGACCGATATAGTGAATACGGATTAGCTATACATGCCATTTAAATTATTTTTTTGATAGTGTGATATCTCCTGACCGCTTAAATTGTGTTTTCCTTATAGTAATGTCATCTGACCGAGCTCAATCTGAGGAAGCTGGGAGTCATGCTCCGGCTTCAATACAAAGAAAAAAAAACTAGCAGTAGAAGGCCCGGTATAGAGGGTCACAGGGAGGAGGCAAAAATAGCCTTCTTTCAAATGATGAATGAATGGTTTACCCAGTACATAAGAACTAACCCTACGGTGCGGCAAACTCAACTCAAGCCCCCTCCTGTTCCTCCACGGTTCCGAGATTCCACAGGTATAGGTAACCGAATCATCATCGAGAAAAGGAAAAGCTCTGTTGATAAAAACGAAAATATGGGGCGAAGAATTTGAGCAGCGATTGATGATGATCCCGAAGCAGGCTGAATTTCGGTTAGAGAATACTACTCGGGTTTTGGAGGAATTGTCTTGCACACAGAAGAATGTTTGAAATGTCTTTGTTTCCTTTGCTAAAAGACACACGACTTATCATTGGTGGAATACTAAAGCTTGATTGTTCGAAAGAAGAAATTACATGGGAATTCTTCGGACCGAGTTCAAAAGAAATATATCACCAGAGATTCCTTGATCGAGAAAAGAAAAGAATTTCTTGAAATTTAAAGCAGGCAATAGATCGATATCGAGCATGAAAGAGAATTTGTTCGGTTGAGTAAATATGCTCGAGAATGGGTAACAAAGCGATTTGAAGAAGGGTTGAGTGAAGAAATTAAGCTACTTGTTGGAATTCTTGAAATTCGAGAGTTTGCTACACTAGCGAGCGAGCTTATAAAGCGAGAAGAATGGAGCAAAGAAAAGAAGCAGGTTGAGAGGAAGCTCGAATTTTTAGTAAAAGACCAATGGGAAAATCTCGGTTTTACTGCTCCAAAGAAATTGAAGAAGTACCGGGATCGTTCTACCTCAACCACTGGGTATTCGGATAGAGTGCGAAGTTCACAAACGCACTAATTCAAGACCTTCCACTCCATCGGTGACAGTGTTGGCGGTGTTGGTACCCTAAGCCGAGATGCCGATATTGTAATAAAGCTCATTTTGGTGAATGTCGATTTAAGAGCGGGGCTTGTTACCGATGTGGTTCTTTTGACCATTTCCTCGAGAGATTGTCGAGAAAGAAGTGAAAAGAAGCTGAATATATATCGAAGCCAAGCAATCCATCTTTGAGGGTAGACCATCTCGACCATTCGGTAATGTCGGTGGTAGCCGAGGAGCTACAAAAGATCTTGCAAGTAGGCACGAGACACAGCGCCTCCTAGGACATATGTCATGCGTGCGAGAGAAGATGCCTCGACACCGATGTTATTCTTGGTACATTTTCTTTACTTGAAAGCGATATTATTGCATTGATTGATCCGGTTCTACGCATTCATATATATGTGTAAAACTTGCATGCGTAAAAGATTTATCTGTTGAACCTCATCGAATTCTTTATTAAAGTCTCGAACCCCCTTTGGCCAATCTATTTTGGTGGATAAAATTTGTAAAAATTGTCCACCGATGGTAAGAGGTTATTGTTTCTGGTGATTTGATGTTCTTGCCATTTGATGAGTTTGATGTGATATTGGGCATGGATTGGTTAACAAAGCATGATCGCGAGTAAAATCAGAAATGTGCGAAATATATTGTGTTGAAGTGCGAATGGTGAATTACCAGGTTAAATCGATCGAGACATGAGGATTATCGATGTGATTTCGATTTATTCTTGCTCGGAGGTATGTCAAAAAGGGTATGATGCTTTTCTTGCTTATGTATTAGATACTAAGGTATCGAGTCAAAGATTCAAGCGATGCGGTGGTATGTGAATTTTCTGATGTGTTTCCAGAAGAGTTACCAGGGTTGCCACCAGAAAGAGAAGTGGAATTTTCTATAGATTTGATTCCGGGAACTACTCCGATTTCCATAGCTCCGTACCGAATGGCTCCTACAGAATTAAAGGAATTAAAGACACAGTTACAGGAACTTGTTGACAGAGGTTTTGTCCGACCGAGTCATTCACCTTGGGGTGCTCCGGTTCTATTTGTGAAAAAGAAAGATGGGTCTTTGAGATTGTGTATTGACTATCGACAGCTCAATAAGGTAACTATAAAGAATAAGTATCCGTTGCCCCGGATTGATGATTTATTTGATCAACTGAAAGGTGCTACTATATTTTCAAAGATTGATCTCCGATCGGGCTACTATCAGTTACGAGTAAAGGAGTCAGATGTGCCAAAGACAGCTTTCAGAACCAGGTACGGGCATTATGAGTTTCTAGTTATGCCATTTGGGTTGACTAATGCACCTGCAGTATTTATGGATTTGATGAATCGGATATTAGACCGTACTTAGATAGGTTTGTGGTAGTTTTCATTGATGATATTTTGGTTTATTCTCGAGATGAAGAAGAACATACAGAACATTTGAGAATAGTGTTGCAAATTCTGCGAGAGAAACAATTATATGCTAAATTCAGTAAATGTGAATTTTGGCTTCGAGAAGTGGGTTTTCTTGGACATATTGTATCTGCTGAAGGCATCAGGGTAGATCCAAGTAAAATCTCAGCTATTGTCAATTGGAGTCCACCGAAGACTGTATCTGAAGTTAGAAGTTTCTTGGGTTTAGCTGGTTATTATCGGAGATTTGTACAAGGATTCTCTATAATAGCTTCTCCAATGACTCGATTATTGCGAGAAAGATGTAAAGTTCGAGTGGGTGATGAATGTCGTGAGTTTCAACCGATTGAAAGATCTACTAACGAAAGCACCAGTATTAGTGCGGCTGAACCGGGTAAGGAATTTGTTATTTACCAGTGATGCCTCATTAAATGGTTTAGGTTGTGTCTTGATGCAAGAAGGTAAAGTAATAGCCTATGCTTCAAGACAACTTAAACCACATGAAAGAAATTATCCGGTACATGATCTTGAGTTAATTTGCTATTGTTTTTGCATTGAAGATATGGCGGCATTACTTATGCGGTGAGAAATGTCATATTTATACCGATCATAAAAGCTTGAAGTATTTGATGACACGAAAGATCTGAATTTAAGATAGCGCAGGTGGCTTGAATTGATAAAAGACTATGATTTGATTATTGATTATCATCCAGGTAAGGCTAACGTTGTGGGTGATGCTTTGAGTCGAAAATCTCTGTTTGCTTTACGAGTTATGAATACTGATTGTCTTTGGTTGATGATGGTTCAATCTTAGCTGAATTGAGAGTTAAACCGACATTTTCTGAGCAAATATGTGAAGCTCGGAAGAGTAATGAGAAGTTACTGAGTTAAGCGGGCACAATGTGAGTCAGTGCGATTTGAATTTCAAGTTGGGGTTGGTGATTGTTTATTATTCAGAGGTAGGGTATGTGTACCCAAGAATTTGAGCTCGTCTGAAGATTTTACACGAGGCTCACGGTGGTACTATGTCCGTACATCCAGGAAGTAATAAAATGTATAATGATTTGAAAAAGATGTCTTTGGTGGCGGGTATGAAACGTGATATTTACGAGTTTGTATCAAGATGTTTGATATGTCAACAGTCAGCGAGAACATCGGTACCTTCGTGGTTACTTGACCAATTACTATCTTGGAATGGAAATGGGAAAGAATCACTATGGATTTTGTATCGGGGTTACCGTTGTCTCGAGGAAAAAGATGCTATTTGGGTGATTGTTGACCGATTGACAAAGTCAACACACTTTATTCCGATGCGTATGGATTATTCTTTAGATAAACTGTTTGAATTGTACATATACGAGATTGTCGGGTTACATGGAGTGCCTATCTCCATTATATCGAGATAGAGATCCCGATTTACGTCTCGTTTCTGGGATAAATTGCAAGAAGCTTTGGGTACTCAGTTGTATTTCAGTACTGCATTTCATCCTCAGACAGATGGCCAATCTGAGCGTGTAATACAAGTATTGGAAGATATGCTTCGATGTTGTACACTAGAGTTTAAAGGTAATTGGGAGAGGTATCTACCTTTGATTGAATTTGCTTACAATAACAGTTATCAGTCCAGTATTAAAATGGCTCCATATGAAGCTTTGTATGGTAGAAAATGTAGAACACCATTGTATTGGACAGAGCTCAGTGAAAAGAAGGTACATGGGGTTGATTTAATCCGGGAAACAGAAGAAAAAGTAAAGGTTATTCGGGATAGTTTAAAAGCGACTTCCGATCGCCAAAAATCATATGCCGATCTTAAGCGAAAAGAGATTGAATTTGTGGTCGGTGACAAGGTATTTCGAAAGTGTCTCCTTGGAAGAAAGTTCTCGATTCGGTCGAAAGGGTAAATTGAGTCCAAGATTTATCGGGCCATATGAGATCATAGAAAGAATTGGACGGTCGCTTATCGGTTGGCATTACCACGAACTTGATAAAATCCATAATGTTTTTCATGTGTCTATGCTACGACGATATCGGTCGAGATCCTTCACATGTTATTTCTCACGTGAAGTGGAGATTCAGCCGGATATGACTTACGAAGTGAAGAACCGGTCAAGATATTGTACGGGAAACAAAGGAGCTTAGAAATAAAAAAATAAATTTGGTGAAAGTATTGTGGCAAAAGCAGGATTGAGGAAGCGACATGGGAACCGGAGGAGGCAATGAGGAAACAATATCCAAACCTCTTTCTTGGTAAGATTTTCGAGGACGAAAATCCTTAAAAGGGGGAGAGTTGTAATGGCCTAAATTCAAGATTATCGGAATAATGGTTTCGCAACCATAAATCCGATTTAAATAGAAATTTATTTCAATATGTTTGCATGAGTCTTTATATGATAGGAAATATTTTTATAAATATTTATAAAATGTTAGTAATGCGGTATTAAACTTTCGTTAGAAAATTTTAACGTTTGGATAGGTAATTAAATAAAAGGACTAAATTGAAATGAAAGTAAAAGTTTAATTATAGATTAAAAAAGAAAGTATAAAGGACCAAAATGGCAATTAAGCCATTTTGTCTAGATGAATGGTGAATTGAAGAAAAATCTGAGATTTTTAGTTTATTATTATATTATTATATTATTATATTATTATATATATATATATATAAAGAAAAGAGAAAAGAAACAAAAGAGATAGAAACAGAAAAGAAACAGAGAGCAAACGTGAAAGAAGAAAGAAAAAGAGAAAAGAAAGAAGAAAAGGGAAAATTAAAAGTTTGAAGCTTGGAGTTTAATTTGGTAAGTTAATTTAGTCCTTTTTCTTTTAATTTTGATGCTTTATAAGTTTTAGAACAAAGTTTTGATGAATTTAAGTTGAAATTTTTGAAGTTTCAGAGTTTTTGAATATAGCATATGATGAATAAAATGATGAATTAGTGGTTTAATTGAAAGAATTTGAAGTTAGAATTGGGTAAAGGATTTAATTGTAAAAAAATAAGCTATAACAAAACTGTTTTGGACAGCAGCAGTAGAGTAAGTTTGAAAAATCACTAAAATTCGTAGAAGTGGAATTAGAAGTTGAATGAGATATGAAATTAAAGCTTATTGAGTCTATTTTCATATGAAAGAAACATGGAAAGCAAAGGAATTCTGTAATTTGAGATATTTATATTTTTGTAAGACTGGTTCAGAGGGATTTCGGGATCCCCTGTTCTGACTTTGAAAAATCATAAAAAATTGAAGAAAAATAATTAGGGGCTTAACTTTATATTTTTAGAATCCTTAATGAGTATATTTTCAAATTAAATAAATAAGAAGTTCATATGAATTCTGTACGAAGAGTAATTTGATTCGTAGTGAAGAGAGGTCAGAACAGTCAAACAGTAAAACAGGGGAAAATTTAAGAATAATCTGGTATTGATTGGACATACCAAAAATTCTGAAAATTTTATGAGAAGAAGATATGTGAGTCTAGTTTCAGGTAAAATTAACGGTTCTTCATTTTGAGCTCTGTAGCTCGAGAAATAAATAATTTAGTGACTGTGACTCAAGTAGACAGCTTTGAATAAGCTAAAAATAATAATAGAATTATAGAAAATGCTACATGTGAACATGAAATGTATTGAATTGATGATTGACTTTATTTATTTAGATCCGAAAAACTCAAATACAAAGCTAGATCGAGGAAAGGAAAAAGTCTCGGATTAGTAGATTTTATAAACGAACTAGTATCGAGGTAAGTTCGTGTAACTTGAATTATATTCTTAAATGTTTGAAATGTATGTTATTGATATGAATATGATTTGAATGTCCATTGTATGAATATTGATGATACATTGGTATATTTGATAAAAAGGGAAGAAATCCGGTTGAATGAAAGGAAAATTCGATGGATCTCTGAAAAGGAATTGACGGTAAAAAAAGGATCTAGCCGGACGGGTGATCCTATCTGATATAGCCCTCCAGAAGAATATGTGGAAAATGGATTTAGCCGGACGGGTAATCCGAATTAGGGTCTCAATTTAGCCTGGGTGGTAATTGGATCCAAGCTCATTAGAGTAATTGTCATTGCAGGGATTTAGCCTCGGTGGTAATCCCGACAATACTCTATGAGTTTATATTACAGGATTTAGCTTGGGTGGTAATCTCTTTGTAAAGATGAGGTTCGCGGAGTGTGCTCTCTGAAATGAAAATGTGC
This sequence comes from Gossypium bickii, assembly GCA_025503065.1. Lineage (NCBI taxonomy): Eukaryota > Viridiplantae > Streptophyta > Magnoliopsida > Malvales > Malvaceae > Gossypium > Gossypium bickii. The sequence goes on along the minus strand of CP106710.1, from coordinate 11,926,909 downwards.
GCACATGAATATGAATTGAGTGGACCGGATTTGTACACAAAAGTGTACCTCTGAAAATCCATCGAAATTTCGAGTAATTCAACGGGATAAATATGGAAAAATAACAAGGAAATGAAAATCATAGTATTGATGAGCTCATCAATCATGGTGTGTATATTATTGATATATGGAAATTAATGAACTAACTTGAATGTTGAGCTTGTGCATGTTAGGGTATTAATGCATTGAATGGATATATGAATGCTTATTACATTGTATTGAAAATATTAGGTAAGTATAATTCTTGTTACATGGGCTTACTAAGCACAAAGTGCTTACTCTGCTTTCCTTTCCCTTGTTTTGTAGTGTTAAGAGCTCGGAGGTCGAATCGGTGGGAGACTCATCACACTATCAACCCAGATATTTCGGTATTTAAAGAAATTTTAGTTTGGAAATGAATGGCATGTATAAGCTAATAAAATAAATGTTAATATGAAATGAATATAAGGTTAGCCAACGATATGGCTTATGTGTTGAAGTTATTTTATAAACATGCATGAATTTTATTTTGAAAATATGTTGAATTAGAATGGTTTTGGTTAAAAAAAAAAAAATTTGTAAACTCGTAATGCCTCGTACCTTATTCGATACTTGAATACGGTAGGGGTGTTACACTTCTTTACTTAGATTTAAACATCATCTCACTATATCAAAAATTATATATATTTTTTAATATTTCATTTTAATATCTTATTTCAATTCTTATTCAAAAATACTCAATATCTTTTCTATTACCAATTCATTTATTTACCCATATTAACACGACTCGGACTTTAGCGGATACGCGGATACACGGATCCAACCAAAACACACCATTATGGCACCAAGTGTCTCATTGGATAATTCGAAGCAATAGTTGACACCCAGTGTCTCATCGGCCAAGCCAAAGTAAGTTGGTACGCAGTACCTCATCAAATCTATCTAAAGTAATATAATGACACCCAATGTCTCATTGACTCGAGGTTGAAGTATCCCTGAACACTTCCAATCCTATGGAATGCCAATTATATCCTACTCAGCCCAATTAGTTAATAGGGAATTCAAAACACATTTCAATTTCACTCAATATTTATATCAATTTCACTTCAATCACAATTTCTCATACTTTCAATTCAAATCACTTTCCACTTTCCACTTTCCAATCAAAATACATTTCAAATACTCACATATATTCATAATTCAATTCAATTTTATTCAATTCAATATCAATACTCACCTCATTTTACTTACCATGCATTTTAATTAAAATATAACAATTAATAATAAATAGATTTGAATTATAGTAATACAAACCGTATATCCTCGTGTTATTCCTCTTCAACTTTCTCTTTCCCATTCTCAGCCGATGTTTCCTGCACGACGTTAGCTACGAAAATTAAAACAATTTAAAATTATCAAAACAACACCAATTCACATCAAATACTTTGATTTTCTATTTAACTTTTGCCCAAATTCCAATTTAATCTCTAACTAAAATTTTCTCCATTTTCATCTCCATTCACTCTTTATTTTCACTCAATTTCTACTTATAACTAAACATAACTCTCTAATTTTCTCCATAAAACCCTAATTTTGAAATTCTATCAATTTAGTCCCTATTACACAAAACTTATAACTTATTTTACAATTTAATCCTTTAACCAATTCTAATTACTTGAAATTCTATCAATTTAACCCCTAATTTATCAATTTATTCAACATGAACAATATCTAAAAATTCACTAACTTTCAAAATTTTAACGTAAATCAAATAGTATTTTGTTCTGGGACTCCAAAAACATCAAAATTACAAGAAAAAAGGCTAAATTGACTTACCAAATTAACTTTGAATCCTTAGAACCCGAATTTCCCTTTTCTTTTTCTTTCTCTCTTTTCTCCCCTGTTTTCGTTTCAATTCTGTTTGTTCTTCCTTTTTGTTTCCTCTATTTATTTGTTTAATTATAATATAATAATAATATTTTATTCATATACTTAAATATTAAGTATGTATTTAATATAAATAAATATATGTACATTATACATACACATGGTAATACATTTTTCATACATTTGTTTTATTTCTTTTATTTTATGTCATTATATTAATATAATATAATTTTTAATATAATATAATAATAATTTAATAATAAAATAATATTTACTTATATAATAAGTAAATAAGTAATTATTACTAACTTATGTATTTTATTTAACCACATGTATTTCACTATTACCACACACTTGACACTTATGGCTTAATTGCTAATTTAGTCCCTTGACTTTTCTCTATTCTATAATTAAGCTTTTACACTTTATTCAATTTAATCTTTATACCTAATTAACCTTAATTCAAACTAATTCACCTAACCAAACCCTAATTAACTACACAACTAGTTTCGTAAATATTTATTAAAAATATTTACGAATCCGTTTTACGAAAACAGTAACCCGAAAATGTATTTTTTTTATACCCGTAAATTTTGGGTCATTACAAGGGTTTCGAAACCACTATTTTTAGTACTATTGAAAATCATATTGTTATAGGTGTTACATATTCAATATGTTTGCATAAATATTTATATGAATTGAAATGATATGAACATATGTGGTAAATTCGACTCAGTGAATAGTGCTTGATAGAAAAATTATAAAATGATCCAAATATCTATTTATATTTTTATAGAATGATCATGATCAAAGTTTATTATGTTTATTGTTGAAACTCTTAAAGAGATCAAAATATACTTCCCCAACATTTTTCTTCAGTCATGGCTTTCAAAAGCATGATGATATAAATGCTTAGCAAAGAATGGTGATATAAATACACTGTGCTCTTTTTCCTTTAATCGAGGTTTTGTCTCACTGGGTTTTCTTGTCAAGGTTTTTAATGAGACAACATGTCATGAATATTTTATTAATAAGTGGATGTCCATCTAAATCAAGATAAGTTTGATGTACTTTAGGACTCTAATAGTCATTGGAAGTAAAATTTTAGTTTATTTATACTTGTTATGTCTATAAATACAAACTTTAGAAAAATATTGTAAACATCTCTAATTATCAATAAAATTTATAGTCCTTTTTGTAACGCCCCAAAAATCCTTTATAATTATTTTTGTGTGTTTGTGACACAAATTTGTATCTACTTTAGTGGTTAAGTATTCTGGGAGTGTCTAAGAAGTTTTGGGTTCAAGCCTTGGCTTCGGCAAAATTTTTGTTTTTCTTTGAATAAAGCCCTATCTTTAGACAGTAGGTTTTTAATTAAATATTGGTAAAATATGTTAGAAAGAGCCTGCTGGTTTGGTGGTTAAGTGGAGTGTAAATAAGCTGGAGGTCTGGAGTTCGAGTCTCTATGCAAACAAATGACTTATTTTATTGCTTGTGCCGTGTAGGTATTTTGGTCCAGCCGAAATACTGAAGAGTTTGACTGAGGGTTGGTTTCGGTTGTTGAGGGGATTATGGTAGGTCAGTAGTGAGTATTTTAAGGAGAAATTTTAGGGATATGAAGGGAGAGTTAGTTTCGAATTGAATTTCTTTTGCTTTCTCAAATTTCGAGAGTTAGTGTCGAATTGAATTTCTTTTGCTTTCTCAAATTTCGACTGGAGATTGGTTTTATTTTCAATTTGCTTCTGTCGACTTTTTTTCATTTTTAAAGGCCGAATATTGCTGAGGGTTCCCATTAGTTTTTTTCTCTTTTTCTTTTCTGACTTTGTTTTTCCCTACGGCAAAAGTGCTCTCCCCCATACTGTTGCTGCCGTCTACTTTCACTTTTCCTCCCTTACTCTTTTCCTTGCCAAATTTTGGGCTCTCTATGCTTTTCTTCTAACGTCAATTTACCACCTCCCTGCCGAAATATTGTTGTTTTCTCTCTTTGATTTTCGTTTGGTTCATCCTTGCTACCAAAATTGTGGTTGCCTTCTCTTTCTTGGTTTCGTTTGTTATCATCTGCTACACTTTCTTTAACACCCTTTCGATAAATATTCGTTTCTTCTCCGCTCGGTTACTTGAAGTTAGTTTTTAAAAGGGTTATGTATTATTTTGATCAGGAGTCGACCAAGGGACTGGAGACTGTCATTGATACGTTAGGGGAGTGGAAGTTTCCTGTTATTGGATTGATGGTATGGATTGTCCCACTGAAAGTTGGATAACTTGTTTTGGTTTAAGATTAAATTAATTATGTAGTGAATAATTGAATGGTAATTTGATCAAATATTAGGTACTTAAAATGCTCGCGTGGGGTTAAGTGACAAAAATAGGCTAGGTGTGTAAACACAACTCTACAAACGAAAATCGGTGAAAAGCCGAAAAGTGAGACTACCGACACCACACAGGCGTGTAGCCGCCCGTGTGGTAGGCCGTGTGATCGGACACGGGCGTGTGATTGATGAGGCAGGACATGTACGATTCATGGTCCAGGTCGAATTGGGCCGTGTGTGTAACACCCCTAACCTGAAACCGTCACCGGAATAGGGTTAAGAGGCATTACCGGGCAATAGGATCATTTTACAACCCAATTACGATACAAAGTCAATCATCATCATCATAATACATCAAACATAAACAATCAGTCCCTTATTAAGGCGTGTAAGACCTTAAACACATGCTAAAGAAGGGTCGGGACTAAACCGATACATATACAGAAAATTCTCGAAAATTTAAACTTGTCTAAGTTTCAGGGGATGCACGCCCGTGTGGGTAGGCCGTGTGCCTCCCACGGCTGCTAGACACACCCGTGTGTCCTCCCCGTGGTCTATCCTGACTTGGCTCTACGGCCACCAAGCACGCCCATGTACTTTGGCCGTGGTCGATCCTATTGAAAATAACACTACTACCAGGCACGTCTATGTGCTATGGTTGAGTGCTCATAGGCTACACTCTGACTTACGTCCGCGGTCACTAAGCACGCCCGTATGCCATAACCGTGTGGCAAACTAGGCCATTTACAATGCCAATATGCCAATCACATAAGGGTCAATCACCACAAGTATATACTAACATACTTTTCCATACAAATGACAACCAAAAACACATCAAATGAACATCATACCAATCCAATCCATCTCATTTCTAAACATGTACACTTATAAACAAATTTGCACAACTTAAACACATTCCATACTAAATATGATCCACCCCCAAATTCACTAATTCATACTAGCATCATACCAACACAAAGTTTACCATTTATAAGTCATTCTCATCACCCACAAACCATACCAAAACATGCCTCATACAACAAAGCCATTCATGATGAAGCCATCATATATTTAGCCACATTACATGGCTAATTACACACCTCAAATATGTATAAAAAATAACTAGCCTATACATGCTATATTCAACTATGTACATCACTTCAAAAGAACCCAAAATAGATTGCTGATAGTATGATTGAGAAGCTGACGATCCCCAGATCCAAGCTAGCTTTACTGACATTGCAAAGCAGAAAATCAAATCACACAGTAAGCTTTCCAAAGCTTAGTAAGTTCATAACAAAATACATTAAATCAAAACATATCATCACGTAGATTATTTCATAATCTAATATCTCATATCATCCAAAACTAGTAATTTCAATTAACCTTCCATAAATTCATTTGTAATTTCATCAACCACATAGGTTTCGAACGTACCTTAGTCAACACTTAGTTGTTAAATATTTAAGCTACTTAATACTCCTGAATCACTTCGATTATCATTCGTCCCTTCTTCAGTTTATTCGCACACTTAGTGCCTAAATAGTTAACTGAAGCTTAATTTGCACTGCACACTTAGTGCATCCATATCAAACCGATCTCGAATCGGTATCGCACACACAGTGCTAATCACAAAGCCGAAGCTTATATTACTTCGCACATACAGTGCTATTTATCTCGGTCACATTTCTGAATACGCACACTTAGTGCCACCTAACATCGAGCTCTTACGTAGCATTCCTAATGTATTAATTCCATACCATTCATTCCAAACATTAAACATAGCTAAATATAATACACGTATTATGTCTGAACTTACCTGGACGTCGAACTATCGAATCGGTCGATTAATCGAGCACTTTATCTTTGCCTCAATCTCAATCCAAACCTCTCATCTCTTGGTCTATACACATTCAAATTCAGTCTATTCAATCACCAATTCATTCATTTTAATCCAAACACACATATTTAGGGCATTTTACACAATAGTCCTCATATTTTCACATTTCAACACTTTAGTCCCTATTTCACAAAATCATCAAATTCACATAATTTCTTCTAGCACAAGCTTAGCCGAATTGTACTAATGTCTATACAAACCCACACATTTCATTTATTTCACATTTTAGTCCTTTAAAATAGTATTTTTTTCAATTTAGTCCAAAATACTCAATTTCACCAAAAATCTCAATACAAATTATGTTAATCCAACTCCAAGTTTTCATATTTCTCTATCAACTGGCACATAGCTCAAATATTCATCAAAAGCTTATCACAAAAACTTCATCAATTCACAAAATTTCAATATGGGTTAGCTAAAGCACGAAGCAACAAGTTTTACAAAAACGTAGAAATTATCAAAAACGAAGCAAAAACTCTTACCCGATTGAAGCTTAGACTATGGCCAAACCTAGCTAACCACTTTTCTCTTCTTTTTCTTTCAATTTTCGGTGAAGGATGAACAACTATCCACTATTTTGTTTTATTTTAACATATATATCATTATTATCAAGTTACAAATTTAACATTACTATTAGATATTATAACATATAATATAATTGGTTATAATTGTCCATTAACCATCCTTAACTATATTATGGCTTAATAACAACATAAGGCCTCTACCTTAAAAAGCCAACAACAATTAAGTACTCATAAATCAGCACACAACATTTTACACTTTATGCAATTAAATTAGAGGTGTGCATGGGCCGGGCCCAAAAAAATTTTGGCCCGATTAGTAGGCCCGAGCCCGGCCCGAGCCCGGCCCGACTAATATAAATTTTTTACTTATTTTATTAAAAAATAAAATATAATAAATTAAATACATTTTAAAAAATAAAAACAAATATTAAAACAAGAAACAAATAATAAATGATAATAAATCAAATACATTTAAAAATATTATCCTCAGGTCATGTAAATCCGTCCTCACATAAGTTATGATAGATGGTAACTACTGTCTTCAGTCCATACACCTATATCTATAAACTAAAAAGGAAAATTTAAGGGATTATAGCCAAGAAAAAAAAGGAGGGAAAAGGATTCAGCAGGAGGGACAAGCAGAACTAGTTTAAATTGCATGCATGTATATGTATTTCCACATGTTCTCATAGTCACAAGAAGCAAGCACTAAACAAATATTCAGTCACAAGAAATTCTGGAAACCTCGATACTTAACTGAGAAAATGCAAAGTGAAGTCCAAAAAATGGGTGAAACATATTGGGTAAGGTGATAGCAGCATATGAAAGCAGTACAAACACTAGTTGGGACACTAAAGATATCATTTAATCACTTTGTCAACTCTATTTTTTTATGCAAATAAACACGCAACATGTGAATGTTAGTTGCTGATACGTGATATTTGACAACTCAGCTCAATGCAATCAGGAAGATACAATTCTTGTGAAAATAATTTCATGTAACTTTGAATGTTAAAGAATTTCATTTTTTTCTCCTTCACTTTGTTCACGTGAAACAGATGATAAAGCTGACCAGAACGAAACTGTCTAGTGGAACGGGTTCCTAACAAATGGAGTATAACTCCAAATATGAACATCTTATCTCCTATTTGCTAAGAAACCATGCAAAAGTTGATTTACCAAGTATTTGCCAGACAAATGTAGATAAATCCCATAATTCTTCCTACCAAATTGCCATGTGTCACAATGCATCAGCAATTTTTCAGTCTTATGCATATAAATCCCAATAAACTGTAGTATTTTATACGTCCTCAAACTTGGATGAACTAGACAAAAGAAAGATGATGAAGAAGCAATTACATGAAACAAATCAACATTATCTCCCATACAGTTTCTGGAAATCTCATTTACAATTGTATCCCACCAGCGAGAATGCATCAAAATATCTGACATAACCTGTTCTTAAAACTTTATAAATGGCTCCATCATGTTAGCATTACTGAGAAACTTATGGCAGTCACTAATATTCAGACCCTAATTTCTGTAACAGATAAATCAACATACAATCTTTACAATATAAAACTGCCCAAATTTGCACATCAAACAGCAGAAATACAACCTTCGACTAGAAAATAGCAACAAGAAGTATTTAAGAGCTAATTTACCAAAAGTTGCATATGCTAGACAAAATTCAATAAAATAATAAAAAGAATCCATTATTTCAAACCCTTATATGTCCATCCTTTTTCTTTTCTTTTTTCTAAAGTTTGAACTCCCACCTTTTCACCTTTACTTAACAACAAAACAGAAAGGAATAAAGGTGTCTAACAATTATCATTTTTTTGGCCATTTCCACACCCAACCAATACATAAAAAAGGAAAATTTAAAGAACCAACAAAACACAAAATTCCATTTCCTAAAAACTTAAAGAATTAGCAGACAAACCTTTCACAGGCATCTTCAAGGGAAGAAAAGGGTCGTTTAAAATCAGGGTGACAAACACGCAAGGCATCCTGATAAGCCATCTGAAGTTCAGCTTGATTCAACGGCCGCATCTACTTCTGCTGCTACTGTTGTTGTGAATTAGGAGTGAAATTAGGGTTAGGGTTAGGATTGGGGGTTGAATTAGGGTTTGGGTGGATGTTAATAACACGATTGGGAAGAACACCAGGAGTAGTATGTAAATGGGCATCAATGTTGGAAGGGAAGCGAGATATTGCCTGCTGCTGTTGCTGATGAATTTTTTGGGGAAGGGTAAAAGTCTAAAGACGTAACTTAAAAATTAAAAAAAATTAAAAAATTATTTAATATATTTCGGGTAGGGCCGGGTCAGGCCCGGGCCAAAAAATTCTTACTCGAAGCCCGGCCCATTTTTTAAACGGGCCTCATTTTCTGTCCAAGCCCATTTTTTGGGCCTATAGTTTTGCCCAAACCCTCCCACATTTCGGGCAGGCCTTCGGGCCGGGCCGGGCCGCCCGGCACATGCACACCTCTAAATTAAATCCTTTTTCATAAATTAGCACACAGTCGATAAAATTGTGACACAGAATTTTCACACAGGCTATCAAATACTATTCACACAAAAAATATCATTAAAATATTTTTACGACCTCGAATTTGTGGTCCCGAAACCACTGTTCTGACCAGGGTCTAAACCGGACTGTTACAGTGTAGTCCCCACATGGGTGAACCACACAAGCTTATGTGATTATTGGGCCAGGCCATGTGATCCACACGGCTAAGGCCATTTTGGGCCTTGTGGGCCACACGGGCCTGTGGGCCCACATGGGAAATTACATAGGCTTGTAGGCCCATTTTCACTGTTTTGACTGCTAAGGTTGCACGGGTCGCCCGAGTTGACTGTGGACCTACTATAGGGTCGGTAAGATTACCTATATCCTTAATTGATTGAATAACTATTTTATCCATGTACTTTACATATATACATATACGAGTGTATTGTGAGCATGCTGTTAAAACTGTACTGAATATATATATGATACTATGATTTGGCATGACATGATTGTATGATGCATTGCATGGGGATGGGTTTATATGGATCAAAGGAAGTGTACAGCAAGGCTTCGAGCCTAACTTACTTACAGCTCAGTTGCAAACTACTGTCTAGTGCTGCAACCGGTACTACTTGGAGCGTAGGGATGGGTGGGTTGATTATATCCCCACATAGAGTGTAGGGTTGGACGGAGATGGAGTGTAGAGGTTGGCTGCGTAGGACTTGTATACTGCATATTGTGATATTGCATCGACATCGATATTGTAATGGGCCAAGGCCCAAATGCATGATCCTCTCAGATTGAGATGGGCTAAAGCCCAAACCGATCATCACATCGATTCGAATAGGGCTTAGGCCTAGACTGTGATTGCCTTTTGTCTATATATTTATGCTAATTGGGATTACACATTGAGTTTTCGTAAACTCACCCTTCTGTTTTAACTGTACAGATAATCCCCAAACATATGGGGATCGATGCGGCGGAGGACTCAGCAGTGGCCACATGACCCATTTCATTCTATTTTAGTACTTAATTATAATTTTGATTTTATTTGGGGGTATTTTACTGTAATAATGGCATTTTTGGATTTTTATGGTTAATTTGAGATTTCTATTATTTTGATTTACAACTGCTAGTAGTAGGGTTAATCGAGTTTTCAAAACGAATCAAATGTTTTAACAAAATACACTCAAATACGCAAATTGATTTAGAAAGCTTCCGCGATAAGTGACGTTTTAAAAATTAATATCGTTTTGAAATAGAATACTTTTGTGGTAATGAACTACGTTTTGAAAATGAACGACGCATCCTAGAATTAACATAAGATTTTGTAATGAGGGTAATTTGAAAAGAGGTTTTTATGACAACTCATTTATTTCCAAAACACTACTATGTGACATCGCCAAGATTCGGCCATAACGTCTAGGCCAGGTTTGGGGTGTTACACTTTTGCTCTTCCAATTTTTTTTTTATTCTTTACACTCTTTTATCTTTATTTCATAACACAAACCACATAAATTTGTTATTTAGATTCAACATTAAATTCAAACTCATTAATCTTTATATTTTTTTAACTCACTTGGGTCCAAACTTGTTAAGAGTGTGATACAAACTCACTTCGGTGATGATTCGAGTCGTTTAGATTGCCAGATCATAAAATGGAGAAGTATCGTTCTTCTTGGAGTTAAGGCTGAAATTGGCTAAGTATAAGTTTTAAAACAAAGGATTTCTAGTATTTTAAATATAGTAAAGGCTAAGATTCAGCTAATAACAAAGATAGGAATATTTTGAAGTTGGTAATTCGGATGGAATAATTTAGGCTTAAGGTTGAAGAGTGAACCAATACTATAGGACAGTATTGACCCGAAACTTATAACAACACTTAAGGTGGATAGAGAGATAGGTAAACCGTGACCCACTATCTATATGAAGATATGAACCAATCCGTATAAGGGTGAACGCCACACTCGGAAGAGTGATAAGTTCAAATGAATCAGATTGACGCTACAAGAATAACTTGATAAGTCTATTTGAGTCACAAAAGAACAAATGGAGTTGAATAACTGAAAAATGTTATAATATTCATAAAAGAGTTCAAAGTTGTCTAACCTTAAAATGATTACAAAAACAACTATTTACAAGCCCTAAAATGCCTATTGAGATTTGGCTACTAATGTGTTCACACAACCTTTAAAAATGTTCACACTTAATAATAAATTTCGGTTCATGAATTGGCAGATTCATGCTTCAACCGAGTAGTCACATTCCTCCCCCTTGGTGTGTGCATGCATGCTTAGTCATGAAGAATATTTTAAGTCCATGAATGTCCAGCCTTTAAGATCCCTTCAATCCCCCTTGGACGTTCATGAATGAGAAGTGCCATGCATGTCCTTTAATTGACTCTTTATGGCGTCTTGAGCACATGAATGGGCATTTTGTATTTGACTGATTCAGCCCCTAGTTTTGATGCATGTATATGTTGGTACATTGGCTTAATTCAATGCCTTTGTAGGTGCATGGATGAGTCAATGATTCTTCAAATTTGTCCCTCTAGCTGATGCATGATCATTGTGGTCATTGTAGAATTAATAAGTTGCTCCTCCCTTGGACGTGCATGCATATAAGTCATGCATGAATTGCAACCGAATGGACACATCAAGCTCCCATCTTGCCAAACATCCATAAACAAGAATGTTGCATTGAATTTGATCAATATCAAACACATATACCATTGAATCTGCCCCTTTGTATTTGAATGATCAGCAGCCTCTTCTTGAAAGTAAATCCACATGCATATTTCCCTTCATTTATGCCGTCTATGTATGTTCCTAAAACAGAATTAAAATCAACAAATTAATCCATCTAGGACATAATAAATTGGGTTGGGCAAATTTAATTCAAACATGGATTTAATTTGTCTAAAACTTGGACACATTAAAACGACTTAAGCTGTAGAAAGCTAAGACACTTATTAAATGCGGTAGCAGCTAAGACATACTAAAAATATGTATTAGTCTAAGACATATTAATATCATGTACTAAACTTGACAAATTAAAGGCATGTATTAAAATAAAACACATTTATGAGCTGAAACTAAATTAACTAACTCAATTAAATAAATTATTTAATTCCAGCAACTTAAAATGCATAAAATAAAAAAGATGGAAACGAGCTCATTGAGCTGGAATCGAGCTAAATTGAGCTCAACGAGCTGAGTTCGAGTTAGGTCAGCTTGCGAAAGATGGCAAGCCTCGCTTGGTGAGCTGAACCAAGGGCGTTCCCAAGCGTGATCATATAAGAGTGTTTTTCCAGGTTATTTTTCTTAATTCATAATAGCATTTTTCTTCTTTTACAAGCAAGCAATTAGATTATAAATGGGAAGGGAGAATGAATTTGCAAATATTAAATCTTAGGCGAATTAACTTAAAAATGGTGATATAATTGGGAAATGGGATCATTTTAATAAATAAAAGATTGGAATGAAATGATTCAAAAGTTATGAATTGAAATGGAATAAACACAAAAGTTAAAGGTCATGGACAAAAATTTACCCTTACATATCCCCGAGGCAAAGATTACTTGCAGAGGAAGTCAGATATACATTATTTTCATATTTTCTCCTCAAATTCACAAAATAAAAGGAGGAAATATAGCAACTTTCGTCTCAAATTTCCGTCCTTATTAACCGCTGCCTTGTTTTAACCAATCCATTTCCACAGGTTTGACCTAAATCCCATTTCAGATAGCCTTAGAAAACTGTCCCCAAATCCGCCATGAATGATGACTACATCACCATCTCGCCCCATTTCAACCCAGACCCATACAGATTTCGAACTTACACCGTAACTTTCTTCTCAACTCCCATTATCACCACAGTCACCGCCACCCCATCTGTTGTCCGCAATTGGCTCTTCAGAGTCCTTCGTCTCCACAGTATCCGTCGCCACAGGCTCGTCGTTGGCCTCGGGGTTCAATGGAGCCCTTACTCTTCCCTCACCCACCCTCCAGCAGCCACTCTTCAACTTTGCATCGGACATCAATGCCTCATCTTCCAACTCCTACATGCAGATACCGTGCCCTTATCTCTCCGTCGCTTCTTGAATGATCCTCGTAATACTTTCGTCGGAGTTTGGAACCATAGTGACATAGCTATGCTGTTGAGGTCTGAGCATAGGCTTTCGGTTTCCAGGGTGGTTGATGCTCGTCGTGTTGCTGCTGAGAGAAATGGGTTGAGTCCACAGTTGTCTATGGAGAAGTTGGCTGAGATACTTTTGGGTGCTCCTGATGTTAAGAAGCCTCAAGGGATTGGGGTCAGTAATTGGAATGATTATCGGCTTTCTTTAGAGCAAGTCCAGTATGCTTGTGTTGATGCTTATGTTAGTTTTGAATTGGGGAGGGTATTGCAAGTTTGGAATTGGTAGGCTGGAAGACTGGGAAAATGAAGGGTTTTAAGTGTATTTGCTTCAATGGCTTGTGAAGGGTTCTTTTTTGTCTGGATTATATACTCTTTAACACGCTTTCTTTTGCTTCATGGATATGGATTTCATACTATGCCGATCCACTGAAGTTTGAAAATTTTCTGATAAATGATGTTATTTCTTTTGTATTTGATAGTTTTGCAATTCTGTTAAGTTCTTGTTGTGTGTGATTGATGATCATAAGAATGTCTGTTTCATTCATCCTAGAGAAGTTCACCTCTGTGTGATGCAAGGAAACTATAATCATGGAGACCAATACTTCTTTCTGACGTTAATATTAATCTTGCTTGTTGAATTATAACTTAGTTTGATGCCTGGTGTTGCTTTTTATCATGGTTTTCAAGTTTCAGCCGACCCCAAATTGATTTCTTGTTTAGAAAGAAACAAGGAGTTAGATTTACATTAAGTAGATGTCCTCCTCGAACTACATTTCCATCTACGATACTGAGAAATCTTAGATTTGACCTTGAACCAGCTTGGTTTGAATCTTTCATGCTAATTATTAACTTGTAGATTGAACTTGTGTGCCATAAATGACTTTGAAATGTGATATCATGCATCCTATTGCAAGAGATCCTTGTTTACATAATATGTCAATAGTTCTTTGGTTATGATAGACCTTATTAGTTGTGTTGAGACCTTTGAGGGGGGTTGGAGGTTTGCATAGTGGCCAAGAGCCTTAAGGAGTGGTTCGAGGTTGGCATGGTGATTGGAGGTGGGCGAGGTTGAGACTTAGGTTTGGTAGGGGTAACAGTGGAGTAATAGTCTTGAGTATGAAGGTGGTAAGAGTGACTTACGTATACCCTTCTCGGTAAGACCCTTTCTACGAGCGTGCCAATAGGTGGCATTAGCTATAGTTGTTGGGGGATGATTCCTTGACATGCGTGAGGGTTCGTTGTCTTCTCGTGTATTCCTTGATGTGTCTTGAGAGGACTAGGGGATCTTGACATGGGGAGGTTAATTGTCCTCAGGAGGGTCAGCTAGCACAACCTTATAGGTCTATGATTAGTCGGAGGCTTGGCCTTCGCTAGGCTGCCGAGGATGGTTGTTGTGTGGCAGGTAAATGGTTTTGAGTTACTACACCGATCTGTCATCTCCCGGCTGGCAACCTGTCTCTAGGGCCAGGCGTTGGTGGTTCAACCTTCTTTTGATTTGGGCCTAAAAAGTTGTTTATTATATTGCTTTGACTCTTAATTTTTTTGAAGTATTTGTGTCTAATGTATATCTAGCCACGAGTATAAGGACCTTTCCAATACATTGAAATATTTAACATTCCCATATCCTATGCTCCTACCCAAGTTCGAGTGAATGCATAATTGTGTTTCTCAAAAACTTGTATCTATAAAGAGGTTATAGGGTAGCTATAGCATTTTCAAACAGCTTCTTCAACGGTGCTCTTGCTTTACCTAATGAAATGCTTACAACTTTTGCTTGTTTTAAATTCATGGATAGAACTTATATATCACCCATATCTATTTTTTAACAAATGTTTTTTCGACTTAATGTATACTAATTGTGGTGGGTCTTTTGTTTTATAACTTTGCTTTTTTCTATGATAGTACTCTCTCCTCTGTAATTTGATCCATTGCAATCCTTAGACACTTCTAGTGGGATATGCTTATTCACTGAATGCGGAATCCTTTTGCTTTTTGAGATCTTTGACATTTAGCAACTACTTGATTCATATCTTATTTTGTGAAATCTCTGCTTCATGTGCCCCCAAAGATATTCCTGTTTTTGAATCGATTTCTTTTTCTTGGAGTTCATGTAGAAGAAAAATTTTTTTTTTTTTTTTTTGCACATAAGCAATCCGTCAATTTGATTAGTTCGGTCATAAAAACGTGTAACGTAATTGATATAATAATAAAAGAGTTCGAAATAGATCCTTCTTTTTGCTCTAAGTCGACATTCTGTAATGACAATTATAATTATATTGCATTCTACTAAGATTCCAAATAAGGTTACTCCTAAACATGCACTTAAACCATAACTACATAATAACTTCTTAATGTTACAACCATGCAAAGTCGAGCAAAGCAAATGCAATGGCAACAATGAAGTTGATTAATTAACAACCCGGCAATTCCCCCGAATCTGGCCATCGGTCCCTGTTAGCACCCCTAAGCTTCCCATTTTCAGCATCGAATTCTTGAAGTCCTCAAAGAAGGCCAAAGGGTCCTCAGCATAGGATAGTACAAGCTGTCTAGTTTGATAATCATCGGTGACAAGCGCCTGGTCAGATGGCAGCAATCCCTCTCCGGAAAGAAGATTAATGTAATACTGGTTGTCAAACGTCGCAGGGCTGACCAGATCAAGTTGCGCAAGCCTTGAGTTCCCATCCGTTTGTGAGCACAGCTGCTGCAGGTTTTGAAGGAAATCAAGGTTAATATCTGGACCATTTGAGCCTTGAAGCCGTGAACTAAATGTCGAACATCGAGCCATTCCCAACGTGTGTGCACCTACAAAAACAATGCCAATGCTTGGTTTCATGGTTATGTAATTGAGACATTTAAAAATACAAGGTGCATTGTCATAAAAAATCATCACCAGAAAGTGCAATCATGTCATTGAATGAGAGTCCAACGTTTTGGAACTTGGCAACAAGTATTGGCACCGTTGAATTTGGACCTGGAATATTGTTTGTTGCTGCTTCTTTGCTAGCACCCAAGCTGTCTTTTCTCCCCATCTCCACTTCCCAACTCGGACCCCCTGACTGCATTCCCAAATTTTATATTTTCATTACTCAGACTCGGGTATAAGTATTAGATGCGGATGTATATATAACTCACTATAACGACAGAGTCTCTAGCAGCTGTTGCAAGAATATCAGCACAAGAAACAGTTTGAGGGCAAACAGATTCGAGCTCCGATTTAATAGCGTCGATTACTTCAAATCCTCTCAGAGAATTCAAGTTCGGCAGTGCGGTTTTCTCACCGGTGAAATCCTCAGTATCATCCAACAAAACTGAGCCATCACAACCCTGCCAAAAAAAAACACTCACATCCAACATCAATTATTTGTACATGAATACATAAATATTAGTAGCATAAATTAAAAGAGTGACTTGCATTAACAAAGCAATCATGGAAATGAAGCCGAAGCAACGAAGCTGCCATTCTAGAGTCCTGTGATACTGCATTTTCAACCCAAGAGTAGATGATGGACTCTGCCTCCGGGCAGCTATTTTTATACAAGTCGATCTGCAACACTATACTAATGTCGTCGACGCATGTTTCATTCATGGTGTTTGCAACATTAATGGAAACCATTACCAAACATAAAAATAATAAAACCAAACACTTGGCCATCTTTCTACTCTTCACTACTTACAAACTGCAATTTAAAGATCATATATATATATATGAATTGAGGCAAAGGGGGTGGTTTAAACGTGAAGGAAGAAGCAGTCAAGCAATGGAAGAGGTCAAGTTTTTGATGTATTTCGTCATGAGAGTAACAATATAATACCTAACGCCATGTGCTGCTGCAGATTGAAAGCTTTTTCAAGTATTAAAGAGAAGCTCTAAGGGCAAGCTGCTGCAGATTACAGTACATCTATGATGTTGGTTAAAAATTATTTTTATTAAAAAATTATATATGATTCAAATGAATTTTAGTTGAAATGGTAATGTAATTTAACTCTCACTAGGGGTGCTCATGGACTGGGTTGGGCTGGGTCTAAGTATGATATTAATATACTTTATGCTTGTTCAAGCTCGATTCGGCCCGAAATTTGAGTTTAAAATTTTGCTCAAATTTGCCCATATTTGCAAAAAAATTAATCCAAGCCCATTTTAGAAGCACCTATATTATTTTAATTTTTTTAAAAAAACATTTTATTTTATTTTAATATTTAACAATTTTATACAATTTTTATTTATTGAAATTTTTTATATAGCCATCTCAACATTATTTTAATGTTTAACATTAGAGTAGTATTATATATTTAGTATAATTTTATTTTTTAATGTATTTTAAATAACATAATATATAAAGTATTATAAACTTAAAATGGGCCGGGTTCAGGCCTTGAATGTTTAAATCCGAGCCCAGCTCATATTTTAAAGTGCCTAATTTTTTTGCCCAAGCTCATTTTTCGAGCATAATATTTTTGGCCAAATCCTTCCAAATTTCGAGCGGGCAGGTAGCTCAGCCCATGAATAAATCTAATGGTGAGAGACTCTCACAATGTGTGTTGATTGATTTTATTTAAAAATTATAAACATAAAAAAGACAAAAATACTCTTATATTAATATAATTTGCTTCATAAAAAGGAATAATTATTTAGTCATTTCGCAACCGAACTAGTGTTTAGTTGACTAGTAACACCAATTCATTCAAAGTTGTAAACTTTTAAGTATAATATGGATATATTCTTACTAAAAAGACCTTAGTGTAAGGACTAAGGGTGCGTCTAAAACGACAGTATTTAGCTTCAATAAGATTAAAGATAGAGAATATAATGAATATTTAGATGATTTAATATGATTTTTTTTAAAATTATATTTTATTTGTTAGACCACAACCTAATAGGTCTAAACCCAAAAATAATGGACTCAGGTCCCAAAACATAAGCATCTGCTGGGTATAAGACAATGTAACCCAGATAAATTGTGAGTCTTGGTCGCATCTTTATTGATTTGAGTTTCCAAAAGTGATTCGTCGTTTCCATTTTGTACAACACCTAAAGCATAAAGCCCAACTCATTTCAATAAACCTGTTTAAATTATAGGCTGAAATTAAGTTTTGATATTTAAAGTCAAAAGCTTGGTCTTTTTTTTTATTTTGTTATTTTTTATATATTATATAAATTTTAAATATATATATTAAAAATATATTAAACTTTTTAAATTTAAAATTTCACAAAAATATAAAATTTCTAAATATTTATAAAAGTAACATATTTCTAAAAAATTAAAACGATTTAAATAAAATTAATTAATTATTTACAAACATAAGTAGAATTTTAAGGATCATACTTTTTGCTAGATTATACTTGATACATATTTTTTTTATACAAGAGAAAAGGGGACGGGAAGAAATTATTTTATGGATCCATCTAAGGTTGAGCAAAATCCGATTCGATTCCAAAAACTCGATAAAAATTTTAAATTTTGAATTAAATAGTTCGAGTTATTTGAGTTAATCAAGTTATTCGGATCAACTCGAATAAAAAACTAAGTTTTTCGGTTTAACTCTAACATGAATTATACAATTCGAGTTATCCGAAAATCCAAATAAGAAAAAACAAAACTACATCGTTTTGGTAAATGTTTACTTTTTTAAAAGTTAAAATTCAAAATAATTAAGTTAAAAGGCAAAAGTACGTCGTTTTGATAAATGTTTACCCATTAAATTAAAAAGGCAAAATCATTATATTGTTTATGTAGTTAAATAATCTTGTACTTCGTCTACTAGTTAAATAATCAGTCCATCTAAACGCAACATTAAGTATAAATAACAGGATTCGTTAACTCGACTCAATTTGACTCAAAAAAATTTTACTTGATTCGATTTGATTCCAAAAAAATTCAAATTGAGTTCGGTTGCTAAAATAGGATTCGTCAACTCAACTAACTCGAAAAATTTTTACTCGACTCGATTGAATATTCACTCCTAGATCCATCCCACCACATCATCCATGGTCTCTTTCCAATTATTTAATGGCATTTCAATCATTTTTTCCATGTCATTAACCCATAATTTTGATAAATTTTTACCCTGAACCTCGAAATTTGAACACTAAATCATGTATCTCAAACCCGAAACCTCAAATTAGAAAAATACATACAACTCAAAACACATATATTATTAAAATTTAAACTTAAAAAAATTGATAAATATCACTTTTTTTTTGTAGAGATAATATTTTTGGGGTAGGAGAGTAAAAAGGCCTATAATTTTGATCCCATACAAGTCAAGATAGCATCTAAGTGCTCAAAATTCAAAAAGACAACTCAAATTTATTCTCTCAAATACTCCATTATTAATTTCTTTTAGAATGGGATGACAAGATGTGATGTTGAACCTCATCTACAATCATACACCCCTTATACTTATGTCTCTACTCCTATTAATATACCTTCTTCTTTTTTATGTAATTCCAATATTTATTCTCAAATATATTATTATATTCTTAATTTTAATAACGCATAATGTTAAATTTAGTCTTCATTATTTATATTTTTTTATTAGTTATATTTGATTATTAACATTTAAAAAAGTCAGATCGTTTTTTTCAACAAGAATGCGGACTAAAATATTAATATTTTAATGATGTTAGTGTGACAACCTGTAGGATAGCCCATATCTACTTTCATACTAACATGCCACTCTTTGTCTACATGTCATGTTAATAAATAAATTTAAAAATTATAAAAACCTCATAAAATTAAAAATTTAACGTTTTAGTCTGTATTTCCGTTAAAAAAACAACAATTCAACTCTTTCTGAAATTTTGATGGTCAAATTCAACTTTTTTTTATAAAATTAAAAGATAAAATTGATAAAAATATAACAAATTGAAAGGCTAAATTTGAGATTATACCTTTGAATAACAAAGATTTAAATTATTAGAAAAAAATCAAATATAAAAAAAAAAATTATGCAGTCATTCGTTGATAAAGTTGTATAGGATTATCTTATATTTAATAAAATAAAAATTGGAATCACAACATCTGCTATTTCTTTTCTCATCGATAGATTGATGTCTCTTTTCAAATTGTGTGGTTTCGTTACTTTTTTAATTTGATTAATGATAGTTGTTACATCAAAAAGTTTGGGATAAGAACATACAACTTTTTGTTTTTCTCAGGAAACAACCAAGCTTTCTATCTTTTTAACCTTCCAGTAATGTTTGAGCAAACCTTATTTAGCCCACCAATAGAGGAAATGTTCATTAGCACGAGGCAAGAATCCTATCTCTTCTTCCTTGTGACGTTTGAGTAAACTAGTGACCAACCTATGTTTACATTCGATACATCTTCTTTCCAATCACCATCATACATTTCCCTATACATATGAATTCATAACATAATTTATTATTATAATTGCTCGAATTAATTTAATTTATTTATCCTATTTTCAAAATATTATCTTTAAAGTTTGAAAATTTTATGTAAGACCGCTATGAGTAAAACAAAATACATGATAATCGAGTTGAATTCCTCTCATATATACATTCAAACAAACAATTTTGTCATTTCACCGTTACTTTCTATTGGAAAAGTACATATTTGACAAGATAAGAATTCAATGTATTATTTATATATGCCCAAAGACTTTCCATTTCATATATCATGTTTTCTACTTCTTTAAATCACATGTTTTTGAAAAAAAAATATTGAATTTCAAACATGTTGAATCATGACAATAAAAGTAAAGGATTCATATTAAAATTTCGGGTTAACATAAGTCTCGAGTTTGATCCTTAAACAATTTTTATTCTTATATTTTATCAATATATATTTTCCATAAAGTGCTTTAAAGTGATAATTCTAAATTTAGTTATACTACTTTACGTATTATATGTAAAGTGCATACACGTATCAATATGCAAAGCATTTCTAAAAAGCTTGAAATATACGTATATGCAAAGCAGAAATGATATATACATATATATATATATATAAGTGTACAATATTTCAATCCAGCTGTTATGTGCAAAAATCTTCCAAAAGGATCCCACATTTGAAGACGTTAAATAAAAGATAAGACAATTTTGAAAGAAAAGAAAAAGAGAAAAAAGTTTAATCATTCTTTCATGTACCTTATCTTTATTCTTACATGATGAATATAATATATGTTTCCACAATATGCTCTAACAGACAAAATTGTTATTTTTATTCACAAAACTTGAACTAATCAACTTAGTCTTCCACGAGTAATGATAATAAAGTTATTTGATAAAGAATAAGGATTAAGAGTTATTCCATGATTTAATTCGAAACTGGTGTTATAGATTATGTATATAATGCAAATATGCAATCATACACATGTAAACATACATACATTACACACATACATATACATATATGTATATATAATGCTAGTGCATATATAATTTCAACTAAAGAATATAAGCATATGGTGGGTATGAAATATTCTTTTAAATGAAATCCAAAGGTATGCATGCAAACTGAATATTGCCCTATATTATATATATGAGCTATTGTTATTTGTATTCAGAAAGTTTAACTTTCTTCATATCTCTGCTTTAAATACAATATCTTTATACGTATGACCATATATATATATATATAAGTACCTTAGCATGTTGAGGAGTACTGTACCTTGTTCCTAGAGCTTAATAATGCTGAGACAGTGATATATGGGGAAAATCTCTCGCCATTCCTTGTAATATCTAGAGATTATAGCACTATCCATTTCCTTGCTAAGTTGTTCATTTTCCATCATTTATTGACCCTCCATCTCTTCCCTGTTAATTAGCTTAAAAAGGAAGATCCAAAAAGCTAATTAATGGTGGAGGAATGGTTAAAAGTTATATTGTAGTATACATATCTTTGAACCCTCCATGCATTGTATGTACTCCAATACCTGCTATATTACACCCGAATACCCGATATGGGTTGGCTTAGTTACTAGAGTAGTCATTAACACCCTGAAAAATATCAAAGTTGGAGTCTGCTAATCATAATAATAAACTTTTCAAAACACATTATCTGTTCAATTTCATTGCCCTACCATCTCCTACCTTTAGGGTGGATTTCCCATCTTGATTATTGTAGAAATGCCCCCTTTCTTTCCCCATAAAGTTGAACAATTTGATATGTCCCCATACAAAAAGGTACTATAAGTAATTATAACTACTTTTCTCATCAAGAAAAACCCTAACCCTAAACTCTTTCTCTCTCTAGCTTGATAATAATCTATATGTTGATGATCATATATGCATGGGTGCACACATTGAAGCTATAAGAAGACAAAAAGTAAAAGAAACCCAATATATCTCCATATGATTGAATACTTCCTAAATACAAAGAATAGCCACAAGAAAAACCAGTAGTACAAAAAACTACTACTAAAAAGCACTAGTGATCTAATAATTGTACAGTGATAATTAACATATAATTAAGCAACATAAAAATGGTGAAAAGTGGGGGTTCTTTCTTGATGATGAGTTGGTTAGAAAAACGACATACCAGTAGTAAACACATAATTAAAAACCCATTTTTTTTTCCTACTGATCTTCTTCCTTTGCTTCTGTCCTCATCGGTGTGGGAACAATATCCTGAAGAAGCCCATGGTCTCTATGTGATAAAGCTGAAGGATTTGGGTTACTGAATCGTGGTTTCTCTTGAACAAAACCAGGGAACGAGGGATGGATTATGTTTGAGCTAGCTGTGGTGATGTTCAAAGAAGGGGTTGAGTTATATATATAGGGTTGTAATTGTTGTTGCTGCTGCTGTTGATGGTTTAAGTACATAGGTTGAGGAATAATGAAAGATGGAGCACCGAAAGCGGAGGAATCCGGTGCGATTCCGATGGCCCCTCGAGGCATTATCGGACATGGATGCGTATGCTGGCCTTCGTACGTCGTGACGACGATGGTCGGATCGTCGGACGATCTCTCGACTCTCTTCTTCACCCCACATCCTGCCGTAGTGCAACGATAATAGCTCCTGTTTTTCAATCATACATTAGAATCCCACAATTAAAGAAGTTAATTCAAAAGTACCTTTTTCCTTTATGAAATTTTGAATTCTTGGTATGCAAGGAACATATTCAAAATTGATATACTAATTTTAAAAAGAAAAACAAATTTGATATATATACCTGGGATAAGGGCTGTTTTTTACAGCTTTTTGCCCATATTTTCTCCATCTATAGCCATCATCTAAGTGATCAATATCACTCTTGGTCATGAAGGCAAATCTGGGTTCCCTTTGCCTTTTTGGATTCTTCTTTTTGGGTTTCAACCTAAACCCCATCAAACTTTACTTAAAAAACCACCACTTACAAATATGTATATGTATATATATGATGTATGTGTGTAAGTCATGATGAAACCCATAGCTTAAAAAAAGATGAAAAAGCTTACGGTTTCTTTGTCTTGTCTTCATCATCCCCAGCTTTGGTTTGCTCATCATTTGCAGCTAATTCATTGGAAGAAGAAGAGATGGAAGAAGAGTTTGGCGTCGCGGGGTTGTTCAAGACCTCGGAAGATTCCGGCACGGTGGAAGCAGGCGACAAAAGACCAGCCTGATGATTGAGGTGCTGCTGCTTAGAGTCAGTGTGGAGTTCGTGTAATATATCATCATCATGGTGGTGAAACACTGGTAATGGAGGTGAGGATGGTGGAAGAATCGAAGGCTGAAAAGAATCGAATAAAGAAGGAGCAACAAAATCTTGATGGATACCAAGCAAATCCATGAAACCCAATGACCCCCACTTATCTCCACCACTGCCTTCACATGATGTTCCCGCCATGTCAAAGATGCTCCCACCACCACCACCAAAGGCTGACGGAATCTCATCGGAAAATCTCATATTCGCCATGGGATTATTCTCGTTCTTCTTCTCCATAAAACTATTCACATATTCTGTTTCCTTTTTTATTGAACAAAACTAGGGAGGAAATGGTGGGGGGAGTATTGTATTGGGGGTGTGTGTTTCTTTTCTTTTCAAGTGTGAATGGATTTTTGGGTTAATAATTTGGATAACAGCTTGGAATTTTTGGGAAGAAGGTGACCGCCATTTGCCGGTTAATTATGAATACGGTACGTGTCGATTTTAAAGAGCAGGGGATTGGGAGGGCATTTATTGCTTTTGGACCGCCCTCTCTTCTTTTCTGGGTCCACTTTTGCGTACGCGTATTCTTAACCGGTTTAACCGGTTGTGTGTGTGGACGGGGCCCGTCTCTTTTCGCGGTTCAGCTTTTTAACTTTTTAAATTTTTTCAAAAATTAATTAAGCTAATCAGGCGTTTATCCAAATCAGGTGAGTTGATATATAATATTAGTACATTTCAAATATCATTCTTCAATTTTAGTCTTAATTACCCAAGCAAGTCTCTTTTTTAATTGGGTAAATATTTGGTATGCTAACATCATATTTTTTTTTTCTACAAATAGTTTTAAAAAATTAATATGTGCTTGTTTTTTTAATATTTTACTATACTTCAATAGCGCACTTATTAACCCCTAACTCTGTTTGTGATGTCTAAAACCTCCATTGACAATGTATCAAATATTTTTTTCATTTTATTACACCCTAAAAACAAAATGAATTTAATCATAATGTTAGAAACAACTTCTGGCTCACCATTTTTATAACTAAACTTATGTTACTCTCTTTTTCTATTTTCGGCCAACCATTTAATATAATTTTTAATCAGTGATTAGTTAACTTTAATCAAAACATTAATTATCCAAATTCCATCATAAAGATTTTTAGCTTTTTTTTTTTGTGATAATATCAAATTGAATTGATCGAAAGCACGATTAGCTTTGTCTTGTTGTAGAATCCCTAAAACTTCATTAGGAGCGTCATCGAAAACCTGAAGATTTGTCTTTCAGGCTAAACTCAACTTAACCAACCGATCAGCAACTATATTGACTTCTCTAGAAACATACCTAATACACCACTGTCCTTCAGATCTCATAATCCGTTAGACTCTCCTAATCACATTGATTCCTGAATCCTCTATCCCATTATCTTATAAGGCTCTGGCCACCTTCGAATTATCAGTCTGAATTGTGGCTCGTTTAAAATATTTACTAAGTAGAACGAGTAAACCATTTAAAATAACTCAGCCTCCAAAGGAGTGCATCTCCCCAAATAGTGATTGAACCCCAAGATCCAATTTCCAAGTTGGTCACGCAACAGACCACCAGTAGTGTAACACCCCTTAACCCTAAACCGTCGCCAGAACAGGGTTACGAGGCATTACCAGACATATCGGACAACTTACGATTAATTCACAAATAAATAACATACATATTATAAATTAAAGATTAAGTCCCTTTTATGGACCTTCGAGGCCCAAAATATGTATTAGAAATGGAATGGGACTTGTTCGAGTACTCCAGAAATTTTTCGTAATTCTTTAATTTTGAAGCTCAATATAACCCCTTCATAAACATCTAACATTCCCTACAATTTTCAAACCGCAACTAATCCAAAACCAATGGCTCAACCAAAAACAATTTATACTCAAATACACTTATATCGTAACTAATTCATTAATATAGTAATATAATACTTAAACATTTATAATATCATTCAAATTGACTAATAACTTCATTTATTTTTCTATTCAAGTTTAATGCCAAATTTTATAATATACTATTTACCATTTCACTTAAAACTAAGTTCAAAACATTACAAACCATCCATACTTTATAACCAAAAACATATGACCTATATATATGACCTAGGTACATGCCACGTTTACCAAAAGGAAAAGAAAATACATCACCAAAGTTGTGCTGAAGTCGAGATTGATCTGGATGTTGAACCGGGACTTTTAACTTCTACTGACCTGCGCACGGAAATAACTGTACGCTGAGTATTTCGTACTCAGTGGTATTACCATAATTCAAACTATATAACTTTAATGAATTATAAATATTAATCATATAACATTAAACATGTAAAATTTATAAATCATAAGAACTAAATTACATTCAATTTCATATTTCATATATAATAATTCATCAACAATATCATATCTTAATAACTTGAACTTGATCAATTCATGAATCTTAGGTTCATGTTTCCAAATCTCACATACAATTTCAATTCACAAATCGACTAACAATTTCTTTCTCATACTTTTAATCGTACGATCAATCAAATTTATTCAATTCTCTCATTTCAAATATTCACCCTATTAACAAACCCGGACCTTGGCGGATACATGGATTCCAACCAAACACACATTGTGCCTAAAATAGTACTCAATACCTGATCAATATATCAGAAGCAATCTACGACACATAAAGTGCTTGAAATGACACACGTGGTGCCTGATACGACACATATAGTGCCTGATCGGCAAAGCCGATAAATTCCCGTACTCTTTCAATCCTATGGCATGCTAACTATATCCTACTCAGCCCGACTAGTTAATAGGGTATTCAAATCATTTCTCAATTTCAATTTCACTTTCAATGTACAATTCAATTCGATACAATTTTTCACTTTCCAACAATATACTATCAAGTATTCATACATAATCATACTTTATCTCAATTTCATTCAATTCAATATTGATACTTACCTTATAATTTTACTTACCATACACATAAATTTAAATATAACATTTAATAAATAATAGTTTGAATTATAGTATTACAAACCATGAATTTCTCGTTTTAGTCATTGATAGCCTTCTCATTTCCTTTGTGTGCCGATGCCTCGAGTTCTTTATTAACAATTAAAGCTTAAAGCTTCAAAACCTTAGTTTCCCCTTTTTTTTTGTTCTTTCCCTTTTTCTTTCTCCCTATTGGAATGCTTCTCTATTTCTTTTCTCCTTCATTTCTTTCTTTTATTCTTTTATGTTTATTTACTTTAATAATTTAATAATAATAATTTCTATAATAAATATCTATTTAATAAAAAATATTTATATTACATTTGTACGCACATATATTTTACACTTGTCTATCCTCGTCACCATCCAATTGTCCTTATTTTATTTATTTTATATAATTTAATATTTTAATATAATAAAAATCTATTTACTTAAATAAAAAATTTAAATAAACATCTTACAACTGTACAAATATAATTATTACCATACATTTGTCTTTATTTTAATTTATTTCATAATATAATAATATAATATCAAATAAATAATAATAATAACAATAATAATAATTAATGTATGAAATCTAAGAAAAATCTTAGATTTTTCAATTCATTTGCCGCCTCAATTAGGATAAATGGCATAAGTTCCATTTTGGTCCTTTATGTTTTCTTTTAATCTATAATTCAATTTTTCCCCCTTATTCAATTTAGTCCTTTTTCCTAATTACTCTTAATTAAGCTAAATTCACTTAATTAAAGCCTAATTAAACATACAACTAGACTCACAAATATTCCTAATAAATATTTATGAACTCGATTTATTAAGATGGAGGCCCGATATTGTACTTTTTTTGATGCCCGTGAATTTTGGGTCATTACAAGTAGAAGCACTTCCAGTATCTCTAGCCACTGCACCATCAGTGAATAAGTGTACCCACATACCTACCAGGGGCGCTCGAGAACCAGAAGTATGGAATTGTGCAGGTATCCATTATTATGGCTTAACTCATACTACTGAGCCCAACTAAAAGAAGCTTTGACAATCTCAAGTGTTGACCAAGTAATATTTTGGAAGATAAACAAATTATTATTCTTCCAGATGTGCCAAATGATTAATCCCAAAAAACAAGAACAAATAACCCCTCGTGTGACAACAAAGGTTAGAAGTCAACCAATCTAAAGAGTCCAAGAGAAAAACATGTGCAATTCCCCGCTGAGTACGCTCCGCAGTAGTTAGAAGTCTTTGCTTAAACGCTAACCAAAGGAAAAATCTAACTCTCTGCGGCCCCTATTTGCTTAACCACATCCTCTGGCAACCAAACACGAAACAAGTCAAGATTCCAAACTCCATCTAACGTAACCAAATCCCTAAGAGTGCAATCCAAATCCAGATTAGCATGAGTAGGAATTTGCGTTATAAAAGGACCTATTATCGGAATCCAAGAATCTTTCCAACAACGAATATTAGTGTCATTTTCTACTGACCACGCTAAGTTCTCACGAAACAAGGGTCATACCTTAAAAAGAGACCTCCAAAGGTGCAAGCATTGACTTCGAACAATGGTATTCGATAATTGCTGAATAGAGGAAATTTAAGCGACTCGAACTTGATTTGCAAGGGGAGAGAAGCACATGTATAACCATTAGGCCTAGGCCTATAACTTGATTTTTAATTATTTTAAAATAAAAACATGAGTTAATTTATTCTCTTTGATAATCTAGTTTTAATTTATCCATTTGTAAATTTATCATCTAAACATTTTGTTGACTCATTTGAGAATAATTTCCTAGAAAGACAAGAGGAAAAGATAAATCTATTGAACTTGTCCACTCTTAAGCCTCCATGTGCAACATAATATTTATAGACCCCTATATACTATACTACTATAATCGGGACTAATTAATAATTATTTAATTTATTTTTTAATAATTAATTTATTTTAAAAAAATAGTTTTGAGTATCTTTTATTTTTTTATTCAACAAAACAAGAGCATATAAGGGCACTTTAGTTGATTATTACTATTCTCCAATTTTCAATAATATATAAATAACAAGGAAACGTCCGTTTGGGATTTTTTTTAATTTCAAATTTTGGCATTTTCCAATAAAGTAATTTGTACTTGAAATAATAAAAATAAAAATAAGCGCGTTGTAAATGCTGACACAATATATACGTCAGCTCCAGATAATTACTTTCCCGCCTCTTTCCCGACAAGCTAACGCCGTCGACAAACAACAACTTTCATTATTTTTCATTTAATTTGAGAGAAAATTAAGTTAAATAAATAAGCTTTTCTTTTACCTGCAAATAAATTCTTTCACATTGTGAAACATTTACGGGGAGTTTTTAAGAATAAATTCCAGATCAGATTTTTTTATTTTAAAATTATGTTGTAAATTAATTGATTTTATTATATCAGAGAAACCGAAAAGAAAAAAAAAACTGGAAATTTTCCAATCGCAAAATGTCTGTGTGAAGACTGAAAACAGGTACTGATTTCACGTGCATGGGATTGTGAAAAGGGATCAAGGGGGAAGGAGCGTGAGAATGACAGACAAGCTTGGGCGCTTGGTTAGGGAATCAGACTCTAGGATACATCGAACACCGACCGGGCAAAAGACAATGAAGTTAATTAATGTTGAGTTATTGTTGACCATTGGCTCCAAAAAGTCTAATCTAAAATTATACAACCCATTTGAATTCTGAGACGCTAACGCTATGACCTGGTCAAAAGGTCAAAGCTTTTGAATAATAATAGTTTTTTTATAAAATAAAAAAAAAAGTTGGTTTTTTAGGTATTAATTAAATAAAATTTGCATTTAATGTATTATTTTGTACGAAAATTTATCACTTCCGGATCAACATTTACCCAAAAATAAAATATAGGGCCTAGTTAGGGATATAGGCACTAGGCAGCCTTGGCCTCTTTGATTAAATATTTTTAATTCAATTTAATTCCTTTTAACCTCTTTGCTAAAAAAGAGTTATAGATTTAGTATCTTCCAAAAATTAAAATTTGTACATTTAACCTCTTAAATTTTATGTTAAAATGCATACATTAGTATGCTAAATACATTTAGAAAAACATGTACAATATTTTCTCATTAAACATTATTATATTCCTACTCGATAAGGATACGTGGCACCACAAGCAAATATTAATACAACATCTACGGAAGCCTTTCGTAAGAAAAATAGAGTTTACTATCATTTGCTTCCCCTCAAAATCTCAAATTTTTAATTACCCTAAATCAGAGGGAAAACTAAGGAAAGGAGGGAAATAATTTTTTAATAGGTTAATAAAAATAGGTTAAAATATGCCTATAGTCCTTGTACTTTTTGAAAATTAAGAATTTAGTCTCTATACCTGTATTTCTATGAAATTAGTCCCTTTATTTTTCAAATTTTAAAATTCAAGTACAACTGCTGATATTGTTAATTTTTTTTTATTAAATTCAGGATAATCACACCATTTTTTTAATTACATGGCTACCAAGTGAATTTTTTTTTTAATTTCAAAATATCACTACAACAAATTTAACAAAAAAATGTTAACAATTGGACTTGAATTTTGAAATTTGAAAAGTAAAGGGACTAAATTTCTAGAATTACAAGTATAGGTACTAAGTTCTTAAATTAAGTATAAAGAATATATGCACATTTTAACCATTAAAATATTATGTTTTTTTGTGGCATTATTATTTATTAACCCAAACATAGCCGTAGCTCTCCACCAAGTAATATCAAGTTGGTGTACCACTTACATAGCCTGGCTAATTACTGGGTGACTAACCACCTTGGGCACCTCATCCTCTAGGCTACTCATTTTTGGTGAGAACGAACTCACCTTCAAAGGTGACCATTAAGGAACTACTAGGCATAACAACCTCGTACTATATTAGAGCTACACCATACCTGATAAAAACCTACGTACAACGGCCTCGCCACTTGGCCAACCACACGACCCCCATATCCCAATTTTGTCAATGACATGACATCATTGAGCACTAAACCTCCCTCCCTATAAATACCCTATAAGACGATGAAAGAGGAATCTTGAGCCATTCAGCAGCCCTAAACATTTACTAACTCTCAATCTCCTTTGTTATCTTTCCTTGAGCCATTCAGCAGCCCTAAACATTTACTAACTCTCAATCTCCTTTGTTATCTTTCCTTCTTCCTTACCTTCCTCTTGGTTTCTCACATTTATTTAGGTAAACCAATCTTCATTGCACCACTATTTTTTCCTTCTTGTTTTCTCTCTTGTTGGGACTTATATTAACATATATAAATTTAAATCATATTAACATAGTACAAATTCATGATTTTTTTTTATTTTCAGAACTAAATGTACCTCAATTATGATCCAGCTTACGTGGAGAGGTTGAAGTGTATTAATGATGGTATTAATTGATGATTGATCTTTACCCAAACATATCCTTTTATATATATATATATGTTTTATTCTCTTCTTTTATTTATCTATTTATTTAATTAAAGGAGTTTAGCAATAATATTAATGGCTAAGATGTAGATGATGGACCATATTTAGTGAGGGGAAATGTAGTGTGTCCATAACCCATGATTGTAGCCTTTTATCATCTCCTATAAACCACCTATATTTATATCCATATATTTAAAACAATTGAAAAAAAAAATTAGAAGTTACCAAAAATCAATCAATCATAATAAAAAAATTCATAGCTTAATGATTGGTTTAGCCATGGGATTATATTAAAAATTAAATTAAATTCATCCTCCACTTATGATATGATATGCTTTTGCACTGATTTTGCCATCGTGGGAAGCAAGCCAAGAAAGTAAAAATAATAAAATCTCAGTTTTTCAAATAAAAAATAACTAAAAATTATAAATTAATACAATAATAATTAAAATGATAATTTGGATTTTCAAAATATTTTTTTATTCCACCTCGGATAGTAAAATTGTTGAATGCTACCAAAAAGAATCCGGGTTTAAACTTGTTATAATCTCTGGCTCTATTTGTAGAGTCTAAAAACTTTATTAACAGTATACGTACCGAATAATTCATCCATCAATTGCCAAACCCAAGTTTAGATTCATTTTAAAAATAATTAATTAAATATTAAAAGAAACTAATCTTGGGTTTACAATAATTTTCTTCATGTGCCATGATTCTGATTCTAGATTAATGTTGACATCATTATCCCACTAACGAAGGCTGTAAGAGAAAACTTCTTCCCCTTGATTACAGATTATTATACGAAAGTTAGATTCTAGAAATAAATAAATAAACAATAATCCATATACAGTCATAAACGTATATTTTTAATGATAATATATATAGGTATTCATGTAAGTTCTGATCATATCTACTTTTTCAATCCATATAAATAGGAAAATAATGCGTTTCAACATATTCGAACTTACGTTTTTCTGTATTGACAACAATACATATACCAATTGAGCTAAGACTCAATCGACTTAATATATATTTTTTAAATATTAATATGTATGGGTGGAGATATGATGATTTATTCCTTTATTCTAATTAATTTATTTAGTTACTTGTATAGTTGCAACTTCAAATAATATACTTCCGAATCTTTATAATTAAAAACATATTATTACATATATGATCAAATTAATAATTAGAATATTTTTAAGAGAGTTTGCATATAATAAAATTTAAATTAAATAAACATAATAATAAACTAATCTATATGATACTTATTATATACTCCACTTATAGTTTTTTATTAATATTATTTCTTAATTAGTCTCTTTCTATCTTTATATCATAAAGTCTAGACTAGACTGAATAGTCAATCCAACAACTTGAATTAGACATCCGCAAGAGTCTTGTTTATATTTGGACCAAGTCAATAACTAATATATATTAATTGGTCTTTTTTTTTTAATCTCACTATTACTTAGAGATTATTGGTAATTGTTGCCTATTCAAGTTTGGATTCCTTAAATGTAACGATATAATGTCAACTTATATGTATGTATCACGAGTTGCGAATCAAATTTCGTAATTATTGCATATAAAATATCTTATTAAAGTTAACTTACTAAATATGATTCATTTGATCCGCTTGAGTTGGTTTAACTAATGGAATCCATGGAGAAACTCATTTACTTGAAACTTTGGTGGCCAAGTGAAACATTTCAGTAAAACTAGAGTTATCAGGGTAAATAATTTAAATCTTAAAGGGATAAGATTGTATAGAGTTTAAACTCCTTAGGACTCTTAATTGTAAATAAACTCTAATCTTAACTGTTGAATCTAACTTTCGTAGTTCATTAATATTCAATGAAGCATGCATTTCACTAATTGCTTGCTACTATTACCCGAAGTTTGTTAGTGTAATTGCTCATGCTCGATTCAATAATATTCGAACTAGATCAAATACAAGTAATATACGTTATTATGCCGTATTTAATTATGGTGTCCAAAACACTCTTAACGATTTAAGGGAAAAAAAATGATATCTAGAAGAAGAGAAAGGAAGAGGAAAATGGAATTAGAATGGGAAACGAATAGCGGAGATTGCGGCAATGGGGGCAGTTAGCAATGTGAGTCAGAGATTTGTTTGCAATTAATTATTTATTTATTTGAAAACTAAAATAAATAAATAATTAAAAAAAAAGGAAATGTAGAAGTCAAAGTCAACAGTTATCCCGACTAATAAAAGAAAAAATAAAAAATAAAACTGGCAAACGTTAAAACGCGTCCCTCTCTCTCTCTCTCCCAAACACAAACAGACAAAATTACTTTAATTTAATTAATTAATTAAAAAACTAAGAAAGTGCCACTCACCCCTCAGTACATAATATCACCCTCGCTTTGCGTGCACGTCTTTTTGCCCAACCCCTCTTCTAACTCTTTCTTTTTTTAAAAAATATATATATTTTGTAATTATATAAAAATTAAAATATCTTTTAATTAATAAGTAATTATTCAAACCAAATCGAGTGAAAAAAATCATAATCGGATCTAGAGAGAAGAGCATATAATAGTCTCGGCCTCAAAAAATGAATAATTATCTATTTGGGCAAATTACAAAAAAAAGTCAATTTTATTCGCTTCAAATTATATTTTAATTATTTATTTTTAAAATGTTACGTTTTAGTCACTTATATTATCATTTTGTTATGAAGCGATCATTCTTACGTGGCAATTTAAATGAGTTTTAGATGCCAATTTGTACATAACATATAAAAATGTAATATAAGGTAAACAAAAATAACTATTTTTATAGTTTATCCTATAATATTTATGAATTGCACTTTGTCCTTAAAATATTTTTGTTCATTTTTAGTCTCCTAAAACAATCTTCTAACTTCACTCCTAATTGTTTTATAATATTTTTCTTTAATTATTTTTTGACAAAAGTTATTAAGGACTAACTTGTGAATATAAATCGGGTGACGCATATGACAATAGAAACATAGTACATGGAATACAACATGTGATTAAGGCATCTTTCCAACTATAACAATTCTTTCTCCACTACAGCTCACAGCACTTACTTATTCTACAATTTCTAAATCACTGTTTAAACATACAATCTATCTTAGGTTTTTTTAATTATTATAAAAAATCGATTTAATCAGTTAATCCATTGATTTCGACTAAAGAACAAACATGTCTTATCCCTAAATTCCAATCTAAATACAATTGATTTATATAGAAAAAAAAAGTGTTTTCAATAGGTCATTTTCAGATCTTAATGTGTATGCAACCTTCACCTTTTAAAAAAAAATCAAACCCTGTGAGGACTGTTGGCATACAGGAAGTCAAACAAGGATAAACTATCTATATATGTAAGATCAGAAGTGTTGGAGAAAGAATAAGATCCACCCAATTTGAATATATAATACTCATAAAATAGAGAAGCAGCTGACTAAATCAAAGTGTCAAACGCACATGGGATTATGTTAGGAGTTGGCATTCAATTATTTAATGGGGGTGTGGTTTCAAATGGTCAACAAGGAGGCTACTTTGTTGCCTCTGCAGTGGACGACATTTCAACATTCATTTGCCATTGTCAAACTCAAGCTTTTTTATTAGAAAGGTCCAACCATGGAAGAAGAAGCTTTCAAGAAATATTAATTGTTTGATTGCTACATATTGCATGGCCATTGGAAAATTGTTATTAGTTTCAATCTCCTGTTACATCCAGATTCAAAATTTTCATGGATCATAGGTAGGGTTTCCCAATTCACAACATGTTATTTTGCAAAATTAAGCCAAGTTTTTCCATAATTTTCATTATTTTTTTAGTGTTGTAATTATGGTAACCACTTAATTGGTTTGACATAGTGAGTTAAATAGAATGACTAAAATATCACTGATTTTTTTATATCTTTTATATCAAAATATAAAATAAAATAAAATAAAATTTAAATTTAATACATTATAAATTTCAATATATTTTGTTACTCAAGTGTTCCAAAATTTAATATAAATTGAAGTGTTTTTCATGAGAAAAGATTGTATGAAACCATGATTTCATGTTATTCTTATCCCTTCTCAATGAGAGAATAACAAATCAGATTTTTTCTCATGATTTTCAGCATTTTTAGTTGGATATAAATTTTTTTCAAAAGGAAAAAGCTGAAAATCAAGAAGAAAAAATCTAATTTATCATCCTCCTATTAAAAATGGATAAGAATAATATAAAATCACAGTCTCATTTTTCACACACCAAGATTAAATAATAAATAAAGTCCACCGACATGATTGGGTAAGGAGGAGTAATGTGAAAACCTGGGCCGAAGTTGAAAGCAATCCGGCAGCCCAATTGATGCGTAGAAAATAGCCGAAATCTGACACAAAACACATTCTCTGTTTTGGAATCTAATCCGCAAAAACCATACCTGATTAGGCCTAAGACCAATCCCATGTTCCTTTCTGACTCAAAAAACATTTACTAATTTCAAAAAAGCATCCAGATATTAACATCATTTTATAAAGGTGTGACTGACACACATCCTGTTTTAAGGGCGACTTTGTCACTCAAAGTTTTTGACCCATCCTCAATCTCTTTCACATTAACCCCTTCCATGCTACAACATTTTTGGGTTGTGTTTATTAATAAATATCCTATAAAAATATAGTAAATTATTAAAAATAAAAAAAACATATATCGATTTTTTAAAACTGTTTTTAGGAAATGCACTATCAATATAATATATATAAAAAATTGAAAAACTTATAGGTGGAATTTTAAATAGATTCCATTGGATCTGTTCTAGTTGTTTGTTTGATTTTGGTCATTGATCTTTGACAAGTCCTATTAAAAGGCTTTCTTTTTGCTTCAAACCCCAAAATCGAGTAAAAATTTTGAGGGTTTTTGGGAGTGGGAAGGAGTAAAATTTTGAGGAAAAAGTAAAAAGGTTTGGGAGTTTAGGGTAAAAATGTAAAATATTATAGTTTAATATTCGAATTATTCGAGTTATTCGAATTCGAAAACTCAACCCGATTCGAACTCGAAATTTGAAAAAAAATTGAGTTGACTCGAATAACTCGATTTGTTTAACTCGAAATTCGAATTTTTTTTCGATTTTTTCGAGTCGAATCGAGTTTTACTCACCCCTAGTTAAAGTATATATAATAATCCCTATATTATTAAAAGAGTCATTTTAAGCATGTACAATTGAAAACTGGTTGGAATCTCCTTTAATAATTGGATTTGGTTGTAATTACTTGAAATTGTATGTGAGTAGTATGTTTGTGTAACTATTGTAATTGGCGAGTCTTACCGAATTGGATGTAATTGGAATACTCTAATTACACTTTTCAATTTTTAGGAGAGAGTGAGAATTGGAGTAATTATGCAGATAATTACACTCAAATTTAATTTTTTTAAAAATATTTTTATACAAGTTATAAAAAATATATATTATAAGCATGAACACGTAGGAATGTTTCAAACGACTATGAAAAAAATTCTTATATTGTAAATCTTAAAAACTTATATTGTAAAAAAACAATTTATCTATTTTATAATGTTATAACAAAATTTTATTTTATTTAAATCCTAAAAAATTTCTAAAGTTATGGTAAAAACGTTTATTATAAAAAATAAAATACATGTTATAGGTGTTATAATATATTTATTTATAAAAAATTATTGTTAATAAATATAGATATAACTTATTTATGTGTCCATACCATATATTATAAAAATAATATACTTATTCATAAAAAAATATTATTGTTCTTTTTATTATATATTATTTATAAGAAGTGTTATGAAAGTTATTGGAAATTTATAAAACTTTTTTTATAAAGTTATATATTAAAAAAATTATATTATTATTTTTACTCAATTTATGTATTGCGAAAAAGGATATAACCTATCATAGTTCTTTCTTCAAATTAAATTTATATAAGTTTTTATAATTAAAGCTACAAACCATTTGGACTGTGAACTTAAATATTATAAGGTCGACCCTAATGTGGTTGAAAAGACATTTGTTATTCTAAAAAATATTTTCCATATTAACATTGTAATACCCAAATTTTTGCCCGACCCAAATTAAACCTAAAACCCAATTAAACCCAAAACCCAAAACCCAAACAGAGCCAAAGATAAACCAAACCCAAAAAAATAAATAAATATAATAAAACAACCCAATAACAGATGGCCCAAATGGCCCAACAGAAACACAACTTTGGGAAAAGCCTAGGGTTTCTAGAAACCCTAGGCACCGCTCTCCACTGCCCCTTTGTCTGCCACCGCCGTTTCCCCCACTTCCCTTTTGCTCCCCACATCTGCAAATGAAGACAAAGCAATAGCAACACCACAAGCAATGGCAAATATTGTATTATATTTTATTTTCGGTTATAAAAACCCGAAAGTAAGGCTGTAAGGAGGACTTTTCTTTTTCAATAGAAAAAATAAAAACGGGGCAGATCAAAAAACACCAAAACAGTAGAAAATACTTTCGAAGGTATTCCTATTTTTATTTTTTATTTTTTGTTCGCAAAACAACATACATATACAAACATAAAAAAAAGGGGGGGAAAAAGGAAAATTACCTTTTCCGGCCACCATTATTGATGGTGTGTGCGCAGCGGCGTGCGCGGCGTGGGATGCAGAATCGCCCCTCTCTGCTCTCAGAGAAAACACAAAGGGGGTTAAATTTTTTTTTTGTAAAGCTGTTGAGAAATGATTTTTTTTGGCCTAATTTTCACTTATATATACATCACAAAACGACGTCGTTTTGGGCATTGCCTTTAAACACCAAAACGACGTCGTTTAGCCCCAGGATCCGCTTGTTGACCCGACCCGCTCCAGGGGATCCGCGTGTTTTTACTTTCGGGGATATTTACGCGCGCGGTCCTTCCACTTTTTCTGTGCTTTACAATCAAGTTTTCGGGTCAAATTATACAAAACAAATAATGGGAGGACTGAATTGCAACATGCGCTAAAGGAGGAGGGACTAAACTGGATAATAACCCCTTTCTCCAACACGCATAGCACAAAAGGGACGAAATTGTGAAGGAATGAAGTTTATGGGAAAAATTTGGAAATAAAAAGAACTTGATTGTAAAGCGGATCCCCTGGAGTGGGTCGGGTCAACACGCGGATCCTGGGGCTAAACGACGTCGTTTTGGTGTTTAAAGGCAATACCCAAAACGACGTCGTTTTGTGATGTATATATAAGTGAAAATTAGGCCAAAAAAATCATTTCTCAACAGCTTTACAAAAAAAAAAAAAATTTAACCCCCTTTGTGTTTTCTCTGCAGGAGCAGAGGGAGGGCGATTTTCGGCATCCCACGCCGCCGCTGACGCCGCCGCGCGGCCACCGCTCGGTAATTTTCCTTTTTTTTCCCCTTTTGGGGAAGATAACCAGCCCATAAATGCTCAAGGCTAACACATCAACCCTCTTCTTCTCCTCCGGATGCGCTATGATCAAATCTCTTAGGTTTCTCCAAGGGATACACTTACAGTCCCCTTTTTGTTTTGTCCGGGCTGTAACCCACTGCTCGCTCATCCCCGTAATATTCATCAGCTATTTTACGAATGTGGGGACATTTACAGCTCTCAAATAAGCCTTGTCAGTTTGAATTCTCGGGTAGCGGAGTAAAGCTGTGTACTCTTCAATTGTAGGTACCAAATCCATCTTCCCAAAAGTAAAACAACTATAAGCAGGATTCCAAAACTGGGCCATTGCTCGAAACAAATGTTGGTCTACTTTGATGTCAAGAAGGTAAGGCAAATCACCATAGTGGTAGTAGAATAGTTGCTTGATCTTATCATCCCATTGACTCCATATTTCCCTCATTTCTTGGAGATTATTTTGGGTTACGCTGATGCGTGTGTAATCCCACAACTCGACACGTGTGTCCACAGAACGCTTATCGCCTTTTCTTTGTTGAACTGTCTCAGCCCATATCCGGACGGCCGCATTGTCCTCCACTTTATCAACAAACCCCTTTTCCATGACAAGCTATCTACTTAACAACCAAACGTGAATCAACACCCTTTTGATGAATATGCCATGCAGAAATGAAAATGCAAAGTCATTATTTCATACACGATAAGCAGAGAATAAGACACCTAATCGGGTAACCACTAGGATTTGGCATGGCTCTACTTAGGGTGGTTCCTAAGGCTCACTATATGGGGTTCGGTTCTAGGGTGAAGGTACCTGAACCCACAGATTCCTCGATCCTCACCCATTATAGGCTCATATGGACCAAGTTCGGTTCAGGGGGATACATTTCCTTATGGCTACACGGAGATGAAAATATCACGAAGACATAGGTATAGATGTATCCCGAAAGTGATCCACTATCTTGCAAGGAGGTGAAAACCTCACGAAAGAGTAGCTTCTCACTCCCACTTAAAAGGGTGCGACCCAACGGTCATACAATATGATGAAACAATATTATACAAGACTCGAACCACATGATCAGATAAGATAAAGCAAGTAAATACAATAAAAGGGATCGTAATTTTTCAAATCAAATTTTCAATTTTCTACAAAAAGACAGAAATTAATCAATCTTATGGCTTGACTCTCTAAAAAAATGTCCCCAGTGGAGTCGCCAAGCTGTCGAAACCATCCATCGACTTTTGAAAAGGGCGTGGATCGAACTTGGGTTTTGAAAATGATAAAATGTGGAAGTCGCCACCAATCCTTTTTGTTGAGGTGTGATTGGGTCACCTTGAAAAGTAGTTGTTTTAAATAAACTATTTAATTTATTAAAACAACGATTTTGGTCTACGAAGAGTCAGAAAACGGGTTCGGGAGCCGGTTACGTACGAGGAAGGATTAGCACCCTCGATACGCCCAAAATTGGTACCTAATTGATTATCTAATGTCTTGATGTCGAAAATTTGAAAATTTGAAAGAATTAAAAAGATCCCTTTTTATGATGATGTCAACTGATAGTTCTTAAAGAAATCGAAGATATATACAAAGGGGTTATTCCGTCTTGAGGCAAAATGTCGTATCCAATACTTTAGGACACCCCTTTTGACCATAGAGACTAAACTTCCCCTCTTTTATTTATAAATTTACTTTAAGGGACGTTCTATTATTTAAAAATGGACGAGAGAATCGCAAACCCAATACTTTAGGGCACGTTTTCTCGAACCTCTAAATATAGAACGTTGCCTTGCTTTTAGAAAACCTTACTTCGGAATAACAAAACACCATGTCCAATGCTTTAGGAGATGACATTTTGAGTTCCAACAATAAGTCCTTTTTGTAAAAAATATACTTGTTCGAAAGGATATCCAGGCATTTAGATTAAACAAGAAAATTGCAACCCAATACTTTAGGGCTTAATCTCTCGGGCTTCTAAACACAGAACATTGCCTCGATTAAGAAAATCTTACTTTGGAATAACAAAACATCACATCCAATGCTTTAGGACATAGCATTTTGAATTCCAAAAATAAACTTTTTTGTTAAAATGTACTTGTTTGAAAGGATATTCGGATATTTAGATTAAACGAGAAAATTGCAACCCAATACTTTAAGGCACAATCTCTCAAATTTCTAAATAAGGAATATCACCTTCACGAAAAGAAGCCATTTTATATTAATATGACACGCATTTACAATAAAATATAAAAAAAAGTTGCAATACTGATATACGTGGTGACACGAAACAAGTGCATTAATATGGATAAAAATAATGGGAGCGAAAAAAAAATAAATAAAATGAATGGGAAAAGAATATAACAGAAATAATAATAAAACTAAAGAAAATAATAATAATAAGCATATATACATCATAAGACAATAATAGAAATAATAATGTCATAATAATAATATAATAATAAAATAATAATAATAGAAAATATATACAACATACTAACATAATAATATAATGACAATATAACAATAGTAATAATAAATATAATAATAATAAATAATAATAAATAATGATAATAATGATAATAATAATAATAATAATAATACATGTAATGAGTATAATAATAATAATATAGTATTAAATAATTAATAGCAATTAAAATAAAAATATAAAAATGGTAAAAATAAATGGTATAAATTAAAAATGGACTAAATCGCATGAAAAATAGAAGTTTCGGGTCAAATTATACAAAACAGATAATAGGAGGACTGAATTGCAACATGCGCTAAAGGAGGAGGGACTAAACTGGATAATAACCCCTTTCTCCAACACGCATAGCACAAAAGGGACGAAATTGTGAAGGAATGAAGTTCATGGGAAAAATTTGGAAATAAAAAGAACTTGATTGTAAAGCACAGAAAAAGCGGAAGGACCGCGCGCGTAAATATCCCCGAAAGCAAAAACACGCGGATCCCCTAGAGTGGGTCGGGTCAACACGCGGACCCTGGGGCTAAACGACGTCGTTTTGGTGTTTAAAGGCAATGCCCAAAACGACGTCGTTTTGTGATGTATATATAAGTGAAAATTAGGCCAAAAAAAATCATTTCTCAACAGCTTTACAAAAAAAAAATTTAACCTCCTTTGTGTTTTCTGCGGAGAGCAGAGTGGGGCGATTCGGCATCCCACGCCTTGCACGACGACGTTGCGCGCACACCGCTTCATGGTGGCGAAAAAGGTAATTTTCCTTTTTTTCCCTTTTCTTTTTATGTTTGTATATGTATGTTGTTTTGCGAACAAAAAATAAAAAATCCTTCCATTCAAGGCGGTTGCCTCCATCATATACTTTAGAGGGTCTAATTTCGAGATCAACCAGGTCGTGTGATACAACATATATTGTCTCAATCTCTGAGTCGTCCAAATCAACGCGCAACACAGTTTTTCAATTGGCGAATATCTCATTTCACACTCAGTGAATTTCTTACTGAGGTAGTATATCGCCTTCTCTTTCTTTCCTGAATCATCATGTTGACCTAACACACACCCCATGGAGTGATTAGCCTTCATCGGATATAGGATTAATGGCTTTATCGGGTGCGGGGTGACAAATCTTCGGAGGGTTTGACAAATCTGATTTGACCCCTATCGAAGGCTTTTTGACATTCATCATCCCATACGCCCAAATTATGTTTCTTCAAAAGACGAAATATGGGATCACATTTTTCAGTTAACTGTGAAATAAACCGAGCAATGTAATTCAATCTTCCAAGAAAACCCCGAACTTCTTTTTGAGAGCGTGGTAGAGGCAATTCTTGTATAGCCCGGACTTTGTCTGAGTCAATCTCGATCCCTTTCTTGCTGACTATGAAGCCTAGCAATTTGCCAGACCTAGCTCCA
Organism: Gossypium bickii; assembly: GCA_025503065.1. NCBI lineage: Eukaryota > Viridiplantae > Streptophyta > Magnoliopsida > Malvales > Malvaceae > Gossypium > Gossypium bickii. The sequence goes on along the minus strand of CP106710.1, from coordinate 11,884,276 downwards.
AAAGTACATTTAGCAGGATTAAGTCTAAGTTGGAATTTCCTTAACCTCAGGAATAGCTTCTTCAAAACTCGGATATGTTCTTCTTCCGTTCTAGACTTTGCAATCATGTCATCCACGTAAACCTCAATCTCTTTGTGCATCATATCATGGAACAAGGTCACCATGGCCCTTTGGTATGTAGCTCCTGCGTTTTTCAACCCAAACGGCATTACTTTATAACAAAACGTACCCCACAATGTTATGAAGGTAGTCTTTCCCATATCTTCTGGATGCATTTTTATCTGATTGTACCCAGAAAAACCATCCATGAAGGAAAATAATGAGAAGCCCGCTGTATTGTCTACCAGAGTGTCAATGTGAGGCAAAGGGAAGTTATCCTTTGGGCTAGCCTTGTTTAGGTCTCTATAATCCACACACATTCGTACCTTCCCATCTTTTTTAGGGACAGGCACAATGTTGGCTACCCATTCTGAATATTTGATCTCTTGCAAGAACCCAGCGTCAAACTGCTTTCGGACCTCTTCCTTTATTTTTAACACGATATTTGGTCTCATCCTTCGAAGTTTCTGCTGAACTGGCTTGTGATCTCTTATTATGGGTAAGCGGTGTACTGCAATATCGGTACTTAAGCTAGGCATATCCTCATACGACCATGCGAAAATATCCTTGAATTCCTGCAACAACTTGATAAGATTCTGCCTTGTTTCTTTGGCTATACACGTTCCGATTTTTACCATTTTCCCTTTTTCCAACATCACAGTCTCTATTGTTTCCTTATGAGGACGAATTTGTCTCTCCTCCTGCTTCATCATTCTTAACAAGTCGGGAGATAAGTCACCATCCGTGTCATCTTTAAAATCCTGTAAATCTTCTAAGCACATGTCTTGCTCAAAAGGATATTTCGAGCCCATGGCAGCGTCGCTCAAGTCATTGATATCCAAGAACCTGTTGCAGTTTAAGAGAATATGGACAGAATGAATGAATTCGTAAATGGATTATGTATGAAAGAATGGTCAAAAAACAAAGAAAAGAATGGAAAATGTATGCTTCAAATGATGTCGAAAATGCATTTTATTGAATAATACTGGAACATGTGCCTATTTCATGAAAGAAATCTTATTGCTTCTTAGGCTCAAAGCAATAAGTGTGTTCTGGACATTATTCTGAATAAGCTCTAAATACTACAGGACTTTCTTCTGCAGTCTAATTGTTTAAAACGCTTCCCGGTTCATAAGGTCGAATATCTGATAAGAATCCCTCTTCAGCTGCCTCCTCAGACATGGCATTAATACAAACGTTACCCATCATTGCTACGATGTCCTCTTCCTTCCGTGTCTTCAGCTCAGAGTGGATTATCCCTCCTGAAACATAGGTTTCGGATATGTGCGGGATTATCATGGGTTCCCACTTGGTTTCCTTTCCGCTCAAACGAGCACGTCTTCTTTCCTGCCTCATTTCTAGCTCTTTCTTCTTCTGTCTTGCATCTGGTTTGAATCCCAGGCCAAAGCGGTCTTGTTTTTCTTTTAGCATCGGGGCTGCCATTCTCCCTTGAAGGTACTTTCCCAGTCCTCTTCCCGGTAACGCGCCTTTCCCCACAGTCATTTTTAATCCCATCCTTGTAGTCTTGGAGATCCTTGGTTTCAAGATTTTGTCTCCTTTTCTAATAAAGTTGCATTCACAAACTCAAGAGATCGGAAAGAGCATTCATCTGCCTCGTCATTTATTTCCATGTATGGCATATCGCTAGTTACAGTTGCAATAATGTCCTCCTCCACTTTTATTGTTATCAGCCGACCATCTGCTACTAACTTCACTTTCTGATGTAACGACGAAGGTACTACCCCTGACGAGTGTATCCATGGCCTCCCTAATAAGCAGTTATAGGAGGGGTTGATGTCCATCACCAAGAAATCTACTTCGTAAGTGGTTGGGCCAATTAGTAATGGTACCTCAATCCTCCCCATGACTCTTCTTTGGGTGCCGTCAAACGCCCTCACTATGCTCTGGCACACCTTCATGTGCGAACTGTCCACTGGTAATCTGTTTAAAGTAGACAAAGGCAATACATTTAACGCCAACCCATTGTCTATCAGGACCGCTGGTAGTATGTGCCCTTTGCATCTAGCGGTAACGTGTAAAGCCTTGGTGGACCCCCTACCACCTAGTGGTATTTCATCGTCATTAAAATAAATGAAGTTATCCGTACTTATATTACTGATCAACCGATCCAATTTATTAACTGAGATGTCACCGGCGACGTAGGTCTCATTTAAAATTTTCATCGATGCGTTCCTGTGAACTTCTGAGTTTTGAAGCAAAGTCAACACAGATATGTGCGTCGGTTGCTTGTGCAGTTGATCTACTACATAATATTCGCTGTGTTTCAGAAATTTGAGGAACTCTTTAGCTTCCTTCTCTGTCACTGGTTCCTTGATTCTCGGCTTAGGCCCAACTGGCTTTTCCAACATCGGTGCTTTCCCTTTCGTCAAGTCGTAGTGCCCTACACCTGGATTTTCCTTTGAAATGTTGGCTGCATTCTCCTTTCCTGGAACTGTTACATTACATTCGTAATTCCAAGGAACCTCCTTATTATCTTTATAAGCAAATGCAACGGGCCTTCGTATTATCACTTCTTGCGCTACCGCGATCCCGTCTTATCACCGACCAAATCTTCCTTTTCGTGGATCTTTGTATTACACTCGTGGTTTCGGGAATTTCTTCTTTATAAGCAAAGGTAGCGGGTCTCCAGATTACCACCTTTGGCGCCACTCGTATTCCGGCTTCATCACTGGCCGAATCCTCCTTTCCAGAGACCGCTATATTGCATTCGAGGTTCCGAGGATCTCCCCATCATCCTTATGAGTAAAGGTAATGGGCCTCAGATCACTATTTTTTCGTATTACTCGTGTTTCCGTCTCATCGCTTCTTGGGCGCGAAATAATGATCATTGGGAGGTTGATTTTTTCACTCTTTACCGTTGACCCTGACGCACATATGCTCCTCTCTTCTATGCCTTTGTTATAAAATTCAACTTCTTTGTTGTTTATTAAGTTTTGTACCAGGGTTCTAAACTCCCCACAGTTCTGAATTTCATGCCCCAACTCCTGATGGTATTCACAATAATTTGTCGGATTTCCCTGACTCTTTTCCGCAACAATTAATCCATGTTCGACCATTTCCCTCCAGACCGTCCTCAAAGGAGTCTTAACCTCTGCAACACTTGCTTTGACTCTCTTTTCTGAGCTTTCGCTAATTGCATTGACTCCGCTATTAGCATGATTGGGTAAAGGATTTGTTTTGCTTGGTATGTCATCTAACTCTACCACACCCATGTTGATAAATTTTTCCACCAACTTCTTAAAAGAAAGGCAATTCTCTATTGAGTGCCCGTGATTCCCGCATGATATTCACATTGTGCGTTCAGGTCATACCACTTTGGATACAGAGGCTGTAGTGGTTTTAAATGATAAGGGGACACAATGTGTGCGTCGAACAGGGTTTGATACATTTCCTTGTACGTCATCGAAATTGGTGTGAAGTGCATTTTTTCATTAGTTTGTCTTGTCGTGCTAGGTTCTTTCTTGGATAACCCCTGTTGTTTCGTGGCCATTGCTTTCGGCTGATTAATGGTGATTGACTTTGGGTACCCCATGCTCGCGTTATTCACCTCATTTTCTTTCTTCTTTGGAGGCATCCTTTTGGTACTTTCCCCCGTCTCAATTCCTCCACTTTTTATAATATTCTCGATCATTTCCCCTGTTGTTACGATGTCCGAGAAACTCCTGGTTCACTTCCCAACATATGCATGAGAAATGGGGCTTTCAGTGTACGGATGAAGAGCATTGTGGTCTCTTTTTCCAGAAGTGGTGGTTGGACTTGGACGGCCACCTCTCTCCACCTCTGTGCATATTGCCTAAATCTTTCATTTCCCTTCTTTTCCATGTTTTGCAAAGTGATCTTATCGAGGGTCATGTCTGTTACGTGGTTATACTGCTCTAGGAATGCTTGAGCCAAATCTTTCCATGAACCAATTTTGGCACGACTCAACTGGTTGTACCATTTGGCTGCGGCACCCACCAGGCTATCCTGAAAGCAATGAATTAGCAACGGATCGTTATTAGTGTATCCCGCCATCCTTCTACAAAACATAGTGATGTGGGCCTCTGGGCAGCTTGTCTCATTGTACTTCTCGAACTCAGGCATCTTAAAATTGTAAGGTAGCACCAGGTCAGGGACCAAACTTAAACCATTAGCGTTGATTTCCCGACGTTTTTCGGCATTTTCTGTAGCTTTAAGTTTCTCCTCTAACCATTTATATTTGTCCTCCAGCTGTTTTGGTAATTCTATTTTTGCTTTTTCAGCGATCTCATCCAAGTCGGGAACATTAGGATTAATTGGATTATGGCTAGGGTTGGAACTCGAGCCATCCTGGAAATTTATTGGTATCGATGCTGTGGCTGAAATTTGTTGCGGTCTGATAGTGACAGACGTCCTTTGGGGATTCACATCTGGCGGTGTTCGGGTGTTTGGCGGGGTAAGAGAGGGGTTATCATTATCATTCCCCGAGCTAGCGGCAATGCCCTTTTCCTTCTCACCTTCTTTAGCCATCAACTGCATCAACTGGTTTATCATGTTATTCTGGGATTATTGCATCCGTTCTATAATGTCTTGCTGGTTCTTGTTCAGCTGTTCCTGTAGTTGTGCTTGTCGATCCTGCATTTCCTTTTGCATTTGCTCTAACTTCTCCATTCTTTGATCCATTTTTGTTTTGGCTCTTGTACTGTAGTGATGTTCCAGGGTAACTGCCATTGTTTTAGGGTTCTTTTGTGAGATTCAAGGTGCATGATGCAATGTAATGCTGATGCATGAGATGTGTGCAAACAAAAAGGCGTTGATTCCAATTCGATTCTTATTAGAATAGCTTTTCAAGAAAATAAGTTTATTCACATAAAGTGGATTACATATAAGGCCTTGCCTTGGTACCTAAGGCCTTGACTTCCTCAAGAAGCCAAGCTAACGCTTGACCTTTCTCTGACTCCGACTCATACATCAAACTTAATACATCAGCTCGAATTGCTAAAGTTTGTAGGTGATTTGCCACCTCTCGTATTTGGGCCACGGCTTCCTCCATAATATAATCCCGGCTTCTGACTTGGCTCTGAGACTGATGCAGTTGTTGCTTCCATCGCTCCTCATTGACTTCGAAAAGCTCTTCCCGTAGCTCGCAACTATGTAAGGCGGATTCTAACTCTTCAATCCTTTCTTTCATCTCTTCAATCTTGCTTAAACTAGCTTTCAATTCAGCTATGGAGTTATGGCTATGGTACTGATATAGTGATCTTTCCAATTCTGACACCCGAATTTTTAATTTCTCTTTCTCATTTTGACTTTCTATCAGATCCTTTTTCAGGGCATCTTCTCGCCCATGTGCCTCACGGAGTTTCCTTTCGTATTGACTTACCCTATTCTTTTCCTCTTTAATTTCTTGACGCTATTGCTCTGACGTTTTTCCCAGTCCCGCAGTCCTCATCGACCTTCGTAGCTTCTTGTAGTCAATCTTCAAACTGTCTAAATCTTCTTCAGCTTTATTTTTCCCTTTCCTCAGCTTCTCGGCTTCTAACTTTTGAATATCAACATCCAATCCTAGCTGCATTTTCTCCTCTTCCAATTGTTCTATCCTCTTTCTTAGCTCTCGGCTCTTTTCCTCAAAGTCCTATTTGATGATTTCAAGTTCGGTGGGGATCACCCGTAAGTGCTCTTCTAGTGATCGGGTGTCTTCTTGGTCTGATGTGAGGATATTATCGTTGACTCTTAGGCTTCGCCACTGGTCATATTCAGGGGTCGTCATCGGACTGGCAGCGAACCTTTTCATTCTATGAATTCGGTTCCAGGCGTTTGATATCTCTCGCATTCTCTTCTTGTAATTCTCTCCTTTATATTCAAACTCGCACTGAGCTAATCCTTGGGTTGGCAGCGTAAATTGTCTTGATTTGTACTGTCTTAATGCGAGGAGAGGAGTGTATCCAGTAGCTCCCCATATCCCAAGCATGGGAACGTAATCAAAATCTCCGCATCGATATAAGATATCATCCGGAATCATCCATGGAGCTCCCCATTCTACATCTTCTCCTTGTAGGTTTCGCAGAATCATCATCCAATTTTCTTCCGTGATATCGTCTCGTCTAGGTGTGGTTACCATATTTTCTAGCGGAGAATAGTCTTCGGAGAAGATTCGACACGATACCTTTTCTATTTTCTAAAAATGACCGAGAAACCATGCTAGTAAGAGTTGGGCGCTACCGATAAATCTCCCTTCGCCCGCTTTTCGACATGCGCTTAGGGATCTAAAAGTTTCGGCTAGAATTGCAGGAATAGGAGTGGTTCTTCTATCCAACTTGTCAAAGAGATCAGACACCGCCTCATCTACATACCCTAGAGCTTTGGGGAAGATGACCAGTCCATAAATGCTCAAGGCTAACACATCAACCCTCTTCTTCTCCTCCGGATGCGCTATGATCAAATCTCTTAGGTTTCTCCAAGGGATACACTTACAATCCCCTTTTTGTTTTGTCCGGGCTGTAACCCACTGCTCGTTCATCCCCGTAATATTCATCAGCTTTTTTACGAATGTGGGGACATTTACAGCTCTCAAATAAGCCTTATTAGTTTGAATTCTCGGGCAGCGGAGTAAAGCTGTGTACTCTTCAATTTACCAAATCCACCTTCCCAAAAGTAAAACAACTATAAGCAGGATTCCAAAACTGGGCCATTGCTCGAAATATTTAGAGGTTTGAGAAAACGTGCCCTAAAGTATTGGGTTTGCGATCCTCTCGTCCATTTTTAAATAATAGAACGTCCCTTAAAGTAAATTTATAAATAAAAGAGGGGAAGTTTAGTCTCGATGGTCAAAAGGGGTGTCCTAAAGTATTGGATACGACATTTTGCCTCAAGACGGAATAACCCCTTTGTATATATCTTCGATTTCTTTAAGAACTATCAGTTGACATCATCATAAAAAGGGATCTTTTTAATTCTTTCAAATTTTCAAATTTTCGACATCAAGACATTAGATAACCAATTAGGTACCAATTTTGGGCGTATCGAGGGTGCTAATCCTTCCTCGTACGTAACCGACTCCCGAACCCGTTTTCTGACTCTTCGTAGACCAAAATCGTTGTTTTAATAAATTAAATGGTTTATTATTTATTATTATTTATTATTATTATATTTATTATTACTATTGTTATATTGTCATTATATTATTATGTTAGTATGTTGTATATATTTTCTATTATTATTATTTTATTATTATATTATTATTATGACATTATTATTTCTATTATTGTATTATGACGTATATATGCTTATTATTATTATTTTCTTTAGTTTTATTATTATTTCTGTTATATTCTTTTCCCATTCATTTTATTTATTTTTTTTTCGCTCCCATTATTTTTATCCATATTAATGCACTTGTTTCGTGTCACCATGTATATCAGTATTGCAACTTATTTTTACATTTTATTGTAAATGCGTGTCATATTAATATAAAATGGCTTCTTTTCGTGAAGGTGATATTCTTTATTTAGAAATTTGAGAGATTGTGCCTTAAAGTATTGGGTTGCAATTTTCTCGTTTAATCTAAATATCCGAATATCCTTTCAAACAAGTACATTTTAACAAAAAAGTTTATTTTTGGAATTCAAAATGCTATGTCCTAAAGCATTGGATGTGATGTTTTGTTATTCCAAAGTAAGATTTTCTTAATCGAGGCAATGTTCTGTGTTTAGAAGCCCGAGAGATTAAGCCCTAAAGTATTGGGTTGCAATTTTCTCGTTTAATCTAAATGCCTGGATATCCTTTCGAACAAGTATATTTTTTACAAAAAGGACTTATTGTTGGAACTCAAAATGTCATCTCCTAAAGCATTGGACATGGTGTTTTGTTATTCCGAAGTAAGGTTTTCTAAAAGCAAGGCAACGTTCTATATTTAGAGGTTCGAGAAAACGTGCCCTAAAGTATTGGGTTTGCGATTCTCTCGTCCATTTTTAAATAATAGAACGTCCCTTAAAGTAAATTTATAAATAAAAGAGGGGAAGTTTAGTCTCGATGGTCAAAAGGGGTGTCCTAAAGTATTGGATACGACATTTTGCCTCAAGACGGAATAACCCCTTTGTATATATCTTCGATTTCTTTAAGAACTATCAGTTGACATCATCATAAAAAGGGATCTTTTTAATTCTTTCAAATTTTCAAATTTTCGACATCAAGACATTAAATAATCAATTAGGTACCAATTTTGGGCGTATCGAGGGTGCTAATCCTTCCTCGTACGTAACCAACTCCCGAACTCGTTTTCTGACTCTTCGTAGACCAAAATTGTTGTTTTAATAAATTAAATGGTTTATTTAAAACAACTACTTTTCAAGGTAACCCAATCACACCTCAACAAAAAGGATTGGTGGCGACTCCCACATTTTATCATTTTCAAAACCCAAGTTCGATCCACGCCCTTTTCAAAAGCCGAGGGGTGGTTTCGACAAACATTACCTTAGTATAGCATAAAAAAATGTTAGATTATACTTGAATGTTGCATATTTCATAACTTTAATCATAGGTGAAATTTGAGATAACCTATATTTCGAAGAGAATATGGAAGAAGGATATTTTAATAATCTTAATTATGCATATTCAAATTCATATGATAATGAACTCGGTCAAAGACCAACAGATGATGGTAAGGAGCATATGTTAAATATTAAAGAGAAAATAACTAAAAAAAAATATGCATTAGAACAATCAGATAAAATTGCATATGATGTTTACTTTTCTTGTTATTTTTATTAGTAATCGTATTATCAAATACTTTTTTACACTAACATGATACATATGATGACTTGGTTTTAATTCTTGTTACTTATTTACAAATTATTTTCATCATATTAATAATTTTTTATAGTAATTAATATCTTTTAAAATGTAAGTTATGTAACTCTGTAATTACAATTTATACTATCAAACATGACATATGAAATTACAATGTAATTACACTCTATCAGCCAAATACATCTAGGGAACTACAATTCTTTGTAATTACTTGTTCATTCAATTACTCTATACTGTCCAAATAGACTGTTAATGTTTTTTTTTTTTACTTTTTTGAAATTTATTCAACCATTTATCTAAGTTTGTTCCAAACATAAAGTTTTAAATAATATTTTTAATTTTATTTATTTCTTTTTTTGGCATGGCATGTCATCAAATATCGCTAATATGGACTGCCACATTAGTGTCGTTAGTAGCCATGTCAATGATGTAACAGTCAAAGACAATAAGCATTGATCAAAAAACTTAATTGATGCAATTTAAAAATTTTCTGGAAACAACTTAATTAATTTTGTACGAGCATTAAGGTTCCCAAACGTGAAAGGAAATAAGGTTGTGTCATAAACTATTTTAACTTTTAGGGATAAAAAAGAAGAAGAAGATAAAAAGTGAGGTTATATTTGTGAAAGAAGAAATTAGTGAGATCTCAAAAATTTCAACTTTAGTACGTTCAAGGCATCCAAAAGGGGCCCTAAATCAAGTCAATGTGGCCTTGCCAAAGTTCCAAATTTTCACGAGAAGCCCAATGCAGAGACCCAAGAAGTAAGCAAGATGGGGCAAGTGTCTTTGTTGTTTTTATGCCCATTTCTACATGGGTCTCGCCATTTGCAAATTTGAAGCTCATTTATATATCTGTATAGACCATTCTGACTTGTTTGTCACAGGACATCAACTTTTCAAAATAACCAATATTTTTATTTTATATAAAATTTTAATTAAAATATATTTTAAAAATTCTACTGTTCATTATATATAAACATTTTTATAAGTGTTTACATTATATATAAATTATTACAAATTTGGTATTGTTTTGTGTAATTACATAAATTACTATAATATTCTTAATGTTGTATGCCATACAAGAAGCTAAAAAACAGTGAAAGTGAGAAAAGCAACATAGAACTCAATGATGAATTACAAAGGCTCAACTATTTATAGAAAGCTGATCAAGAGGATTAACTGAGTAACTAATTACCTAGTAACAGTATTAATAGACTCTAACTACTTCAGTTATATTAGTTAACAACACACACACATTTAACATGTGTTAAATTCCAATATCTACTGTTTTCAAGTTTGTGGAAACAAAAAATGCTAGGTCAACATTTTGTAAAGTGCATACTCCAAGTTTTGAACGCAAGCTGGTAAAAGACACCTCTAAAATAGGTTTGGTGAACATGATTGATTTGTCGATCACCTCCAGCAACCTTTTCACGCACAAAATGCATATTTAACTCTACATGTTTCATTTTGGCATGTAAAACTGGATTGTTGCAAATTTGAATTGCCCTTATATTGTCACACCATATGCTCCCCAAGTTCAGTGAGAAGAACAACAAACCAGGTCATCATGAGTCGTATTTGCAGTACTTCGATACTCGGCCTCTGAAGTTGACCGAGCCACGACATGTTGCTTTTTAGAGGTTAAAAATAATTGCAGGCAATGGGTGCAGAAGAAGCATGGGAATAGCTCTGCCAATTAGGCCATAATTTAATGTCATTAGTTGGTGGGAGTATACACACATAGATTTGCCTCTTATATTCTCTAGAGGTGATCATGGTCCGGAATAAAATTTTAGGCCCGAGCCCGGTTCCGCCCGAAATATGGGCTTCAAATTTTGTTCAAGTCCAGCTCGAAAGAAAATTGAAAAACCCGAGCCCGGCCCGGCCTATATTAATTTTTTTAGTTTTTTTTTCATTAAATAAAAAGTTTTAAAACAAATATTAAAACAAAAAAACAAATAAAAAATATGTAAATTTGTTTTTAGCTTTTTTCATTAAATAAAAAATTTTAAAACAAATATTAAAACAAAAAAAACAAATAAAAAATATGTAAATTTAAAAAGTATATTTGATTAAAAATAAAATATATATTTAATATATAATTCGGGCCGGGCCGGGCTCGAACCAAAAAAGTTTTGCCCGAGACCGGCCCATTTTCTAAACGGGCCTCATTTTTTTTCCAAACCCATGTTTCGGGCCTATATTTTTACCAGAACCCTCCCATTTTTCAGGCGGGCCGGACCGAATAGCCCAACCCATGATCACCTCTAATATTCTCCTAACTTTCATCAATATATGTTTTTTCATGTTTGAGGATTTTTTTCATGCCAATATCTTAAACCACGTCCTTTTTAGGACAAATCTTAAACCATTGGTGATTAGTTAGAAGAAAAAAATTATTCAATGGAATTTCATTTTTGGGAAACCGATCCTCAACTCAATAAAAGTTGATGAAGCAATTAATTTTGCAGTTTTCCTATTTAATTTGTAGTAAATTATCTAAATAGAGAAAAAACGGTTAATTACGTCTTAGCTTAATTAATAAATTATTATCCTAATAATTAAGGAATATATGAATTTAAGCATGTGTAAATGTCACGAGACTAGAATTTTAGTATGATAAACCGCGTGACCTTAGGTAGTTTTTTGAATTCAAATTTGCTTAAATCAGTCTGCCCTCGAAAAATAAGAATTCTTTCAAAAATTCTCCAAGGCAACGAAGAAAGCATAAACAAACTCACACAAAAGAGCAACGAGAAATAAAAAAGCCAAAGGAAAATAGCGCAAACTAAGTGTTTGAGTAAATACTCTCAATATATTTTTAACTCAATTATCAAATGGAGGGGAAGACTTTATTTATAGCTGAGCTTCCCTAGATCCAACAGTACAGGTCAAATTACACAATAGTTTAGATTAATTCTCATCTACAATAAGAGAGTCCTAAAGGATTCAAATTCTGTACATATTTATTATTTGGTATTTACAATAATTACCCCTGATAAAATACAATGTTTACAATTTAGCTAAATCCAAGTAAGACCCCAATAAATAAAAGGAAATATTAGAGTGTGTCTTGGTCGTGGGCTTTTTTATTCGACATGTTATGTAAAATTTTCAATTTAAAAAATAGAAAAAGTTATATAAATAAAATTGAGCAATCTATAAAAATATATATAAAGAAGAACGAAACAATTTCTTGCGAAGAGACATTAACAAGACCGGTTCATTTCACTAAGTTTTCCAATTTTCCTTTTTTTTTTTTTAAAAAAAAAAAGAATTTTCAATACAGTCTCTTGAAGCTAGGAATGTGCTTGAGTTCTCGAAAGATAATAGCTTTCACTTTATGAAATTCTAAAATTTATTTATAAAATAATGAATTTATAGGAAGAGGAAAGATCAGTGGGAAGAGAGGTTCATGTTTATGAGAAGTATGGGATTTAGAAAGAAGAAATGTTTACGTGAGTTGTTGTGAGTTGTTTGCATGATTGTTTTTTATAATGGGGAATAAACTTGGATATGTGTTCTAAGGTTACCGGTATTGAAGTCTGATTTAATACTCTTGGTAGTGACAGTGATATTACGAGTGACGTTTTAAGACGATTAGCAACCAACTATCCTTTCTAAAGTTTGTTAAATTAAAGTTTACAGTGTCATTAATTTTATTGGAAGACACGTACCTAACTCTCAATGAGTATACTGTAAAATCCGCAAAATTCGCTAGAGATACAATAATAACAAATGAAGAAATAGATGATCAAAATAAACAAATTTTTGTAATTTTGTTGGCATAGGGACAACATAACCCAACCCAAAAAGACCAAAGTGAGATGATTTATGGGCGGGATTAGTTAGGAAAATGAACCCTCAAAGCCACTTTCATTATTTTAAAAGCATAATCAAACCCATATTCTAAGCTCTTCAATAATTGTAATATTTTCTTATTTTTTATTTCTTTACAATTTAGTTCATACCTTAAATTAATGTCTCGTAATATATTATTTATTTCAATTTTTATTTTACATCTATCAGTCTTCTTTACTATATAAGTTCTCAATTTAATACCACTTATATAACATAATAGTTTTAAAAGTGTTACAATCATATTAATTAAAAGTAAAAGAATATATATTAAAAATAATTATAAAAAAAAAAAAGAAACTCAGATGAAACTTGAAATTCAATATAAGTATTAATTAAACAGAGATATGTTAAATAGGGACCAAATTTAGGTTGCCATCCATACAATTAGATTGCTTTTTAGTTTGGTGATTTTTGTTTTTGCTTTGTTGGAGTTTAATGGAGAAGGCATGACCCCTCCATGTGGGTTTAGAATACTTTAGGTAAATCATGCAATGTTTTTAATGCATGTCCTTTTCATTTGTCTTTTTTTTTTTTAAAAAAAAATCTAGACACATGGGCCTTGTCAATGCCATGCCCTTGTAAAAAGAAGCATCCTTTAATTAGATTTATTTACCCAAAAAGATTTAAAGTCTTGGTTTTTGAAGAATAATTTGTTTTTAAAATGATTGATTTTAGGGACGAATTCATCAATTATTATTTTTTGGTTAGAAATGATTGTTTTTTTTTCTCAATTTTTATATATGAGGTAATATAACTCATCAACTCATTAAGAAAAATCTATTTTTTTTAACCACGAGAGACAAGTGAGATGGTAAGAGTTTTTTTTACCTTAATAAGTGGTTGATGATTTGATCTTCGTCTTGGGTATGGAACAACTTTAAAACTCATGATTAGCATCTACCCCTTAATGAACCTATAAATGCGAAGAATTAATTAATAGGCTCAATCCAGTATTAATGCACCCATTTGGCTATTGCTATTAACAAATTTAATTAATTTATTCCTAAATATAGCCATTCATTTATGAATCTTTTGTTTTGGGTTTTTTTTCTTCTTCTCACAATTGTACATTTTTTGTAAAGATTTTATCTTCAAATGATTATCGGTGTAATCGTGTAGTGGATGTTGTCCCCTAAGGTTAAAACAATATTTCAATATTCGTACACCCGAATAAAGAAGATGGAACACAATTGACATTGCTCTTTCCGAAAGAAATGGAAATCGAAAAACAAAAGCAATTGATTGAAAAATAAACTGGAATAAACTGTTAAAACCACACTAGTTCAATTCCCAAAAAAGATTCGAGGGGTCACAAGCAGTCTCACTTAAAACCCAATCTCCTAAACATAATTTATCTCCCTTGTAATTTCGCAGAACACCAGAATTTAGAGAACAAAAGGATAAGAGAAGTTGTTTTTCTCTTTATGTTTTTCTTCTTGTATTCTATCTAAAATGAGGAGAATGACCTCCTATTTATACAGTTTCCTGAATGGCAAAGTAATAAAATACGTAAGGGCAAAAAGGTAAAACTGGCAAAAATAGTTTTCTAAAAATCTACAACAGTCAAATAAAAATATTTTCTGTTCACCAGATTTTCGGAATCTAAACAAATTTATTTTCTGAAAAATAATACAGAAGTTTTACCCAAAAATAAACACGCACAATACGAATCATAAACATGTGTTAACACAGACACAGGCTGAGCAACGACATACGCGTGTTAGACCTTTAACTCCAATTACTCAATAAAAAAAAAAAAAAAAAAAAAAAAAAAAAAGAGAGACAAGTCTATATATAAACCTTGCTAGAAGTTTATGCCTAACAAATGTGAGATTCCCCTTTTCTTTTGCTTTACCAACCGTTACTGTAAATGCATGTAAATTAACTTTCTATAGACTTTCAGCCCTATGTATAAATATCTTTAAAAAATATCTTTTTTTTTTCCATAAATCTCCTGTTTCAAAACAAAGTAGAAAATATTCCCTAACATTTAGATTCTTTCATCCAGGACTATATTAAGTTTTTAACGCAAATCGAATCAAATTTTAAATAAAAAATATTGTTCTTATAATATCTAAAAATATTTAAACTTAAAATCTTAAAAAATATTGAGTTATCATTTCACTCAACATCTTAAAAAATATTGAGTTATCATTTCACTCAACACTTATTAAACATCGCGTGATACATCGAAAACTAAGTTGATAAGAAAAATGTTCAAACAAATTGAATGCATGGTCATGTGGTCTATCTGTTGTCACTTTTCAACTTTGGTACCTATTACTTTTGACACTGCAACCACATGCATGCATGCTTTTTTTAATTTTTTTTTTATGTGTGTTTCTTTTCCCAAAAAAATTAAAACCAAATTGCATCAAACAACCAAATTACACGACATATATTATATGTATTTATCATAGCCAAGTTGTTTCAAGTTTAGAGGAGCAAAGATCTTTCTTCCCTCATTACATTATCTACGTACCCAAACACTATCTCTTCATATTAAAGAAAGTGCAACATTCCCACTTTTATTGATGATGTTGTTCATAATGACAACAGCTAATGCTCTATATATAACATTGTTATTGAAGTTAAATAAGGGTTAAATTTGGAGTTTAATTCAGTCTATTTATATAATCATTCTTAACATGTTTTGGATTCAAATTTCAATTCCATAACCTTTTTTTTATATTCAACTGTAACTTTAATCAAGTATTAAATCTCGAGTTTAGTTCAATATCTTAATATAATCATTTTTAAAAGATGATATTTAATAAATTTAGGGTCGGTTTAGATGGACTGTGTGTTTACCTGCGGTTAGTGTAAAAACAGTAGTGTTGGTGAGATTAGATACCGTAACGACACTGTAGTATGAGATAAAAAATAAGCTAAATACATCGTACCGTACTCCATTGTCCATCCAAATCCTAAGCATCAATAGGTCATTGTCGTTAACATAGGAACTTGTTGCAAGGTAATTGGCCAAATAATATCATTCGGTCTAAATCCTATACAACCTACCACTAAAATACTCGTAAGGGGAGATAAGGCTAAGTGGAAGGAAAAAGAGTTTTCCATTATACAGGAAATGAAAATTATTAGTCCAGCACATCATTTGTAAATAAGATATTGTCTAATAATGAGTAATTTATATTCGCCTCTCTTTTTAACATTAGGGAAAGCACTAAAGATCTTTGGTCCTCTTAATTATAATAACTTTTACTTATATTTCTTCAAAAATTATGAAATTATAATAGAATTACATTTTAAAATTTAAAATTTTCAATTTAATTTTAATTTTTTTAAACAAATATTTGGATTTATTCAAATAAAATGTATTAAAGGAGAAATTATTTTATGAATCCTTTTCACTACATTATTTATAGTCTCTTTCTAATTATTTAATGACATTTTAGTAATTTTTTTCATGTTATTGACACTTAATTTTGGTAATTTTTTTCATCTTGAACCCCTAACCCAAAATCTTAAACCTCGAATCTCAAATCTTGAATCTTGAACCTTGAACTCTAAACTTAAGAGTTAAGATTTAGGGTTCAAGGTTAAAAATTTAGAGTTTAAGGTTCATGGTTTTAAATTCAGGATTTAGGGTTCAAAATTTTGAATTTGAGATTCAAGATAAAAAAAAGGCCAAAATTATATGTTAATAATATAAAAAATTTATTAAATAATTAAAAAGATACTGTTAATAATATGATGAGAAATGTTGATAACATAATTTCTCGTATATTCATAAAATACTTTTAAAATTAATATCCAATAAACTCGAAAATTAAATCCAACACCTACGACCCTTTTCTATCTCGAGATTATAACCTTATTCACGAAAAGAAAATTCAATTATGTCTTCATTTTTATTCTATCTTTTAAAAGAAAAAGATGCTCTAATAAAGCAATAATAATAATAATAATAATAATAATAATAATAATAAACCAACCATGGGGAGAGATGCTGTAAACCGTTGTGAAATTAACCACCTTTGCTAGCCACATGCTTAGCACTAATGATTCAAACCTATGATAATGAAAATGGAGCCTACCCTCTCTTTTCCCAATTTTCAATGACACATTTCATTTCATAGAATTTAAGCAATCCCAACTAATTAAATGATTAGTGCCCAACTTTATGGTTGTCCTATTATGTTATTTCTACATAATTTTCTTCTTATAATTTCATCTCATACCTCTTTTTATCTTTTCAAATTATATTAATTTGATTACCAGTAACGTTGAAATTTGTATATAATATATAAATAAAATTTTAATTTTAATTTTTTGATTTAAACTTAAAATGGTGCGGGAACAATGATATGTGTATTTACATCTAAACTCTCAAAATCAACAAAAAAAAAATTATGCCAATGGTCGAATCAAATGTTGAGATGTATATTTATTGGAGTTCATTAGTTTAACAAATATGACCTCATAAAATCTCTTGTGTTTGGTTTGATAATTAGAATGTTCACCGTTTCAAGTATAATTTGAGTTCGAGTTGTACTAACTCCTCTTGTAATTCAACCGAAAAAAATGAACTTATTATATATAGATATCAATCATTAAAAAAAAAAAAAAAAAAAAAAAAAAAACAAGGTGAAGCTACGAATTTCAAACTCACGTAAAAAGAATACTCCCAAGGGAGAAGGAGAGGCAATGAAATGTAATGTTGGCTTAAAAATTGGACATCCAATCAGAACCAACAAGTGGCCGGTGGGTGGATGTTGACACCTCAAATTCAGCTTGTGCATGGGCATAGATGAGAAGAAACAAACTCATACCAACACCACAGTTGACCCTTGTTCACAGCTTGGCCGTTGCCTTATCTTGCCTTGGTCATATATAAAATGCAGTCTCTGGTACAAAAGAATGTTTGACTGGAGGTATTGGGATGAGTGGAGCAGGTGTGATGTGTGTAGTCTCAGACGGTAGTCGTCTCTGCCAAACCCCATCCCCTATTTGATAATTTCGCTGATGTAGAAGGCAAGGCATGGCAGCCCATTAGTTGCACTGTGAGAGTGAGTCATCTACCAATAACTTCAACCCACCACCAGCAGGCCGTCATCTTTGAGTATAGGCAGTGCATGAATCCCCGTTGAATTGAAGGAGAGATGGTCACTGCTCCAATCACACCTCAATCACATCCACCATTTGAGTTTCCACGGCCGCCTCTCTCTCACATGTGCTGTCACCCAACTGCCTGCCACACTTCTCTTTACTATTTGTGGCCCGCCCCCGTGCTCCCTCCGCAACTTTTGGACTCTGCTCTGCTCTTTTTATTTCCGTCCATATCTCGTATTCATTAATCCCTCCTCGATTTTTAAATAAATATCTAAATAATTTTTCCATATTCAAAAACTCAAACACCTTTTGTCCTTCCTATTATAGATACAATAATTAATTCGATATCTAATTATATTTTCGAATAGAATGAAATTTTAGGCTTGCAAAATCTTGATTTTTTCTCATCAATGATGTTGACCCGCAAAATCATGGTATTGGAATGTAGGTTAGTAAAATATAGGTATACTAAAAAAAGCAAAATACCTTAAAAGCTGTGTGTTGCCTGATGATCAAAGTGTTCACTATTTCAAATATCACATGAATTTGAATCGTGTTAATATATTTTTGGTAGAACTTTAACCTCCTCTTATAGTTCAAAAATAAAATACAAAATATCTTCATTTCTTAACCATGGGTGCAGAGTTATAGTTACCTAGCAGTTAGAACTTAGGTATTATATTAAATAAATCTTTTTTTAAATAAATATCAAAATTCAAGATCTATGATAGAAATTTAACATTTTAAGTAAAATTTAAGGTTTAAAGCTTATAAATAAAAAATTAATACCGAAAGAGTTATATCTCTTTTATTTATCTAATTCAATTCAATTTCAAATTAAATTAGAAGTAAATATAATTATCATATTCTGAAAAATGAAAAAGAATAAGAAAAAAAAACCTTTAGCAGCCAATGGGTGCAGCATCAAGTGCATTGTTCACCTACCCTAGTTTGGACCCAGCTTCCTCTCTTTTTTATTATCGTCAAAAACAAACCCTCCAAAATAATCATAAAACATTTTGCTTATTCCAATATATTTCCAGAGGAGACGTTTGTATGCATAGTAAGGGGGACGATCCCCTTTTTTTTTTTTTTTTTTTTGTTTTAATGTAGTAAATTGAAATAAAATGTGAGATATTTAAATTATTTTTGTGAAATGAAAGGGAAGAATAATGTATTTAACAGAAGAGGTGATTGATGAGGAGAGAGAGAGAAGGGCAAAAGAGGAGATAATAATAATAATAATTAAAAAAGGGAAAAAGATGAGGATGACACTTGGCATTTGTCAAGGGAATAAAAAAACGTCATTGGCTAGTCGGCGGCATTGGCCACTCAGGCGGAGGAGCCGAGCTAGAGCTTGCGGCTCCGGAGCCAGATAACAGATCGGCGAGAGTGCTCATGGCTCGAACCTGCATCTCAAGTGCCGCTATGTAATCAGTTGCTTCTTCAAGAATTACCGGTAACGATTGCTTCCGGCAACCGGGAACCAATCTGCCTAGGACCTTTACTTTTCTTTGAACAGTCGGTACACTTTTTGCTTTCAATTTCAAAACGCTAACTCTCGGTTTCTTCGACCGGCTAGTCCTTGTTGCGGCAGCAACGGCAGCGGCTGATCCTTTCTGTGATCTCTTCTGCTTTCTAAATTTCAGTTTAAGCCGGCTCGTCAAAATGGCCCGGCTCCACCTGGTTCTCCCTTTAGCAGCAACCGCCAACACTCTATCAGCCGCTTCACGGACAGCTCGACCACCGCGTGGAGCCGAAGGAGAAGGAGTACCGAGACTGACCTGACTCAAAGCTTGAAGAAGCTTTGAGGAATAGATTTGCTGCTGCGCCTCTGATTTCCATCTGGCATGATCTTCCTTTTGGCTCCGTTGAAGATTCTGTTTCACCATAGAATTCTTCTTCTTTTTCCTTTTGCTACGATCAGTATTTGTGTTCGTCACTGGATTCGTTATCAACGATGCCATCTCACCGGACAAAACGCCTTATTATTCTCTCTCTCACCGTACGATTCGGTGAATTATAACTGAAACTGTCTGGAAAAGGAGTTAAGATTCAGAATTTTTAGATAAAAGAAAAAACAGATTCAAATCAAAATTCCACAAAAAAAAAAATATTACCGATGTGATGAAGAGGCAGTGAAATTTGAGAGAAGAAAGATGGTAAGAGAAAAACGGAATCGATAATTTGTTGTTTTTTAAAGAGAGAGGAGAGGCGGCGTTAAAATTACCTTAGAAACGCTTATTTATTGCTTATGGGTTGGAGGATATTGGGTTTGGCTGAAGTGGATGCGACCTTTGGTGCAGTGAAATGGTAAGGGCCGGTCCAAATGAGCCGGGATTTGCTGATAAGCCATAGGGGGCTCGCCTTGGCTTCCACCCTTCCTTAGCTAGCTTGACACGTGCATTTTGTATGATGAAACAAACCACACCACACCCTTGTTGATGCATAATATCATAAGTCGCAAATTTAAGGTTTTATAAACTTTAGTGCAAGTTTTTTTTTAATCAATTTTTATATAAAAGTAAAATAAGACAAAAATACATTTATAATATTTTATTTAATTAAATAAATGATTAAATAATTTGTAACATCAACTCAATCAAAATTTAATAGTAAAAATACATAAATGTATATTTTTATTGTGGGGATTTTGATTCAAGGAGAAACGTTGACTCCCTCGTCAGGTTTGTTATTGGGCTTAGAGTATATGTCTAGATTATATGAGTTAAATCTCATAAAGAGAAAACGTTGAGATTTTTTTGGCGGTGAAAGCATTTTTATTTCGTGAACATAAATACTCGAATCCCAATACTAAACTATTTCCACATGGTTTTGGAATACTCTGCATTGGCCCTAAAAAAGAGAGTTGAGAAAGCTGACTTTCCACCAAAATTTACCTCAAAACCAAGCAATTCCACACAATTTCAGTGTCCCAAAATATTAAAATTAGCAACGAGAAAAGAAGAAGGGAAAGAGAGATGAGGTGTGAAGGTGTAGTTGGACGTAGGTGTCGTGTTGGCTTCCACTAATTGACCGGGTGGTTCCCATTTTCACTCCCTGCAATGATTATTGGTTGATAATAATAAATTAATAAAAAAAGAGGCGGAAAATGCATGTGGGATGTGGGATGTGGGATGTGGGATGTGGTTAGGTGTTTGGGTGGGCACTTTACAATGGTTATGTTTGGGCTTTTGTTTTGTATTTTGTTGGGAGAAGCGAAGGAGGTTTTGGAATTTTCCCTACTTTCTGAGGTGTGGACGGTTATGCTCTGCTCCACATTTCATGCCATTCGGGGTCCCCCCATTTCTTCTCTCTTTTGCTTTCATAAACCCCATCCCATTTAAAAAAAATTCGGTTGACTCGTGAATTAATATAAATTAATTAAATAAATATTTTTTTATTTTTAAATAATTTTTATTTTTGGTAATTGAAACAAAAAAATAAAAATATTAATTCCTAGTCTTCTTTCATTATTCCTTTAATCTCTAAAAGAAGTTCTTTAAATATGTGCAATATTTCACTCCTTATTAAAGTTATTTTTGCTAAAGCATCTGTTACTTGATTGGACTTTTTAGGAATATAATTCAAAGACCACTTTTCTTTAAAGGCTAGAATCTTATTGGAGAGCTAAAAAACATTATTTATTCAGATTAAAGAGATGTTTTTATGCTTTTATCACTATTTTCTGATTTTCATCATTTTCTTGGCTCAATAATATCATTTACATATTTACCAAGCTAACTTCAACAGTCCAAATGCCAGATTATGATTGAATCTTATTTTAATAAGAAAAATAAAAAGTGGATAAATATTTATACATTTTTAATTAAATTTATCGAGTAATAATTTACACTAAATGGCCTGATTACAAGAATATTTTTTTCTAAAACCTTAATTACAAGGCTCTAGTCCGGTAGCCCAACCACAACCCCATCGACATTAATACTTTAATATAAAAGACAGCAAATAGTATATTATCCCAAATCGTTTACTCTTTTTAAAATATTATTTAATTTTTTTATTAACATATACTTAAATATAAAAATAAATTTTTGATTTTTTAAATATATTAAATATATATAATCAAAACCATAAAATTACTTTAAGCAATAGTTTCAATAAAATAGTTTACATCTATATATAAATATAAAACCAACCCTTAAACCCCGTGTTGACATGATGATCAGAGTGCTTACCGTTCCAGACGTGGCCTGAATTCAAGCCACTCTAGTTAGGGTTAACTTCTCCTCTTATAATTTATAAATAAAAAATAAAAAAATTCTTTGAAAGTTATTAAGAATAGATAGAAGTAATTTAGGCATTATCAATTTAATTATTTTAATTATTTATGCTTTTGATTGTTTTTTTAATTTGTTGGAAGTTATTTTTGTAATATTTATTTGAATTAATTATATTTTAAATGTTATATTTATTATTAAATTATTTTATTAGGTTTTTATTTTATTTTTTAATAATTTAATTTTTATATACGTGTGTGCATGCAACAAGTTAAATTGAATTTTTTTAAAAATTGAGAATATGAATAATTTTAAATTTTATCATTTAAACATATTAATTTAGTATTTTTTTAACTAGATTTTTATAATGCTTTAATTATAAATATTTAATCTATATATCTATTTATAATATTGTTTTATTGTTAAGTAAATGGTTTTTATTTATATCAAATTAATCTTTTTTAATTTTTTAGAGTTATGTATTATCGTCTTTTGATTTCTTTTGAAGGTTACAATTAAGATGAACAAGATGTTGATAATCGGGAGAGAGAAATAAGGTTGCTTGAGATCGAACATAGGCTCTCATGCCTACAACATAATGTTCTTGTCATTGGGTCAACAGGTTGTTCGCATAAGGTCACTTTTTAAGAAGAGTTTTTTTTTTTTTTTTTCCTCTTATTTAATTTTTGTGTTTCTATAATTTTTGTAGTTTAAGTTTATAGATATTTATATTTCTTTTTTTTTTTTCCAAAGCAAGAGTCATGGAGTAGTTTTTCTGCCATTTTCTTTTATTTTTTAAAAATCAATAAATTATTTATAATTCAAATTCTAAAATGTAAAAGATAATATGGAATGGAAAAAAATAAAAATAATTATATTTATATAAATGAAAACCCATTTTTTCTTTCCCTTGAGATAACAAAAAGCAGATGCCCCAAATTCTAATTTAATCAACAGCCAAAATCATTTTACCATGTGCATGCCAATTGATTTTTTCTTTTTCTTTTTCTAAAGATTAAGAATAATGTAATGAAAATTAGTTGACATAATGAGGTGCCAGAGAGACTGCCTCTCTTGTGTGCGACATAATAAAGCATGGTGAAGAGTGAGTGCTTCAAACATTTATTTTAAACCAGATTTGGAAATGGGGTTTCAACCCTAATTATTCCCTATACATTATTACTCCATCAAAATAAAATTGAAAAGCTATCTTACTTTATTTGGCCAAAGAGTTAATTCTCACCCCAAGTGGAGAGGACAACTACACATGGCTTGGGTCATTTATATAGGTTTAAATGTTTGTCTAAAAAATGAGAGAGTTTAGATAAAATACAAAATTTCAAAAATGAATTTAGGTAAAATTTAAAGCCCGCTTTTTATATGGGGCGAAACTTAGGCAATATTTTTTTTGGCTTGATTCCAACTCGAATGTTATGGTATAAAACAATATTATATTGATTATATATGTTAAATAATAATTATATATTTATATTTATATTAAATCACTAACTCAAAAAGAATTAAATCATTACGCAAAACCTTAAAAAAAATTACTCAACTGAATAACTCAACCTAGAATATAAAATATAAAATTTATATTTAATACAATAAAAGATTTATTACATTTATTTGTGTTTTTAATATAATAAAATATTTACTATATTTATGGTAGTAAATGTTTTGAAAAATTAATTGTTATATTAATTGAAGTCGGAATATAAATGGGATACAAATATTTTAGAAAATAAAAGGACTACTGACACATAATTTTAAAAAAGTTTTGAGCAGATTTTTTAGGTAACATGACATGTATATAGCAAATATCAAGGGAGAAAAAAAGGAAAGGAAAGGAAGAGCAAACATGGCCCCATTCCTTGGTATGACTCCAAAAATAATGGAATGAAAAAGAGCAGTTTTTATAGCACGGGTTTACATGTACAATATCTGCTACCAAGATGTCATCTATACAAGCTTTGAGTTCATGTAATCATGGACAAAAAATTTGTTTTTTCTTAGGCCTTCTTCATTGGCAGTAAAAGGAATTGGATGTTAATTATCGAGTTAAACTTAAACTGTTAAAATAGATGAATTCATATCACAGCAGTACTTGGTTGAAGTAGTTCGTTAGTTAATCGAATTTTTTAATTACTATTTACAAATGTCGATTCAATTTTGAGTTTAGACTCAAGTACAAAGCTAAAGAATCGAATTGATCTTTTAACGAGTAAATAAGTTTTAATTAAGTCTATTAGACCGAGCTGAAGAATAATTTACTCTCTTTTTTTTTTTTCAAATCAAATTTAAGTTTTAAAAGCAAAACTTTTGTCAAATTTAAATTTCAAATTTTGAATTAAGCTCGAGTCAAATTCTTTTACAACTTAAACTTGACTCAACTCAATTGTATTCTAATTGAAGCCCTTGACTATGAAGTTACCTAAGATTCAATAAAATCCTAAATAAGTAAAAACGTTGAGCTTTTAACTATAAGTAGAGAGGTTAATTGAGTCTTAACTCAATTGGTATGAGTATTGTAGTCAATGCATGAAAACATATGTTCGAGTTCACTGAAACGCATCATCTTTCTATTTATAGATTTAAGAGAAACTCTAGATACTTTAAGACATTAAGCATCATAAGTAGAAATAAACGGAGTCAATTTCAGATTCATTAAATGCAGAAAAAGGTATAGGTTAATGATTAATCCAAATTTTAGCAGAAAGACAGTTATTAATGAAGAGCAAAGATACAATGATTATGTCACAATCCCTCATTCATAACTTAAATTTTCTTTAAAGTAGAGCTACACCTCACATAGGGAAAAAATAAAATGGGGGGTTTTAACTATTTAATAAGTTATATTATAGGTGTTTGTGGATTACATCGAATCTCACCTCTTTTTATACAGCTACGCCTATAAGATTTGTGGATAAATTACATGGGTTAAATTCTTTGTTTTTAGTAAAAATTATGGGTTTAATCTTTATATTTTTTATTTGATTATTTTTAGCTTTGTATTTTTTTAACTTTTAAAATTTCAATACTCATCAAATAATAATTGTTAAATCTATTAAGTAAACATTTGTCAAATCTATTCATTGATCGAGTTACTTGCCCAAGTTCAAAATCTCACCCAAAAATTTAAGGCCCGTTTTCTATATGGATTAAGTCTTGGGCAAGTTTTTTGGCCTGAGACCTAGCCTAAATATATCATATTATAAAAAATGTTATATTAATTATATATGTTAAAAAATAATTAAATATATATTTGGGGGTGTTTGGTAAACAAGTATTTTTTTAGTTGATTTGGACACAAATAGAGAATTGGAAAATATTAAATAATAATTAAATATATATTTGGGGCTTTTGGTAAACAAAATTTTGGATATTTTTTAGTTTATTTGGGCATAAATGGAGAATCGGATAGTCAAACCCTCTAATTGTAATGTTTGGTGAATAAAGGTTTAAAAGAGTTTGTAAAGCTAAAACCTCTAAAACCAAAAAGGCTAAAATGGAAAACTTTTTTCAACCGTTGATTGGGAATGAGATATGTGAAATGACATATCCGATCATGCTTGCTCAAAAATTACTCCATTTGCCACATGCTCTCAAACCTAATAAGGGTGCCAAGATATCAGCAGCCTCTATTCTCTCATTTTCACTTTCACCTCCAAAGTCCATAGTAAATCTCAAAAAAAAAAAAAATCTCCACCATGAATCTACAAAAATCAACATTGCCGTGAGAAATTTTCAATTGAACCCATTCATCCTTAAATATTTATGTACTTTTAATTTATTTTCTTATGCAACTTTATATTAATTGAAATATGCTACTTGACAAATTTATTTAAAGTGTGACATAATTATCACTAAAAATATAGTTTACAATTATATTGATACACTATTAATATTTATCAATTTCCATAAGGTTAATATTTGCAAATAAGGAATTTGAGAATTTTGTTTATTTAAATTTTCAAAAATATTCACTAATTAATTTCTATAATGGATGTTTTAATTCCTTGCTGATAGTGTTTTATTTCAATAATTTCACCCAATAAAGACTAAAGTATTATAAACAAATAAATACTTCAACAATAAAATGTAACACGCCCTTATTTGTCATTTTACACATATCAGCTTTCGACTATCAGCTAAGTTTTATTAAACACTTTCAAATGAATAGTTAATAGCATCAGTTGGTCAAATCAACCATTGCAATCAACAATCAGCTATCGGCCAATTACCAAAAGGGCCATTTATATTTATACTAAATCACTAATCCAATAACAATTAAACTCATTACCAAAACTTTTAGAAAAAAATTTCGAATTAAATAATCCAACCCAAAATATAAAATTTTAAAAATTATATTTAATACAACAAAATATTTATTATGTTTAAGGTAGTTTTTTTTAATATAAATACTTTTTAATGTATTAGAAAACTTTTATTTTAACTTTTTTTAAGTGCATTATTTTTTTTAAAAAATATTCTTAAATAAAAACTACTCTAAAAAATATCAAATATGGGTGACCTGGGTTGGGCCCGAGTTTACCTTTTATAAATTGGGTCGACTTTAGACTAAAAAAAAACCATTTTTGGAGCCAAGCTCGAGCTTGAAAATTTGGTCTGGATACCTTGTATGGGACTGACCAAGCTCGTGAACACCTCTAAGTTTTGTTATTTATAAAATCTGATGTGCCAAACATATTAGCATGTGTAATCTCATGTCAACTTATTATTTCTACATATTACTCACTGAAAATCCAGTTAATGAATTATTGATTATCATTTGCATTAAGACTAATATTTTAAACTTCAAAAAGTATAGGAACTTAAAATGATCCAATTGGATAAAAAAATGTGCGCATAGTATAAAACTAATAATTGAATTTCACCAAATAAATTTAACTATTAGTATTTAGGCCAAAACTAAAATTTCGAAATTGAAAAAATACAAAGATTAAAATTTACCAATTCAAAAAATATAACAACTAAAATTAATCAAATAAAAACTCAAAAATTAAATCCGCAACTTTATTCTAATAACAAAGAATAATAGTAGAATTTAATCTAATACACCAAACCCTAGGCTTTAATTCAGCTAATTGTGACACACATTGTACCAGCCCAAAATTACCTGGGCTCGCTTCAGCCCAAAACCAATACCCTAAAAACCAATCAACCCAAACCCATACACCAAATTAAACCCAAGCCCAAAAACATCTAAACCCACCTAGCCCAAATCAGAAGATAAAAAAATAAATAATAATAATAATAAACCCTAAAAGCTACTGTCCTATCTCCCCACTTGCCCCGCTTCGACTCGACTCTGCCCCACTCGCCTCTCTGCGCGCACGTCTGGCCCATCGCAATAGCGGTGCTCAAAGACCACCCCAAGTGTACCTGCAGCATTAAAACGAAAGGACAGGACCAAACAGAAAAGCAGGAGAACATGTATTTTTCTTTTTTTCCTTATTCTTTTGGCTATTTAAAGCCCGAGAAGGACATTGTATGGGGTTCACTGTTTTGATCAATCGAAAATACAAGAGATTTCACTAAAAGCAACAGAGAAATACAAAAACAGATTCATCAATATTAAATAGTTCTGCAAACGCGAAGACACGACGAGACTCGAATATCAAAATACAGAGATTTAAACACCAAAGCATCGAGGTTAAAAAAAGGTGATTTCGCTTTTCGGTTTTATCGTTAGTATCCTATTTTCAACCCTTTTTGTTTCAATACATGCAATAAATAAATAAAAAACTGTAATAATAAAAAAAAGAGGCGAATTTTACCTTTTCCGGCCACAGTGTGCGATGGCCGAAGCGACGGCGCCGGCGACCTCCGACGGCTGGATTCCGGCCGAGTTCCCCTCACCTGCAGAGAGGAAAAACAATAGGGAAGGGATTTTTTTTAAGAACTCGGTTAAAATGATTTTTTTAAGGGTTTTAGGCCTTAAATAGCCCCACGAAACGACGTCGTTTTGGGGCTGACCTTTAACCCCCAAAACGACGTCGTTTTGACCCAGGATCCGCGCGTTGACCCTACCCGACTGAAGGATCTGCGTGTTTTCACCGAGCGGGCTAATTGGGCATCCGGTCCTTCCGCGTTTTTACACTTTAAAATCAAGTTTTCTATTGTTTTAATTTTGCCCCAAGGGTTTCGCGCAGTTTGCAATTCGGTCCTATAAAACGTTGCGTTCAAACCGTTTGTGGAAAATTACGCTCCGAGTCCCTCAGTTTTTCGTGCGTGCCGCAATTTAGTCCCTCTATTTTTATTTTTTATAATTAAGCCCCCAAATTTTCATGCAATTTACCCCTTTTTTTATTAGTGTCATTATATTATATTTTATTTTCATATCTAATTAATTATATACTATTGTTATTGTTTATTAGTAGTATATTACTATAATTATTAGCTATTATTTCATTATCTTGTGTACATTATATGTGTATATATATATATATTTTACTATTCTCATTATTACTATTATATCTATGTATATGTGCATTATGTTTATCGTTATTATTATTACTATTTTTATATCACTATTCTTTATATAAATATATATATACACATATGTTTTTATCACTACTATTTATTATTATCATTGTTTTTATCACTATTATTGTCGTATTTGTTTATTTACTTATATATGTATATGCATATTTCTTTGTTCTGCTCATTACTATCTTTAGTATGCTATCACTATCATTTCTATTATTTATTACCATATTATTATTATTATTATTGTTATTATTATTATTGTAATATTTACTACTAGGATTATATTTTAATATTACTATTATAATTGTCCCTATCATTTTTATTGTTAGTATCGTTATTATTATTTTCTTATCATTTTATTTTCCATTACTTCACTATTGCTATTTTTATTATTTTACTATTACTATTATTATTATTATTGTTATTATTATTTGCATGTATATTATTATTACCATTATTATCATTATTATATCCAGGCATGTATACATTATATTACTATATTATTACTTTTATTATCTACTTCATTATTGCTATTAGTATCATATTATTTATATATATGTAGATATGTTACTTATCTTATACATATTACCATCATTGTCTTTATATATATACTATCGTTGTTATTATTATTGCTATATGTATCACCATTAATGTGCGACTATTATTATAACACTCTCATATTACCACTACTTATTATTATCCGTTCATTATTATCATCATTACTCTCATCGTCGTCTCACTAAATTTTTCCAATACCTCAATCTTCATAACGATCGATATTCCGTGTTAGCAATTCGAGCAAATCGAGCCCTAACTTACTGGGTTCCAAATTTTCTCATTCAAGCTAAACAACGGAAGACCCCTTTTAAAACTGCAAATTCAATTTTTAAATCGACATTCCGTATTAGCAATACGAGTGAATCGAGCCCTAACTTACTGAGTTCTGATTTCTTCTCGTTTAAAGCTAAACAACGGGATATCCCTTTTGAAATCGCAATTTAGATTTTAAACAAAACGCTTAATCTCGAAAATTTGAAATGTCGCGCCCTAACTTACTGGACTCAACATCTAGATATTTCGGGATAAGTTTCTTTTTTCTAAAATAGAGGCAATATTCCTAATTTGGATTTTCGAGAGAACGAGCCCTAACTTACTGGGTTCTGATTTCTCGTTGACAAATTGACGGAAGATCCTCTTCAAATGTAAAACTAAGTTTTAAAAGGCAAGCTTAGTTTCGGGAGTCTAAAGTATTGCGCCCTAACTTACTGGACATGATGCTTTATCTTTTCGAAAATGAGAGAGTCTTAACGCCCCTTCCAATTCCTTCAAGTTTTGGAAATAAAAAAGTATCCATTTTCAAATCATTTCAAAGTTTTCAACATTAGGACATCGATCAATCAATTTGGTACCAATTTCAGGCGTGTCGAGGGTGCTAATCCTTCCTCGCACGTAATTGACTCCCGAACCCATTTTTCTCAAATTTTCTAGACCAAAAGCATCGTTTTAATAAACCGAGACGTTTTATTAAAACAAAGGTGATCTGATCACACCCAAATAAAGATCGGTGACGACTCCCTTCCTTTTCATTTTCAAACCTCGAGTCGATCGCGTCGTTTACTGTTTTATCAAAAAATGGTTACGATACACATCACCAAGGAAAGAAAAACTCAATACTTAGGTTGGTATAGTGAAATCCACATCTCATTCAACCACTTCTGTATAAAGAGTTTATAAGCATGCATTTGGTGACACCATCTATGTTACCAGTATCTAATAATTGTGTTAGATATATATGAGATTTGAAAAAAATTTCTAAGTAAAAGTATCGTGAAAATCTTTATACTAAAATTTGGATTGTATTTTAATATTTCTATTTAAAAAATAGACAAATTAATTATTATACGTTAAATTAGAAAGCAATGGTTGTTTTGTTAAAAATTGTATCCATTGTTACTGTTAAAAATTGGTTCATATACGTTAGCATAAGGTACTCGTGGCATGCCACATGTAACTATTCGGTTATTCTGTCAATCACGCCAGTTTTTAATCGTAAAAGTGGATGAAATTTTTAACAAAAATTATCAATTTACTTTTTGATCTAACATACATAGATTAATTTATTTATTTTTTAAATAAAAGAGACAAAATACAATATAACTCTATATTTTTACTTATGATATAGTATGTATTCTTATCGAAGTAGTGGCCTAAATTCATATAAAATATCTCACCATCTCCAAATTTCTGTCTACCTCATCTACAACACCCTACCATTCCTTGTACGTTGTCCTTCTATCATTTTATCCAACTATTTTATTTTCTTCAACAACTGTAATAATTGATGACATAAATATATAAAAATCATTCTACTTTTTTGAAAATTAAAATTTAATTTTTATATTTTAATTTTGAGATATTGAATCTCTGTTTTTTATGTAAAAAGTTTTGGTTTATTTGTCTATTTTTTAAATATATTTTTTTGAATTTTAATAATAATTTATTTATTTTAAATCGATCAGACCAATTGAATTAAGAATCAATAATTTGACTGGTTCGGTCATTAGTCTAGTTCCAAAAACATTGTCAAAATTTCAAAAAAGAATATTATTTACTTCTTGAATGGTAACAAGAGCCGTTCATGGACTATATGATCAAACCAACTTAACTCATTTTGGGACAAATTTGGGTTTACATTTTTCAACTTCTGCTGCTCATTCGGTCATTCCAATGTTAAAATATTAAATTTTATACTAATATTAATTTTTATAACTAAATTTAATATAAAAAAGTTGTTATTATTTTTAAACAAATAAATGATTTAACTTAGCCTTGCCCATAAACACTTCTAATAATAATAAAATCTCTCCAAAGTTTAAACTCTTTATTCAATCAGTACATCATATTTGAACAAATATTTTTTAATTTATTTCAAATATTTTATATATCACAAATAATTTTAATTAAATTTAATTACAATTATATGAAATATTAATGTAAAATAATTTTTAAATGGTTATACAAATCTAAATCAATTCAAATTAAATTGAAATATACTGTGCAATTTTTTTAAATGAACAAGACTTCATTTATTACTTTTGTATTTTACCAAAATGGAGTCCATTTCTATCTAACATTATTTTAAATAATGTATTTAGAACAAAAAAAACATTAAATTTAATCTAAACTTATTCAAAGTTTATATTATTATATAAAAGTTTTTTATATACATTATAATTAAATTTACATAAAAAAAGTTTTTTATATATAATTAATCTAATTTAAAATGAAAAAAAAAGTTCAAAATTGATTTAATATTAACCCAATGAATAGCTTAAAGTTTAGAGAAACCTTATTACCATTTATAAAGTAAATAACATATTTTTTTCATTTTTCATTTTTTAAAATTATTTGAAATAAAATATTCAAAATTATTTTTTATTTTTAAGAGTTTTAAAATTTTCACAATATTATATTTGTAATTATTTATTTTCGTTTAAAAATAAATATTAAATTAACAAAAAACTATAAATAATTGGTTCTAAAAAAGTTAGTTTACTATTTTCATAACAGCCACGTCAACAATTTTAATAATAAAATTATGAAAAAATCAAAATCTTTAAATATAAAAATAAGAATTCAAGGACTCGAATTTACACTAATTTTAAAATTTTTAAAATTACATATTTAAAACCATATAAAACTAGTGGATGCATGTGATCTAAGAACCATATTGAAAGTTGCTCCTACTACAATTTTAACTAACTCTTGTCTTCTCACTAATATTTTTACAAAACCAAATATGAAAGCCATCATCTGTTTTTGTCTTCTCCACCTCATGTCCTTCACTTTCTCGCCTAAAACATAAAATTCAGCCTTGGGATTGCAGGAAAGTGGAGCAAACCTAATATAGACACAAGAAAAAGGACACCCTTTTACCATCTCTGGCCTCAAATCTTGAAATAAACCCTCATGGTTCAAGTGTCAACATAGAAACGCAACTTCAATGGCTATTGGAACATCGTACTTGATAATGGCGTGCTAATCGACACAGTCACATAAAGCTTTGATCTTTGGCTATAATATATCTCAATGGTGCTTGCAGTGGTTTTGGCTTTCACTTTTATTTGCTCTTATTTGGGCTAAACCTACTATGTTAGTACTCCAACCATGAGAGTCCGATTCAAGAGTGAAGACACAAAAGATTGTAAAAACATGTCCTTTTGCATGTTTATCAAGCTTGCACCATTTTCTTGCGATTCCAGCATCAAATTTTGTGTTATAAGCAAGAAAGTGAAATGAAAAAATAAGGTTGAAAAGTGGAAAACAGATGTTGTTCATATTTGGTGTTTTGAGAAGACAAGGTTGTGTTTATTGCTGTTTAATCAAACTCTAATTTTTCTAATTTGAATGTTGAATATATATGGGTATATTTATTTTAAAATTTTCTCTAAAGTTCAAATCGTGATATTTCTATCCTCTATTCCTAATATTAAATAAAATAAAATTATCAGATGCGTAAAAATTCTTATTATATTTGTATAAAATATGTCAAAATATGAAAGTTTAAAACAAATAAAAAATATAAGAGACATAAGCCGAAGAGAAGCAAGCTCTTATTATAATTTTTGCCTTTCTCTAAGCCATTTTCTAGGCGGTACATACACAAACCTATGCTAACATTCATTTGAATTCGGGTTGAATTCAAGTTTTTGCGATAATTAAATTCAATTATCTTAATACTTTATTCAAGTAGTTTAATATAAAGGTGCTCATAGACCAGATTAGATCTAATTAAAATTTTAGGCCTATTTGCTAGAATTAGGTTCAATTCCGTCTAAAAATAGGTCTAAAAGTTTGCCAAAGCCCGACTAGGATAAAAATGCCAAAATTCGAATCCGGCCCGCCCGTATTAATTTATATATATTTAAAAATATAATACATCAAAAATACTAAAAATATTAAAATAAATGTCTCCCAAGAAATTAAAAATAAATTTAAAAAAATATATATACTTAAATAACATTAAGATAGATGCAACTTAATAAGTAAATGCCTCTAAAATAATAACAAAATTAACAATAAAACAATAGTTATACAATAACAACAAAATAGTAGCAACATAATAGTGAAATGATTACAAAATAAAAAAAAATAGCAAGAAAATAATAAAAAAATAGCATTTTTTTTTGTATATCCGGGCCAACTCGAGCAGAAAAAAGTCTTATCCAAAGCCCAACACATTTTCTAAACAAGCCTTATTTTTTACTCAAGTCCATTTTTTAGCCTATATTTTTATCTAAACACTTATTTTTTGAACATGCCTTTAAGCTAGTTTAATAGTTTATCAAGTTTTTTTTTATTTTAAACATTTAAATATCTTTTATTAAATAAATAAGTTTTAATTGAGTATACTGGACAAAGTTAAAAAATAATTTAATTTTTATCTTAAATCAAATTTAAAAATTAAAAATTTCGAATTGAACTCAACTTCATAGTTAAGCTGGACTATAAAGTTATATAAGGTTGAGCAACCTAAATAAGTAAAAATACACTCAGCGTTTAACTGTAAGTACAGAGTGACAGCAACGTACTCCATAAATGCTTATAGGAACTTAGCCTTTGTTTTTACCTTCTAAATTTCTCTAATGATCCCAATAAAGATCCTTTATTCGGCATCACAAGTACAAACAAATTGAGTCAATTTTAGATTCATGAAAAGTTAAATCTTGATGATTAATCCAAATTTTAGCACAAAAACACTTGATGCGAAAAGCAAAACATTCAACGATTATGTCGCAATCCCTCATTGATAACTTCAAATTTCATTTTATTATACTAAACCTTGCTTTTAAGTACAGCTAGACCTCTCATTAAAAAAGGGGCTTTAACTATATTATAGGTGTGGGTGGATTACATCGAATCTCAGCTCTTTATGTACAACTAGGCCTCAAAGTTTAGTTGTATTTATTCATTCTTAAGTGGGTATTAATCATGCTCTCATTCGTAAACAAACAAAAGTTTTGTGGATTACACCAAACCCTTAACTCTAAAATCCAGCTAACTTCCCTCAGGTGACTCACATCACTAGAAGAAAAAATCCCCTACTTGACATGCTTTAGTGAATTAAAAATTAATGATTCCAAGAATTCAATCGGTGGTATAAAAAAAATAGAGGAAACTGTTATCAGTCTATAAAAAAACTAGAAACCCAAAATTACAAAAAAGAAAAACTCAATTAGTTGTGAATTTTTTAATATTTATTTGTTTATTATTTTTATAAATTTTTTAAATCCAACATCCAACCAATTGGATCAACTAAACTGAGATTCAACTACGAGTTCAGTTTTTACATTATTACTCACTTATCCCCTGATGCAACCACTTTCACAGAAAGAGTTTATAAGATTTCATTTGGTGTCACCATCTACGTTACCAATGTTTTATCTTTTTTTTTTTTTTTTACTCTCAAGAATTTATATTTAATATTGTGTTTGACACATAATTAAATATGTTTATCATGTATGACCTGTCATAATTTTTTAAAAAATTTAAATATAATCATATTAACTCCATATCTAATGATTCACCATCTCAGAATCTTCCCATTCCTTCTCACAAATTCCTAATTATCACCCCTTTAAGGCAGTCCTATCCTATTACCTAAATAGTTTATTTACTTCAAGGATAGTAATAGTTGATAACATAAATATAAAACTTGTCCATTCCTGTGAACTAAGAGCCACTGTGAAGTTGACTGATCTTGCTCCTACTACAATTTTCATGCAGTCATGCTTTCTTTTGGTTGCATTTCATTCGAATAATGCGAATGATAGTTTGACTTGTTTTAGCTAAGTCTAACAAACAAAAATATGAAACAGTGATAGCTTTGAACATTGGACCCACTACTGAATACTAAACAATACAGCCACACACAAGCTATATGAAGAGGTCAAACTATATGGTCTTGACAGTCTAGTTGCAGGAAAATAAATCTGGGCATGTCAAATATCTAAATACACTATACTGGTAGTCAGACAAGGGTACCAGCACAAGTATGTTTATTTTTCGTAAGTTATTCCATGTTTTTGAAGGGTCATTAGAAAATCATTAGACAGAAGTACTTCATAAAAAATAAGAGCCAAAACAACGTACTTTCAAATTCTTGGAGAGTTCTCAACCCAAAGAATAGACTTTAGTTGTTAAGCGTGAAGGGGCATGAAGTTATTACCATGCAATAAACAAGTTCAATTATTGACCAATTCATTAAATCATCATCAGTTAAGGACAAATAAAGGAGGTAGACATGCATATCTATGCAACCAGACTGCCGTACTTATTGCTAATTTAAGTCTTCAGTGACTATCAGTTTAAGCTTTAGCATGTTACCATCTAAGCTAAAGTTCAAAAAAAAAAAAAAAAAAAAAAAAAAAGGTTGAAATTGGCATCCCTGATTTTCATAATTGCTAGAATGGTGCGGGGATTTTCTGGGACATGGGTTGTTCGGTAAAATTGTGACTAGCAATAAGTTTAGAGATCTTAGAATAAATCAAGCATCTGAATATAAAAATCATTCAACTAATTAACACTTAATTAATATGTGCAATATCAGTCTTATTAATATGAAATTATGAAAATGATCAGAGCAAGACTATACACATTGAAACTGTAACATGTCATCAAAATGGAGTGACGAAGATGATCCGAAAATCCAAATCCAATTAACATGAAAACAGTAAAAGTTACCTTCAAGTTGGCGGCGGTCCCGTGAAAGAGCAAACGAGTCTTGAATAGCAGAACAAATACAAGGAAAATAAGGAAACCGCAACAACCCAAGTCAAGAAGCAGAGAAATCGGACATGAGCATTTCTAGAAACAAGTTCCTGTAGCTTATCTATCTCTTGAGGCATAGTGTAAAACTCCTTAATAGTGAACTCGATTAATGCATCTAGAACCTTCTTGGATTTGTTCTCCACGTGAGCAGAATTCAATGCTTGGAATCGAGCTTGTTTAAGACGATCCAGAAAAATCTCTACTTCCGCTAAACCAGTCTTTGAAAAGTCAATTGGCTCATCCCTATTTGCAGCGCTTATCTTTGAATAAGGACCGATTTCAGATGATATGAAAGTTTCTGATGAACTTGAAAGTAATGGATTCGATGTGATGGCAATGCTCTGAAACAGAAGCAAAGAATTTAACAACGGAACCCACCTATTATGCATTTTTCATTTATCTAACCAAAATTTCGAAAATATTATCATAATCTTCTGCAAGGAACTTGGAATATATATATAATTTAGAAGGGAAGAAAAAACTACGATTCATCCTTGAGAACAGTTTTTCACGGAAATTTGAAATTTATTTTACCGTGCTTATTGACGGTTGAATAAAGTATAAGTAAAACTCATAAACCATTATTTGAAATCAATAACAGAGATTAAGCTTATTCGCGCATTCAGATTAAAATTTAATTTAATCTACCTCCTGCAATTCTTACTCAAATATATACACACATAAAAAGCTAAGTAAATAATTCGTACCTCAGTAGTTTCAAAGTTGAAATTAGCATCTGAAACGGCAGAAATTGAAGAGAAATCAATGGACTCTTCAGAAATATTAGGTAAATCATCTTCGTTCGGCGAAATGAATGCTTCGATTAGACTCTTCTGAGCAATCTGCAAGGGAAACAAAGAAAAATAAATAAATTAGCTCGCAAATGCAGAGGAAACAATGACGAGAGGATATTGAGAAATTATTGGTCAGAATCACTGACCTTCTTTGAAATTTTCTTCGCCGGAGAATCATTTGATCGGCTATTGGCTAGATCTAAAGATCGTCGGTGTTCTTTTCGCGGAGTTTGATTTTCTTTTTCTTTCATTTTGAAAATCTCGTTTTATTTCAAACTCATTTCTGGCGGGAGGCTTTCAATTTCAAATTTTTAAGAACTCCGCTGAATAGAGCCGGGCCTATTTATAGATGATAAATGGTGATTAAGAACTATAATTCAGCAATTTAGGCCCTTAAATATTTTGGGAGTAAAAAAATTACTTTCATGAAACGGGCCACGCTGAAAAAGCCCGACCACAATAAGCTAACAGTCCTCAAACACAACAAATCAACGAAATAGAATAATTTTAATATTTTTTCCTTTATTTACTTAAAATTATGGGTGAAATTGGCGTTATGCTTTGAAAGCTTGAATTTCCATTAAAAAAAATTGTTTTTGAAAGTTTGTGAAGTTAAAAATACATATTAAATATTATCTCTTACTGTCTGCAGAAGCCCATTTTTGGCCCGGGCCCGTTACAAACCAAATGAGGCCCAATAACTAAAAATCCAGAAAGGAGAGCCCAATCTAATCGGCCCAATCTTTAAAATTTTAGCTAGTGTTTCTAAAACCCTAGCCCTTGGTGCCGCACGCCCACACGCCAAGATCCACCGCCGCTCCACTCTCCCTCTGCTTTCACCACTACCACTGCAAAAGAAAAAAGAGAACAGCAAGATCACAAGCAAAACAAGTGGTAGTTGTTTATTCATTTTTACCTATCGATATTCGGCTATAAAGCCTAAGAAAAAATGTATTCAAGGCCCCTTTTTTTTTTTCGAAATCAATACAAGTGAAATAGTCTTAAAAAAACTCGAAATATACCAGTAGTTATCTAATCTCGAAAGAGGAGAGTCAGATCTGAGGTGAGGTGACCACATCTTTCGATTCAAATCTCTTTGTTTTTATTTTATTTTTTTTTGTAAATACACACATACATATATATATGCACTATTTCTATTATAAAAAAAACTTACCTTTATGCGATTTCAGGCCACAGACGCTGTGTGCATTTACAAGCATGTGGTCCTCGCGGAACTGGTTGTTCTCCAGAGAGAATAGAGAGAAAGGAAAGAGAGAAAGATTTTTTTTGAAAAAAAACAGCAGCAAAAAAAAAAAAAAGGGAAAACAAAACGGCGCCGTTTTGGGTTGGGAGCCTAGGCGCCAAAACGACGCCGTTTAGGCCCCAACCTCGCAGGCGACCGACCCGGCCGAGGGTCGCAGGTTAAGTTAAATGGGCTAATTGCCCTTTTAGTCCTCCCGCATTTTCTTCCCTTCCTAATCAAATTTCCGTCATTTTCAAATTTACCTCAATATGTTTGTTTTCGTTCCGATTTAATCCTTAACCAAACACAGCGCATGGGAGTTGAGGGATAATTTCCCTTTCGGTCCCTCTGCTTTCGTGCGCATTTCGAGTAGGCCCTCCCCTCTTTATTTTATTTCGAATTGACCCCAAAATTATCCTGTTAGATTCAATTTGACCCCCTTTTTAGTATTTTTGTAATTATTATTATTATTTGCTTATATGTTGTGCATTATTATTATATTTATATTATTACTTTGTACATATATCGTACATTATTATTGCTATACTTATATTATTTTTGTGCGTATTTTGTACCATCGCATATTATTATTATTATTATTATTATTATTATTATTATTATTATTATTATAATGTTATGTTATACATATTTCATACTATTATTATTATTACTATATTATTTACTATTACTACCATTATTATATTATTACATTGTACATATCTCGCATTATTAACTATTATCAACTTTATTATTATTTTTATATACTTATTACTATATACCGTTATTATTACTATACTACTATTTCATTATTATCATAT
The DNA here is from genome assembly GCA_025503065.1 of Gossypium bickii. NCBI lineage: Eukaryota > Viridiplantae > Streptophyta > Magnoliopsida > Malvales > Malvaceae > Gossypium > Gossypium bickii. The sequence goes on along the minus strand of CP106710.1, from coordinate 11,845,014 downwards.
TCACTATTATTATATTATACACATCATTTGTAATAGCCTAAATTTTCAGTGGTGTCGAAATAGTGATTCGAGGTCACTAAATCCGACAAGTGAGTAGAAAATATTATTAATTTAGTGAGTATAAGTTAAATGTGAAGTTAGAAAAAAAAAAAATTAGAATCGAAAACGAGGTATCGAGACCTCGGAGATTTTTAATCTAGCCATAAATGTTTTATAAATATTTATGGAGTGTTAATAAGTTAGTATTAAAGTTTCGTCAAGAAATTTTAAAGTTCCGATAGTTAATTGAACAAAAAGGACTAAGTTGTAATAAATGCAAAGTTATGAGAAATGATTAAATAGTTTAAATGATAAAAGAAAGAGGGCTTAAAAGGCAAATAGACCTAAGGTCTATTTGGGCTGGACGGCAAGGGCATGAAACCAGAGAAAATAAGGAGAAATAAGGGTAAATTTGGAATATTGCAAAATTTACTTAATAAAGCTAGGACTAAAGTGGAATTATCTAGATTTCTCTTGATTTCTCTTCATTTTCTTCAGCTTAAAAACAGCCATGGGAGAGAGCTTCAAGTTGGTTTTCATACTCAAGCTTCATGTAAGTTTAATTCTTGCTTTCTCCTTGAAATTTCTATGTTTTTGGACTTTTACAATTGGATCCAACTTACTATGTCATTAGTTTTTGATTCTATAGCTAATTTTTAAAGTTGATGTGGATTATTACTGGAAGAATATGATGAATAAATATTGATTTGGAGCTTTAATTTTGTTATATGATGATATTATCAAGTGAAATTGATGAAAATGGGTTTTAGGACCTAATTGTGAAATAGCTGAAATTATGGCCTAGTGTTAAAATTCTGATTTCAAAGGTTATGAAGTAGTTTAAAATGATAGAGAAAAGTATTAAATGAGAAAATTAACTCAATTGAGGGGTTAATTCAAAGAAGGATCTGAATTGTATAAATTGTGGAATTAGGGACAAAATAGAAATCAACATGTTACACTAAAGCAGTTTTGGACAGCAGCAGTTGTCTAACTTTGAAAAATCACCAAAAATTGTAGAAATTGAATTAGAAGTTGAGATAGATATTGAATTAAAGCTTGGGAAGTCTACATTTTGAGATATTTAAAGTTTTACAAGACTGGTTTAGAATAACTTCGTGATCCTCTGTTCTTACTTTAAAAATTCACTAAAAATTGTACAAAAATAATTATGAGTTATAATTTATATTTTTAGAATCCTGAATGAGTCTATTTTCAATAGAAATAAACGTGAACATCATCTGAATCTTGTATAAAGAGATAATTAATTTTTAGTGAAGAAGGGTCAGAACTGCCAGACAGCAGAACAGGGGTGACTTTGATGAATAAACTGTACTAATTGGCCACACCAAAAATTCTGGAAAAATTATGGTAATAAGATATGTGAGTATAGTTTGAAATAAAATTAACGGATCTTAATTTGGAGTTCTGTAGCTCAAGATAAAAATAATTTAGTGACTATGACACGGATGGACAGCTTGAATATTCACATGAGTAAATAGTGAAAATTATAGAAAATGTTACTTACAAGTGTGTTGTTTATACTAAGGATGTGGATGGAGAGGAGGAGGATGGAAAATAATATATGAATGACTTGTGTATAAATTGATTACATGCTCAATTATAATTGATATAATGTTTTATTTGGAATATTTATTATGAAATTATGATTATCGTTATAATACAAAAAATTGAAGTTGTGAGTTTATATGGCTAAATTTTAGTGATCATTTGTTAATTTTATGAATTTCATTATGTGTTATTTCATATGTATTGATGATCAAATTGAGCATTTGATTCGGTGACAACATGAATTGACGGAAAATACAATGGTTGAACCATGGCAACAAGTGATAAGTGATAGTTTCCGGCTACACTTATCCGATCAAAGACAAGTGAAAGTGAAAAGTGGTAGCTCCGCCACCGATCGATGAAAAGTGGTAGCTCCAGCTACCGATCGATGAAAAGTGGTAGTTTCGGCCACCGATCGGTGAAAAGTGGTAGCTCGACTGCACCGATCGAGTGAAAAGTGGTAGCTCCGCCACCGATCAAGTGAACGGCCACCGATCAAGTGAAAAGTGGTAGCTCCCGCTATCCGATCGGTGAAAAGTGGTAGCTCTCGGCCACCGATCGGTGAAAAGTGGTAGCTCTAGCACCGATCGATGAAAAGTGGTAGTTTCGGCCACCGATCGGTGAAAAGTGGTAGCCTCAACACCGATCGATGAATAGTGGTAGCTTCCGGCTACAAGTGACAAGTGATTTCGTGTAAGACCATATCCGGGATATGGCATCGGTGATTATCGGTGAAATTCAAGGCATACCGTGCAGAACAATTTCGTAAGACGCTCACTAATTTGACGGTTGGTAAGTGTTATATAGAATTATGTGATATAAGGAAATATGAGTTGATGATACATGAACATAGAACTTGGTTGATGAATGAGTTCATTTGTGATTATATATTTGTACACCCTTGAGTGTATTATCGTATGAAATGGTATTCGAATGAGTTAATGAGAAGAGTTCTAAAATGACATAATCTAAATTCAAAATAAAATATTATGAAAATGTACTTGGAATGTATTGGTATGTCTTGTGTGTGTTATTTGAGTTCATAATATGGAAAGTAAATGTATGTGAAAATATGATGTGATGATATCTGTACATGGAATTTATTTATGGATACATGCATCCTAATGGATTTTAGAGAACATTGAAATTGGGCTCAATAAGTGAGTTGCCAATTTAAATTGTAATTGGCAGGAAGAGTTAGTGAATTGCATGATTATGAGTTGTTACATGTATTTGTCAAAAATACGAGGAAATGATGGTAAATGATACATGGAAATATGAGACTATAATATATAAAAACATGGAATGTGTTTGATAAATGTGGTCATTCATAATTATAGAATTTTTGCATCTCAGGTGCACTATATGTATAAAGATGATGTTTCAAATGATTTGATAAGTAAAACTCAAATATGAAGTAGTTTGAAACCAAGACAAATTGTTATAAAAATGTATATGAAAAACAGATGTGCGATTGTTATAAGCTATATGAATACATAGGATGAAAAAGTACAAGTACAAGAGAAATTTAATGAGAATTGAGCCCATATACGTTTCTTGTTATTTATATGAAGTGTACGACTAACAAATCGTATTAAATATAAGGCTCAGTTGAATATCTTAAATTAGTTTTTATATGTATTAAATGTGGTGAAGAATAAGGATCAAATGAGTGAGAAATATGGCTTGAAAAATAGCATAATTTGTGAAAAATTAACTTTACCACACGGCCAAGCAACACGGGCGTGTATTAAGGCCGTGTGACCCAAGTTTCTCCACAGATGCAAGTCAGAGAGTTATACGCCCTAGAGGCTCGGCCATGTGAGCCACACGGGCGTGGAAACCTTGTAAATAAGATAAACTTAAGGATTTTGCGAAAAATTTTATACGATTTTGATTTAGTCCTGACCCAATCCCAATGCATGATTTGAACCTTAAGGGTCTGATAAAGGAAACTTTTACAATAAATTTTAACATTTGAGCGATAAATGGTTTAAATAATCTGTAAATGTTTCGTACTCTTGGTAATGCCTCATACTGCTCAAGCGCCGAACACGGGTGGGGTGTTACATTTAGTGGTATCGAGCTATGGTTTAGTCGATTCTCGGACTAACATAGTGTGTGTGCATGATCTAGCTATATATGCCATATGTGAACTGTGATAGTGTGATATCTCTCGGCTCTAACGAAATTATTTTGATAAGACAGAAATGACTTCCAACCGAACTATTATCGATAATGCTAAAAATATATATATATATGATATTGAGATGATTGAAATGTGCTTACTATGTATTGAAATGTGGAAAGGTATTAATAGAAGTTCATGATATGCATGTGTTAATGTGCTTAATGAGATAACAATAAGTTGGGAAATGTGGAAATGTGAAATGAAACAGAAGTCTATGTTGTGATAAGCTCATCCATGTATGTCGGTATTCATATGATATTATGTGCCTAACATGCTTGATTAAGTGAGCGTTATGAGTAAATTTACTTAAAATTCATTGAATGTATGTTTAGGTACACTTGTTTAAACAAGATAATAGAAAAATTCGTGTAACATGACTAAGTATGAAAATTTGTTTAAGTGAATTATGTGATTATGATGATATTACGTTGATGATGAATGCTGAGTCATATGTGTGTTTTTATGAGAGTCAAGTTAGAGGCTTTACGACCCCATCTCCTTACCAGTGTTACTTTATGATGGAAGTCCAGAGTCGGCAAGCAGTGTTTTTCTTCTGGCTTTATCTGAGGAATCATCAGTATCCTTATTATTATTTTTATGAGTTATGTTCTCGGATTTTCGGTATGGTATTGTATCTTGGTTTTCCTATCATTCATACTTCGTAAATTGTTAATCATGGCTTATCTTTAAAGTGTGTTCTTTAACTTGTGATAAATATGTCTGTTATGATTATATTTTTGGTTTGATCATAGAAACATGGTGATTCTAGTATTTGGGTTTCTCTAATTTTCGTGTAAGGAATTGATATCGGAAAAGGTATAAGTGGTGAACATATTTGAATTTCTCTGATCAAGGAATTTTCGAGGACTAAATTTTTAAAGAGGGGAGAGTTGTAATAGCCTAAATTTTTAGTGGTGTCGAAATAGTGATTCGAGGTCACTAAAATCGACAAGTGAGTAGAAAATATTATTAATTTAGTGAGTATAAGTTAAATGTGAAGTTAGAAAAAAATAAATAATTAGAATCAAAACGAGGTATCGAGACCTCGGAGATTTTAATCTAGCCATAAATGTTTTATAAATATTTATGGAGTGTTAATAAGTTAGTATTAAAGTTTCGTCAAGAAATTTTAAAGTTCCGATAGTTAATTGAACAAAAAGGACTAAGTTGTAATAAATGCAAAGTTATGAGAAATGATTAAATAGTTTAAATGATAAAAGAAAGAGGGTTTAAAAGCAAATAGACCCAAGGTCTATTTGGGCTGGACGGCAAGGGCATGAAACCAGAGAAAATATGGAGAAATAAGGGTAAATTTGGAATATTGCAAAATTTACTTAATAAAGCTAGGACTAAAGTGGAATTATCTAGATTTCTCTTGATTTCTCTTCATTTTCTTCAGCTGAAAAACAGCCATGGGAGAGAGCTTCAAGCTGGTTTTCATACTCAAGCTTCATGTAAGTTTAATTCTTGCTTTCTCCTTGAAATTTCTATGTTTTTGGACTTTTACAATTGGATCCAACTTACTATGTCATTAGTTTTTGATTCTATAGCTAATTTTTAAAGTTGATGTGGATTATTACTGGAAGAATATGATGAATAAATATTGATTTGGAGCTTTAATTTTGTTATATGATGATATTATCAAGTGAAATTGATGAAAATGGGTTTTAGGACCTAATTGTGAAATAGCTGAAATTATGGCCTAGTGTTAAAATTCTGATTTCAAAGGTTATGAAGTAGTTTAAAATGATAGAGAAAAGTATTAAATGAGAAAATTAACTCAATTGAGGGGTTAATTCAGCAAGGACTGAATTGTATGAATTGTGGAATTAGGGACAAAATAGAAATCAACATGTTACACTAAAGCAGTTTTGGACAGCAGCAGTTGTCTAACTTTGAAAAATCATCAAAAATTGTAGAAATTGAATTAGAAGTTGAGATAGATATTGAATTAAAGCTTGTTGAGTCTATTTTCATATAAAAGAAACATAGCAAGCAAAGGAAGTCTACATTTTGAGATATTTAAAATTTTACAAGACTGGTTTAGAATAACTTCGTGATCCCCTGTTCTTACTTTAAAAATTCACTAAAAATTGTACAAAAATAATTATGAGTTATAATTTATATTTTTAGAATTCTGAATGAGTCTATTTTCAATAGAAATAAATGTGAACATCATCTGAATCTTGTATAAAGAGATAATTAATTTTTAGTGAAGAAGGGTTAGAACTGCCAGACAGCAGAACAGGGGTGACTTTGATGAATAAACTGTACTAATTGGCCACACCAAAAATTCTGGAAAAATTATGGTAATAAGATATGTGAGTATAGTTTGAAATAAAATTAACGGATCTTAATTTGGAGTTCTGTAGCTCAAGATAAAAATAATTTAGTGACTATGACACGGATGGACAACTTGAATATTCACATGAGTAAATAGTGAAAATTATAGAAAATGTTACTTACAAGTGTGTTGTTTATACTAAGGATGTGGATGGAGAGGAGGAGGATGGAAAATAATATATGAATGACTTGTGTATAAATTGATTACATGCTCAATTATAATTGATATAATGTTTTATTTGGAATATTTATTATGAAATTATGATTATCGTTATAATACAAAAAATTGAAGTTGTGAGTTTATATGGCTAAATTTTAGTGATCATTTGTTAATTTTATGAATTTCATTATGTGTTATTTCATATGTATTGATGATCAAATTGAGCATTTCAGTTCAGTGACAACATGAATTGACGGAAAATACAATGGTTGAACCATGGCAACAAGTGATAAGTGATAGTTTGGCTACACTTATCCGATCAAAGACAAGTGAAAGTGAAAAGTGGTAGCTCGGCCACCGATCGATGAAAAGTGGTAGCTCCAAACACCGATCGATGAAAAGTGGTAGTTTCGGCCACCGATCGGTGAAAAGTGGTAGCCCGCCACCGATCGCTGAAAAGTGGTGGCTCCGCCACCGATCAAGTGAAAAGTGGTAGCCCCGCGCACCGATCGATGAAAAGTGGTAGCTCTAGCTACCGATCGGTGAAAAGTGGTAGTTTCGGCCACCGATCGGTGAAAAGTGGTAGCCTCGGCTACCGATCGATGAATAGTGGTAGCTTCGCCACAGGTGACAAGTGATTTGCGTGTAAGACCATATCCGGGATATGGCATCAGTGATTATCAGTGAAATTCAAGGCATACCGGTGCAGAACAATTTCGTAGGACGTTCACTAATTTGACGAAGTTGGTAAGTGTTATATTGAATTATGTGATATAAGGAAATATGAGTTGATGATACATGAACATAGAACTTGGTTGATGAATGAGTTCATTTGTGATTATATATTTGTACACCCTTGAGTGTATTATCTGTATGAAATGGTATTCCGAATGAGTTAATGAGAAGAGTTCTAAAATGACATAATCTAAATTCAAAATAAAATATTATGAAAATGTACTTGGAATGTATTGGTATGTCTTGTGTGTGTTATTTGAGTTCATAATATGGAAAGTAAATGTATGTGAAAATATGATGTGATGATATCTCAGTACATGGAATTTATTTATGGATACATGCATCCTAATGGATTTTAGAGAACATTGAAATTGGGCTCAATAAGTGAGTTGCCAATTTAAATTGTAATTGGCAGGAAGAGTTAGTGAATTGCATGATTATGAGTTGTTACATGTATTTGTCAAAAATACGAGGAAATGATGGTAAATGATACATGGAAATATGAGACTATAATATATAAAAACATGGAATGTGTTTGATAAATGTGGTCATTCATAATTATAGAATTTTTGCATCTCAGTGCACTATATGTATAAAGATGATGTTTCAAATGATTTGATAAGTAAAACTCAAATATGAAGTAGTTTGAAACCAAGACAAATTGTTATAAAAATGTATATGAAAAGCAGATGATGCGATTGTTATAAGCTATATGAATACATAGGATGAAAAAGTACAAGTACAAGAGAAATTTAATGAGAATTGAGCCCATATACGTTTCTTGTTATTTATATGAAGTGTACGACTAACAAATCGTATTAAAATAAGGCTCGATTGAATATCTTAAATTAGTTTTTATATGTATTAAATGTGGTGAAGAATAAGGATCAAATGAGTGAGAAATATGGCTTGAAAAATAGCATAATTTGTGAAAAATTAACTTTACCACACGGCCAAGCAACACGGGCGTGTACTAAGGCCGTGTGACCCAAGTTTCTCCACAGATGCAAGTCAGAGAGTTATACGCCCTAGAGGCTCGGCCATGTGAGCCACACGGGTGTGGAAACCTTGTAAATAAGATAAACTTAAGGATTTTGCGAAAAATTTTATACGATTTTGATTTAGTCATGACCCAATCCCAATGCATGATTTGAACCTTAAGGGTCTGATAAAGGAAACTTTTACAATAAATTTTAATATTTGAGCGATAAATGGTTTAAATAATCTGTAAATATTTCGTACTCTTCGGTAATGCCTCATACTCTGTTCTGGCGTCGAACACGGGTAAGGGGTGTTACATCATTATCATTATTGCTATTATATTCACTATTATTGTCATTATATTATTATATTGTATATATATTCTATTATTCTTCTATTATTACTATGTTACCATCTTTATTATTAGATTATTATTAGATTATTATTAGATTATTATTACTACTACATTTATATTGGTATATTGTATATATTTTCTATTCTTACTATTATTATTATTACACTATTATTTGTATATACCAATCTCATTACCGCTATTATTATATTCGTACCCGTATGTTGTATATATCGCATATCGCGTATCACTACTAATATTATTATTATATTATTTTTACCACATCTATATTAATACATATTATTATTATTATCACTATATTTATATTATTTATAGTACATATTTTGGTATTATTATTAATTTTATCGTATTATTATTATTTATTATTACATTATTATTATTGTGTGATTATTATTTTTATCCGCGTCTTATGACTTGTATACATGCTTATTATTGTTATTTGCTTTAGTTTTATTATTACTTCTGTTATATTCTTTTCCCATTCATTTTATTTTTCGCTCCCATTATTGTTATCCATATTAACGCACTTGTTACGTGTCACCACGTATATCAGTATTGTAACTTATTTTTACATTTTATTGTAAATGCGTGTCATATTAATATAAGATGGCTTCTTTTCGTGAATGTGATATTCCTTATTTAGAAATTTGAGAGATTGTGCCCTAAAGTATTGGTTTGCAATTTTCTCGTTTAATCTAAATATCCGAATATCCTTTCAAGCAAGTACATTTTTAACAAAAAGTTTATTTTTGGGAATTCAAAATGCTGTGTCCTAAAGCATTGGATGTGATGTTTTGATATTCCAAAGTAAGATTTTCTTAGCCGAGGCAATGTTCTGTGTTTAGAAGCCCGAGGGATTATGCCCTAAAGTATTGGGTTGCAATTTTCTCGTTTAATCTAAATGCTCGAATATCCTTTCGAACAAGTATATTTTTACAAAAAAAGGCTTATTTTTGGAACTCAAAATGTCATCTCCTAAAGCATTGGACATGGTGTTTTGTTATTCCGAAGTAAAGTTTTCCAAAAGCAAGGCAATGTTTTATATTTAGAGGTTCGGGAAAACGTGCCCTAAAGTATTGGGTTCGCGGTCCTCTCGTCCATCTTTAAATAATAGAACGTTCCTTAAAGTAAATTTATAAATAAAAAGAGGAAGTTTAGTCTCGATGGTCAAAAGGGGTGTCCTAAAGTATTGGACACGACATTTTGCCTCAAGACGGAATAGCCCCTTTTATATATCTTCGATTTCTTTAAGAGCTATCAGTTGACATCAGCATAAAAAAGGATCTTTTTAATTTTTCAAATTTTCGACATCAAGGCATTAGATAATCAATTAGGTACCAATTTTTGGGCGTATCGAGGGTGCTAACCCTTCCTCGTAAACGTGAACCGACTCTCGAACCCGTTTTTCGACTTTTCAGAGACCAAAATCGTTGTTTTAATAAATTAAATGGTTTATTTAAAACAACTACTTTTCAAGGTGACCCAATCACACCTCAACAAAAAGGATTGGTGGCGACTCCCATGTTTTATCATTTTCAAAACCCAAGTTCGATCCACGCCCTTTTCAAGAGCCGAGAGGGGTGGTTTCGACACTGTCTATTCATCAATGATATTCATCATATATTCAAAGTTGTAGGATCCATTTTCAAAGTTGTAGGATTCATTTTCAACTATGAATGTGTGATATAAGTGGAGGCTTATGCTCTAAAAATGACTGAGCCCATAGCCGGTATGTTAGGTACATGATTTGTGTATAGCATGGCTTTACTAGCAACAGTGGAATTCATAGCTTAATTAAAGAGTTAATGATATTGTAACAGCCCAATTTCAATAGTGTCGTAATAAATGATTTGAGATTTCTAAATCGACTTAAAAAGTTAGAAAACTTTGTTAATCGATAATTATAAGTTAAGTGTGATTTTGGAAATATTTTAAAATTAGTGAATTTTGTGAACTAAAAGAATTAATTAGAAAAATTGGGCCAAAAACAAGGTATTGAGAGCTCGAATTCATAAAGTGAGCCATAAATATTTCTAAAAATATTTATGGAGTGTCATTAAGTTATTATTAAAGTTTAGTTGAGAAATTTTAACGTTTGGATATGTAATTAAATGAAAAGGACTAAATTGAAAAAGGTGTAAAAGTTGAATTATAGATTAAAAGAAATTATGAAGGACCAAAATGGTAATTATACCATTTTGTAAAGTTGATATGCGGTTAAGTATGAAAAATCTGAGATTTTTTTTAAAGTATGTTATTATATTATATATTAATATTATATTATATTATTATATTATTATATTATTATATTATTATAACATTATATATATACAAACAAAAACAAAAGAAAAGAAAGGGGAGAATACCAGAAAAGAAACAGAGAACAAGCCGAAAGCAGGGGAAGAAAAAGGGGAAAGAAAGAAAAAGGAGAAATTGATGGTTTGAAGCTTGGAAGTTTAATTGGTAAGTTAATTTAGTCCTTCTCTTTTAATTTTGATGCTTTATAAGTTTTAGAACAAAGTTTTGATGAATTTAAGTTGAAGTTTTTGAAGTTTTAAAGCTGTTGAATATAGCATATGATGAACAAAAAGATGAATTAGTGGTTTAATTGAAAGAATTTGAAGTTAGAATTGGGTAAAGGATTTAATTGTAAAATAAGCTATAACAAAACTGTTTTGGACAGCAGCAGTAGAGTAACTTTGAAAAATCACCAAAAATCGTAGAAGTTGAAATAGAAGTTGAATGATATATGAAATTAAAGCTTATTGAGTCTACTTTCATATGAAAGAAACAGGGAAAGCAAAGGAATTCTGTAATTTGAGATATTTATATTTTTGTAAGACTGGTTTAAAGGGATTTCGGGATCCCCTGTTCTGAATTTGGAAAATCATAAAAAATTGGAGAAAAATAATTATGGGCTTAAGTTTATATGTATAGAATTATGAATGAGTCTATTTTCAATAGAAATAAACAAGAACATCATATGAATTGTGTATGGGGAGATAATTAATTTTTAGTGAAGAAGGGTCAGAACTGCCAGACAGCAGAACAGGGGTGACTTTGATGAATAAACTGTACTAATTGGCTAGGCTAAAAATTCTGGAAATTTTATGGTATGAATATATGTGAGTCTAGTTTCAGTAAAAATTAACGGTGCTTCATTTGGAGTTCTGTAGCTCCGGAAATAAATAATTTAGTGACTATAACTCAAATGGACAGTTCTGAATATACTTATGAGTAATTAATGAAATTATTGACAATGTTACTTATAGCATGTTATATACATTAAGGATGTGGAATGGAGAGGAGGAGGAGGAAAATATGTATGAATATTTAGGTAGTATGGCTAATTTGAAATGTTTTAGGCTCAGGGACTAAATTGAATAAAAGTAAAACTTTGTGATTAATTTTGTAAAATTGTGAAAATGATCAATTTGCATAAAATGGATTATTTTATTATTTAAAATTGCAAAACTGAATGAAATTATTAATTTAGATTAAGATTGACTGAAAAATCAATGAAAATAAAAATTTCCAAAGTGCCACGAATTTTGATATTTCGCAAATTCAACGAGGTAAGTTCGTGAACTTAATTAAGTGATATAAGGAAATATAAGTTGATAGTACGTGAAATATTGATATGATAAATTAACTGTTTTATGTTTATAAAGAAACGGCAAGTGAATGATATTTATCACGACATGTAAATATGAGATTATCTTTAATATTATAATACAAGGTAATTAAGTATGATGAAACGAGTAATAAATTCAAGTAAGGCATGTCGATAAAAATAAATATATTTAAGGACAATATGTTTGATTTTGATTGGTTTCAAATATAAATGCTAAATGAAATAAAATGTCTGTTAAATAAATTTGTAATCCGGTAATGCCTCGTACCTTATTCCGGCGTCGAATACGGGTAAGGGGTGTTACAGATATCCTCTCATTGGCATTGTGTGGATTGATAAATATGGAATGTGGTCACGGATTGCTGGTTCTTGAACGAGCAATTTATCACAGTCATTTGTAGACAGTGATCATATTAATCATTAAGAAGTCACAATGATGACAATGAGATAAAATAGGATTATATTGAGTGAACATGTTTAACTCAAAGGAATCAATGATATCATATGAGGGTAACACACACATGACGAGGTCATTGGACAAAATAGTTGGATGAATTGCTTTCGTAAAAAGTATACAATAAGGAGTTTTCAATTATGGTGCTTCTTGTAGACTGACTCCATGATTAAATAATTGTGAATTATCAGAACGATACTTCTAGACATAATTGCAATTACCAGAGCCTAATTGTATATGTTTGATTGGTCCCTCCGCAAGCTCAACAAAAGCTCGATCGGATTGCATTTGAATCAAAAGAAAATTCTACGACTTTGGAAATAATTTAATTAAGTCGATTTATTCGACATGGAATTAAATTAGGTAATCGTGAGAATTGTTTAACTATAGAATTTGGTTAAAGAATTTTATTGAAAAATTAATTTGGAAAATCTAAGTGATTTTTAGAAAAATTATTTTTAATCAAGTAAAATTAAATTAATCAAATTAATTAAAATTAATATGATATTTTTATAAATTAATTTTCAAGTCAGACAATTAGCCCAATGGGTAATTGAACTTGAAAATTGGACCTAAGATCGTAAATTGGGCTCGGGAACCCAAAATCGAGACCAAGACTCAAAATTGGTCGAACCGGGCTGACGGTTCAACCGGTGGCTTGATGGATTGATCGGGTTATCATTGACCTAGATCGAACCAGTAGCAGCCGAACCGGCTCGAGGTGCCCTAAGGGTGTCGCACATGTATCGTTCAATTTTATAGCGGAGGGGTCAATCAAACTTGTACAATTAGGCTCTAGTAATTGCAATTATGTCCAGAAGTATCGTTCCGATAATTCGCAATTACTTAATCATGGAATCAGTCCATAAGAAGTACCATGATTGAAAACTCCTTATTTTATACTTTTTACGAAAGCAATCCATCTAATTGTTTAGTCCAATGACCTCGTCATGTGTGTGGTACCCTCATATAATATCCTTGAGTCCTTTGAGTTAAATCCGTTCACTCGATACAATCTTATTTTATTTCATTGTCACCATTGTGTCTTCTTAATGATTATTATGATCATTGTCAACAAAAGACTGTGATAAATTGCTCGTTCGAGAATCATTAACCCTGACCACGTTTTATATTTATCGATCCACATAATGTCAATGAGAGGATATCATTAACTGTTTAATTGAGTTATGAATTCCACTGTTACTAGTAAAGTCACTCCATACACAAATCATGTACCTAACATACCGGCTATGGGCTCAATCATTTTTAGAATATAAGCCTCCACTCATATCAAAGCACATGAGTTGCATACGCATGGTTAGTGACTAACTTAGGATTTAAGTAAATCACACCTTGAACGTCACAAGTGAATTAATTCACAAACGGGTTCAGAATGAATTCATCTTGGGTCTAATCCAATGTATCATTCTATTAATGGATACATCTATATCTCTACTCGTGGAGTCAACTGCTCTGGTAACCAAGACTAGCCATCTCCCTAATTGGAATTGTAGACGACATAATAATCATTCTCGGTATTTGAATCAAATGCTCATTTTGATTCTTTTATGAGATTATAGACTCATTTAGATTATCTATTGAAGTAAGTTGTCTTTCTCGCAATATAAGCGTTCTTATAAGGCCACTTATCTTCAGTTTGAACTTGACAATCAATGAGTTAATATTTGCTTCTCACAATTTTTTTATGCATGCAAAATATAAAAGACAGAAATACAAAAGATATAATAGTGAGATGTGAAATTAACTTTATTTATTTATTCATCGTTCAAATAAATAAAAACAGTTACATGTTTACTACAATATAGGTACATTTCCCAACAGTATCGTCACCTCATCACATATCAATCTCATATAGTGCGCAAAATAATCTATTGGCATGCTAATTGTATCCTATTTTATGTTCATTTGGGCTTGATATAATTAATCGTATACTTTTCAATTCAATTCACTTTCTAACCTTGGACCAATTTGCAACAATTCAAATATATTTATTTATTAAACATATCCCAATTCAAAAATCAATAATATATTACAAAGTTATACTAAATTAAATTGTATGAACTTATGTAACAGCCCAATTTTAATAGTGTCGGAATAGTGATTCGAGATTACTAAATCTGACGAAAAAGTTAGAAAACTTTGTTAATCGAAAATTATAAGTTAAGTGTGATTTTAGAAATATTTTAAAATTAGTGAATTTTGTGAACTAAAAGAATTAATTAAAAAAAAAGATTTGGGCCAAAAACGAGGTATTGAGACCTCGAATTCATACAGTGAGTCATAAATATTTCTAAAAATATTTATGGAGTGTCATTAAGTTATTATTAAAGTTTAGTTGAGAAATTTTAACGTTTGGATATGTAATTAAATAAAAAAGACTAAATTGAAAAAGGTGTAAAAGTTTCATTATAGATTAAAGAAAGTATAAATGACCAAAATGGCAATTAAGCTATTTTATTTAGTTGAGGCGGTTATTGTGAAGAAAATCTTAGATTTTTTTTATGTTTAATATTATATTATTATATTATATTATATTATTATATTATTATATTATTATATATAAACAAACAAATGGAAAGAAAAAAAAAAGGGGAGAGAAAGGAGAGAATTGAAACATAAAAGAAAGAGAGAACAAGACGAAGGCAGGGGAAAGAAAGAAAGAAAGAAAGAAAGAAAAGGAGAAATTGATGATTTAAAGCTTGGATGTTTAATAGGTAAGCTAATTTAGTCCTTTTCTTTTAATTTTGATGCTTTATAAGTTTTAGAACAAAGTTTTGATGAATTTAAGTTGAAGTTTTTGAAGTTTTAAAGCTGTTGAATATAGCATATGATGAACGAAAAGATGAATTAGTGGTTTAATTGAAAGAATTTGAAGTTAGAATTGGGTAAAGGATTTAATTGTAAAATAAGCTATAACAAAACTGTTTTGGACAGCAGCAGTAGAGTAATTTTGAAAAATCACCAAAAATCGTAGAAGTGGAATTATAAGTTTAATAAGATATGAAATTAAAGCTTATTGAGTCTATTTTCATATGAAAGAAACAGGAAAGCAAAGGAATTCTGTAATTTGAGATATTTATATTTTTGTAAGACTGGTTCAGAGGATTTCAGGATCCCCTGTTCTGACTTTGTAAAATCATAAAAATTGGAGAAAAATAATTAGAGGCTTAAGTTTATATGTTTAGAATCCTGAATGAGTCTATTTTCAATAGAAATAAACAAGAACATCATATGAATTCTGTATGAAGAGATAATTAATTTTTAGTGAAGAAGGGTCAGAACTGCCAGACAGCAGAACAGGGGTAACTTTGATGAATAAACTGTACTAATTGGCTAAACCAAAAATTCTGGAAATTTTATGGGAAGAAGATATGTGAGTCTAGTTTCAGGAAAAATTTACGGTTCTTCATTTGGAGTTCTGTAGCTCTGGAAATAAATAATTTAGTGACTATAACTCAAATGGACAGTTTTGAATATACTTATGAGTAATTAATGAAATTATTGACAATGTTACTTATAGCATGTTATATACATTAAGGATGTGGAATGGAGAGGAGGAGGAGGAAAATATGTATGAATATTTAGGTAGTATGGCTAATTTGAAATGTTTTAGGCTCGGGGACTAAATTGAATAAAAGTAAAACTTTGTGATTAATTTTGTAAAAATGTGGAAATAACCAATTTGCATGAAATGAATTATTTTATTATTTAAAATTGCAAAATTGAATGAAATTATTAATTTAGATTAAGATCGACTGAAAAATCAATGAAAATAGAAAATTTCCAAAGTGCCCCTAAATTTTGATATTTCTGCAAAATTTAGCTTGTAAGTTCGTGTAACTTAATTATGTAATATAAGGGAATATAAGTTGATTGTGTACGTGAAATATTGATATGATGAATTAACTGATTTATGTTTATGAAGAAGAGATAATTGAATGATATTTTTCATGATATGTAAATATGTGATTATCTTTAATATGTTAATATAAGATAATTAAGTATGTTGAGATGAGTAATAAATTTATGTAAGACATGACGAGAAAAATAAATATGTTTAAGGGACAATATGTTTGAATTTGATTGGTTTCAAATATAAATGCTAAATGAAATAAAATGTCTGATAAATAAATTTGTAATTAGGTAATGCCTCGTACCTATTCCGGATTGAATACGGGTAAGGGTGTTACATTTAATGGTATCAGAGCTTAGGTTTAGTCGGTTCTCGGACCAAACGTAATATATATGAAGTCTAGAAATGTATGCCATTATTAATATATAACTTAAAATATAATGTGATATCTCCAGACTTTGATGATATTTGTATCACTATTATTCAAACTTTATCATTATTATGTGTAATTTATTAATTATGTGTGGTAAGTATTTTATGATAAGTATTTAGTAAAATGATAAATTTAAGATTGGGTACTGAAAATTGAGACTGATACTGAACTAAATTATGGAATACTGAATATTATTTTGTGTACTGAATTGAATTGTGAAGTTATTGAATATTGTTATGTGTATTGCATTAAACTATGAAATTATTGATGTAATGAATTACTGCAATACTGTGAAACTGATTGAAATAAGAAGTGAAAATAGAATGAACTGGAATTTAGAAAGTTATTTAAATTACGTAACTGAATTATGAATTATTTGAATATTTGAAGGTAAATTAAATAAAGAAAATATGTGAGTAATTGAAATGTATATTGATTGGAAAGTAATTAGTGATTCTAAATTTGATTGGACAATAAATTAAAAATACGAATTGAATAAAAATGCATTAAATTATGAATATGTGTAAATATATGAATCGTGTATTGATTGAAAAGTGGTTGGAATTGAATCGAATTCTGGTTATATGTGAATATTTGAAATATGTATTGGTACTGAATTTTATACTGATTAGAAAATGGAAAAGTGAATTTGAAATAGGAAAAAAAAAATGAATGATTTGAACACCCTATTAACTTATCGGACTAGATTGGATACAAATGGCATGCCATAGGATTGGAATTGTTCAGGGAATTCTTCGACCTTGAGTCGATGAGGCACTGGGTGCCAATCTGGTGTGTTTGGTTGGATCCGCGTATCCGCCAAAGTCCGAGTCTTGTTAATAGGGGTAGGTATGAATATTAAGTGAAATTAAAATGAGAATTGATTTCCCTATTAACTTGTCGGACTAGTCGGATATAATTGGCATGCCATAGAATATGGAAGAGTACGGGTTTTGAAACTTATCGATCAGCACTTACGCGTCGATCGCATTCGTTATCGCATCGATTCGACACTTTGTGTGTCCATGATATCGTTATCTTATGCAATTACTGATTCAAAGCACTTTGTGTGTTGAATATCGACATCTTTATTATCGCATCGATTCGATACTTTGTGTGTCGATATCGTTATCTTATTCATATTATCATTCTGATTCAAGCACTTTGTGTGTTGAATATCGATCATTATTATCAGCATCGATTCGACACTTTGTGTGTCGTATACTGTTACTGTTACCGTTACAGATTCAGCACTTTGTGTGTTGAATATCGACATCGTTATCGCATCGATTCGACACTTTGTGTGTCGATACTTATACTTGTGTACCGTTAAGGCACAATGTGCCGTCTTGGTGTGTTTGGGTTGGAAACGTGTATCCGTCAAAGTCCGGATTGTTAATAGGGTGAATAACTAAAATGAGAAAAACTAAATAAAATTGATCGATTGAACTATTGAAAATATGAGTAAGAAATTATGAGTTGAATTGTGAATCGAATTGAAATGTGAGAATTGAAGTATGAACTTAAGGTTCATAAATTTGCTAAAATATCGCTTTATTGATAATGGAATCAGTTGAATAAATGAAATAAGAAAATTGAATGAATTTGACCGACTGAATTATTGATGATGACGAAAAAGTGGAATTGTGAATTAATTGATATATAAAATTGAAAACTTGAACCAAAGGTTCATAAGTTGATTAGATAATATAGATGATATATGATGCTATTTGATGAAAGACTATTGTTGAGGTATGAAATTAAAGTATAAATTAACACACATGACTTATATTGTTACATGTTTGATGTCTATTATTTAATATTAAATGTTAAATTTAAATTATGCATACAACAAGTGAAGTATGAGGTAAGTGTTATTATTGAATTAAATGGAAATTGAATTAAGTGATGGATAAATATTAGTATTGAATTGTATATTAATGAGAAAGTGAAATTAAATTTAGTTGTGAATAAATTGAAGTGAAATTGAAATTGAAAAAAAAAATGATATGTGAAGCACATAATAAGAATTATTAGTAAATTAAGAATGACTAGTAAATTTTGAAATATGTTACATATATTAAAGAAAGAAAAGATATAAACATACACGTTTTTAGTACAATGGTTAAATTGTAAAATATGTAAAAGCATTATGTTAAAATTGTAAAAGGGACATGCGTGCATAATGTAATTTATCCAAGTAAATGAGATTAGATCTACTAAGATTAGTGGTATACCATTAAGAGACTCTAGCGTATTCTCTGATAATAACACTTTGGTACTCATCAAGTGCTATCTGATTAATGATACATTTCTATATTTGTTTCATATATCCTAAGTGTTCTGTTTAATCTATTGGGCATCTTATTAAAAAAAAAAGAAGAAGAAAGAAAAAAAAAGAAAAAAAAAAAAGGTAAGTAATTTTTCATTTATAAAGTATAGGTAAGTAATTTTTCGTTATAAAGTATGTTCGCAATATTGAATTAAAATTAATTGCAAACTGAAAGGATATGGAATGGATAAATGATAAACTAGATAAATATGTGCACAAAAGAGCTATAGAATTATAGAAATAATGAAGTTCATGATCGAAATAACAAGGAAATTTCGAGGACGAAATTTTTTTTAGGGGGGAAGAGTTGTAACAGCCCAATTTTAATAGTGTCGGAATAGTGATTCGAGATTACTAAATCTGACGAAAAAGTTAGAAAACTTTGTTAATCGAAAATTATAAGTTAAGTGTGATTTTAGAAATATTTTAAAATTAGTGAATTTTGTGAACTAAAAGAATTAATTAAAAAAAGATTTGGGCCAAAAAGCGAGGTATTGAGACCTCGAATTCATCTGATGAGTCATAAATATTTCTAAAAATATTTATGGAGTGTCATTAAGTTATTATTAAAGTTTAGTTGAGAAATTTTAACGTTTGGATATGTAATTAAATAAAAAAGACTAAATTGAAAAAGGTGTAAAAGTTTCATTATAGATTAAAGAAAGTATAAATGACCAAAATGGCAATTAAGCCATTTTATTTAGTTGAGGTGTTATTGTGAAGAAAATCTTAGATTTTTTTATGTTTAATATTATATTATTATATTATATTATATTATTATATTATTATATTATTATATATAAACAAACAAATGGAAAGAAAAAAAAAAGGGGAGAGAAAGGAGAGAATTGAAACATAAAAGAAAGAGAGAACAAGACGAAAGCAGGGGAAAGAAAGAAAGAAAGAAAGAAAGAAAAGGAGAAATTGATGATTTAAAGCTTGGATGTTTAATAGGTAAGCTAATTTAGTCCTTTTCTTTTAATTTTGATGCTTTATAAGTTTTAGAACAAAGTTTTGATGAATTTAAGTTGAAGTTTTTGAAGTTTTAAAGCTGTTGAATATAGCATATGATGAGCGAAAAGATGAATTAGTGGTTTAATTGAAAGAATTTGAAGTTAGAATTGGGTAAAGGATTTAATTGTAAAATAAGCTATAACAAAACTGTTTTGGACAGCAGCAGTAGAGTAATTTTGAAAAATCACCAAAAATCGTAGAAGTGGAATTATAAGTTTAATAAGATATGAAATTAAAGCTTATTGAGTCTATTTTCATATGAAAGAAACAGGAAAGCAAAGGAATTCTGTAATTTGAGATATTTATATTTTTGTAAGACTGGTTCAGAGGATTTCAGGATCCCCTGTTCTGACTTTGTAAAATCATAAAAATTGGAGAAAAATAATTAGAGGCTTAAGTTTATATGTTTAGAATCCTGAATGAGTCTATTTTCAATAGAAATAAACAAGAACATCATATGAATTCTGTATGAAGAGATAATTAATTTTTAGTGAAGAAGGGTCAGAACTGCCAGACAGCAGAACAGGGTAACTTTGATGAATAAACTGTACTAATTGGCTAAACCAAAAATTCTGGAAATTTTATGGGAAGAAGATATGTGAGTCTAGTTTCAGGAAAAATTTACGGTTCTTCATTTGGAGTTCTGTAGCTCTGGAAATAAATAATTTAGTGACTATAACTCAAATGGACAGTTTTGAATATACTTATGAGTAATTAATGAAATTATTGACAATGTTACTTATAGCATGTTATATACATTAAGGATGTGGAATGGAGAGGAGGAGGAGGAAAATATGTATGAATATTTAGGTAGTATGGCTAATTTGAAATGTTTTAGGCTCAGGGACTAAATTGAATAAAAGTAAAACTTTGTGATTAATTTTGTAAAAATGTGGAAATAACCAATTTGCATGAAATGAATTATTTTATTATTTAAAATTGCAAAATTGAATGAAATTATTAATTTAGATTAAGATCGACTGAAAAATCAATGAAAATAGAAAATTTCCAAAGTGCCCCTAAATTTTGATATTTCTGCAAAATTTAGCCAGGTAAGTTCGTGTAACTTAATTATGTAATATAAGGGAATATAAGTTGATTGTACGTGAAATATTGATATGATGAATTAACTGATTTATGTTTATGAAGAAGAGATAATTGAATGATATTTTTCATGATATGTAAATATGTGATTATCTTTAATATGTTAATATAAGATAATTAAGTATGTTGAGATGAGTAATAAATTTATGTAAGACATGACGAGAAAAATAAATATGTTTAAGGGACAATATGTTTGAATTTGATTGGTTTCAAATATAAATGCTAAATGAAATAAAATGTCTGATAAATAAATTTGTAATTCCGGTAATGCCTCGTACCCTATTCCGGGATTGAATACGGGTAAGGGGTGTTACAACTTATCAGGGCTAAACAACAAAGATTGCAATATCAGAGACTAATCAACAATTTTCTCTCTTCCATGATTATCTACTGGTTATTGATTTATACAACAATTTATTTCAATTATCAGCCTCAATCACTTTATAAAAGTTCATTTGATGCATATGACTTCTTTAATGACATTTTTCACAATTTTCTAAACTTTTGCATTTTATTCAATTGAGTCCCTAAAACCGAAACAAGCTTATTTTTCATAATTAAGTAAAAAAAATATTATGAAGAATTCATTATCATCCTGATACAGCCCTCAAATCCTGAAATTTACAAGAAATTCATGTCAATTTCCATAATTTAACAATTTCCCTAAACATAAAACTAACCAAAATTACTTTATGATAAGCCATAAAAGTAACATGTTTTTAATCCCATTCTTGATGCGTTTTTGGATGATTTATTATGTGAATTACTGAATTTGATACTCCTAATCATTTAAATTCATGTTTCTATACTTAGGTGAGCATAAGAAAGCCAAAGGAGCGAAAAAACGAGCCAAAATCGGGCAAAAAGAGCTGTTTCTAGGATCCACACAGGCTGGCCACACGCCCATGTGCCATGCCGTGTCGATTTCACACCATGCTTCCCTGTTACGCAGAAAAACCCAATTTTTAGGATTTTTGAGCATTTTAAAGTTTATAAATACATATTAGAAGAAGACCTAAGGGAGGATACAAAGCTAAACGAAGAAAAGACTCGAAGAACGCAAACGGATTCAACTTAGAAGCAGGATCTCCTTCAAGATTGAAGATCTCCATTCAATTTCTCTCAAAGTTTTTGGGTTTCTTTATGTTTTGTTGTTTTCCTAATTTTGACATGTTTTCCCCCAAAAGTATGAACTAAATTCCCTAGATACCTAGGGAGGATGAAACTTAAGACGGATCTTATTATTTGATTTTTCTGAATTACATGATAAATATTTATTCTTGATCTCAATTATGTGTTCTTATTTCATGTTTTAATGTTTCGGGATATTAATTCATGATTGATGTGCTTATTCAGTGGAGAAAAAAGACTTGTTTAAGAGTAGATCTGGCATAATTGAGCGGAGTTGCATGCAATCCTAGAAATAGAACAACATAAACCTACCGGATTAGAGTCAAATCTAATAGGGGAATCCTTAGATCGAGTTAATGCGACAATAGGGGTTTTAATTAGAAAGAGATTTCAATTAATCAACCTAAAGTCAGTTATTTTTACTCTCGAAAGGGATATTAATATAATTTAAGGATTTCTACGGATCAAGACAAGTGAATAAATCGTTTAATTCAGATTTAGAATAATAAGTGAAGTCTAGGTGGATTCTTTCCTGGGTATTGTCTCTCTCATCAATTTTCTTCAAATATTTTCCTACTTTATTTTCTGTTTTGTCTTAGTAATTAGGTTAGTTAAGATTAGGTTAATAAATCCCTTCAATTTATTCGGCTAGATAATTAGAAGATAGTAACTACTAGTACTTTTAAGCCTCGTGGATGCAATATTCACGACTCACCATAGCTATACTACCATTCGATAGGTGCGCTTGCCTTTGTCATATTTTAGTTAGTTAATGACGTCATCAAGTTTTTGGCGCCGTTGTCAGAGACTAAAATATTATAAACACTAGATTTTTATTACTTTAGTCATTTTTATTTTTATTGCATTTTTTGTTTTAATTTTAATTTACTAACTTTTCTTTTATTTGCTTCTGGCAGGTTCCTTTAGTTTATGACTAGAAGAAACTCGTCAGGACCTGTAACACCCTCTAACCCCGAACCGTCATTGAAATAGGGTTACGAGGCATTACCGGATATATCAGACAACTTATGAATAATTCACAAATAAAATAATATTCATATTATAATTTAATAACTAAGTCTCTATAATAAACTCTCAAAGTCTAAAGTATGTATTAAAAGAGAAACGTGACTCGTTTAAGTATTTCAATTTTTTTTTTATAAATTTCGACAGCATTTTTGCTTATTTTCACATAAAACCCCATGCAATTAAAACCGTATTCATTTCAAACATAACCAATTCAACCAATTCATTTGACATATTCATTTAAATTTATCAATGTACTAATTAAATTGAAATGGATAAACTTCTTTCGTTATAATTCTTAGACTTGTAATACTAACATTTTTAACTATTTATATTCAAAACATAATAACATTTATACACATCCTATGTACATGCCACATTACCAAAAGAAAATATACATCACCAAAAGTTTACTGAAGTCGGGTCTGGCTATGGATGCTGGTTCAGTATTTGACTTCTACAACCTGCGCACGGAAACAACCGTACGCTAAATACATTAAATCACACACATACTTTTACATTATAATTATCATCACTTAATGAACAATTCAATCTTTTTATGTTATCATTTAATTATATACATACCATTCTTACTTCTTTATTTCAATTTTCACCTTTCACATATGCTATGTCATTCAAATTTAGTTTTATCAAGAATTTATTTCTTTTGTCCCTATTAACTTGACTCGGACTTGGACAGATACACGGATTCCAACCAACACACCAAGATGCGACACATTGTGCCTTAACGGGCACACAGCACCTAAACGATTATCGAAGAACGATAGTAGTAACGATAATGATGAATGATATTCAACACACAAAGTGCTGAATCAATAATAAAGAATTGATAATAGTATACGACACACAAAGTGTCGAATCGGTAATAGTAACAATAGTCGGCACATAAGTGCCTAATCATTAATCCGGCAAAAACCCGTACTCTTCCATATCCTATGGCATGCCAACTATATTCGACTCAGCCCGACTAGTTAATAGGGTTTCCAATTCTCAATTCAAATTCACTTTCATTTCAAAATTCACTTTTAATATTAAATCACTTTTCCATTCACTAATCAAAATACAATTCAATACTAACACATATTTCTCATTCAATTCAATTTTCTAAATTCAATTCAATAAAGTCACTTACCTCAATATTTACTTACCATAAAATAAATAAATTTAAAATTATTATTTAATAATAAATAACTTGAATTATAGTGATACAAACCATAATTCTCTTCGGATTTAATCCTCGACGATCTTTTCTTTTCTTTTTTGGATCGTTGCTTCAGGCTCGACATTAGCTACGAACAATTAAAATAATTTCACAATCATTAGCACAACACAATTTAATTCCTGAAATTTTTATCTAACTTTTACTTTAATTCCAAATTAATCCTAACTAAACCTATATATTTTTCTTTCTTAATTCATACCTTTTTGCTACACAATTTCTTGCCAAACTCACATTTAACCATCTAATTTTTATCATATTTTCATAATTTCGAACTTATTTCAATTTAATCCCTAAAACTCAAAACTTATAACTTAGTTTACAATTCAATCATTTATTCAATTCCAATCGAAATTTCTATCAAATAAACCCCCAATTCCATCATTTATTCAATATAAACCCTACTAAAAAATCTACTAACTTTCAAAATTTCAACTTAAATCCAAGAGTATTTCACTCTAGAATTCCCAAAACATCAAATTTATAAGAAAAGGACTTGATTAAACTTACCAATTAAACTTCACGCTTTAAAACCTTAGTTTTTCCTTTTCTTTTTCTTTTCTTCCTTCCTTTCTCTCTTTTTCGTTTCAATTTTTCTATTTTGTTTTTTCATTTCCTTTCTTTACTTTACTATATATATAATATAATAATAGTATAATATATAATGTAATAAATATTATAATAAATATTTATTTAATAACAAATACATATATCACAATTGTACACATATATTTCACTACATTTGTACATTTTCAATACCATACACTTGTCACCATTTAATTTATTTATCACATAAAAATCTTATAATATAATTATTTAATTAATAAATATCTTTTAACTTAAATACAAAATAATTAAATAATCATATTACAAATGTATAAATACTATTATTACATTTGTATATTTTTATCACCATCCATTTGTCAAAATCATATTATATTTATTATAAAAATCTCACAATATAATTATTTTTAAATCGATTTAATTTAATTTGTTTCTAATTAATTATTTTAAATCATGTATGCCGCCTCACTTATGCCAAATGGCCTAATTGTCATTTTGGCCCTTTATAAATTCTTCTAATCTATAATTCAACTTTCGCCCTTTATTCAATTTAGTCCTTTTTCCTAATTACTATTAATTAAGCTAAATCCACCTATTTAAAACTTAATTGCGCTCACTACTAGACTCATAAATATTTCTAATAATTATTTACGAACCCAATTTACTAAGACGGAGGCCCGATAACACACTTTTTCGGTGCCCACGGATTTTGGGTCGTTATAGGACCTCTAGTATTCGACAGTGAGATCGAAAGTACATCTCGCAGAAATCGTAGAGAAGCGAGGCAAAGTCGACAAAGTACAATAGAAGTGTAAGAGGATATTATTAATACCGAGGAGATGGCATAAAATCATAATAATCAGCTACCTTCTGTAGTGGCCGCGAATCCTACCCCTCGTACTACGTACGATTATGCCAAGCCCAATTTAACTAGGGTTGAATCAAGAATTGTTAGACTTGCTGTGTAACACCCCTTACCCGTGTTCGACTCCGGAACAGGGTACGAGGCATTACCAAATAGTACGGAACACCTACAGATTATTTAAACCATTTATCGCTCAAATATCAAAATTGATTATAAAAGTTCCTTTAACGGACCCTTGAAGTCCAAATCATGCATTGGGATTGGGTCGGGACTAAATTAGAATCGTATAAATTTTTTTTTTTCGTAAAATCCTTAAGTTTATCTCACTTACAAGGGTCCCACGCCCGTGTGGCTCACATGGCCGTGCCTCTAAGGCGTATAACTCTCTGACTTGCATCTATGAAGGAACTTGGGTCACACAGCCTTAGTATACACCCGTGTTGCTAGGCCGTGTGGTAAATTTAATTTTCACAAATTAGGCTATTTTCCAAGCCATATTTCACACTCATTTGATCCTTATTCTTCACCCACGTTTAATACATACAAAAACCAATTTAAGATATTCAACTGAGCCTTATACTTAATACGATTTGTTAGTCGTACACTTCATATAAATAACAAGAAACGTATTTAGGCTCAATTCTCATTAAATTTCTCTTGTACTTATACTTTTTCATACTATGTATTCATATAACATATAACAATCGCACCTCTGTATTTCATATACATTTTTATAACTATTTGTCTTGGTTTCAAACTACTTCATATTTGAGTTTTACTTATCAACTCATTTGAAACATCATCTTTACACATATAGTGCACTTGAGATGCAAAAATTCTATAATTATGAGTGAACACATTTATCAAACACATTCCATGTTTTTATATATTATAGTCTCATATTTCTATGTATCAATTACCATCATTTCCTCGTATTTTTGACAAATACATGTAACAACTCATAATCATGCAATTCACTAACTCTTCCTGTCAATCACAATTTAAATTGACAAATCACTTATTGAGCTCAATTTCAATGTTCTCTAAAATCATTAGGATGTACGTATCCACCAATAAATTCCATGTCTGAGATATCATCACCTCATATTTTCACATACATTTACTTTCCATATTATGAACTCAAATAACATACACAAGACATACCAATGCATTCCAAGTACGTTTTCATAATATTTCATTTCGAATTCAGATTATGTCATATTAGAACTCTTCTCATTATCTCATTCGGAATACCATTTCATACGGATAATACACTCAAGGGTGTACAAATATATAATCACAAATGAACTCATTCATCAACCAAGTTCTATGTTCATGTATCATCAACTCATATTTCCTTATATCACATAATTCTATATAACACTTACCAACCGTCACAAATTAGTGAACGTCTTACGAAATTGTTCTCGCTCCGGTATGCATTGAATTTTCTCGATAATCATCGATGCCATAACATAGCTATGGTCTTTTACTAGAATGCCATAGCTCAGCCATGGTCTTACATCTTCACTATCATTATGTCATGGTGAAACCACGAACTTATCCGTCAATTCATCACTTTTCACTAGAATGTCATAGCCCAGCTATGGTCTTACATCTTAAACACGTATCACACCGATGCCATATCCCAGGTATGGTCACTTGTAGCCGAAGCTACCACTATTCACTGATCAGGTAGCTGGAGCTACCACTTTTCACTGATCAGGTAGCTGGAGCTACCACTTTTCACTGATCAGGTAGCCGAAGCTACCACTTTTCACTGATCAGGTAGCCGAAGCTACCACTTTTCACTTTCACTTGTCCTTGATCAGATAAGTGTAGCCGAATCTATCACTTATCACTTGTTGTCATGGTTCAACCATGGTCTTTTCCGTCAATTCGTCTTGTCACTGAACTGAAATGCTTAATTCGATCATTTATTCAATTTTCATGCTTTTACATTATGCACGATTTTATCATCAATACATATGAAATAACACATCATGAAGTTCATAAAATTAACAAATGATCACTAAAAATTTAGCCATATAAACTTACAAGTTCAATTTTTGTATTATAACGATAATCATAATTTCATAATAAATATTCCAAATAAAACATTATATCAATTATAATCGAGCATGTAATCAATTTATACACAAGTCATTCATATATTATTTTTCCTCATCCTCCTCTACATCCACATCCTTAGTATAAACAACACACTTGTAAGTAACATTTTCTATAATTTTCACTATTTACTCATGTGAATGTTCAAGCCGCCCATCTGTGTTATAGTACCTAATTTATTTTTATCTTGAGCCACAGAGCTCCGAATTTCAAACCGTTAATTTTCCCTGAAACTACACTCACATATCTTCATACCATAAATTTTCTAGAATTTTTAGCTTAGTCAATTAGTACAGTTTATTAGTTTAAGTTCTCCCCTGTTACACAGTCTGACAGCTCTGACCTCTCTTCACTAAAAATCAATTATCTCATAGTAAGATTTTCATATAGTGATTCCAATTATTTCTAATGAAAATATACTCACTAAGGAATACAAAAATATAAATCATATCTCATAATTATTTTTATACAATTTTTAGTGAATTTCTAAAGTAAGAACAGGGGATCACAAAGTTATTCTAAACCAGTCTTACAAAAATTTAAATATCTCAAAATCTAGACTTCCTTTGCTTGCTATGTTTCTTTTATATGAAAATAGACTCAACAAGATTTAATTATATATCTCATCAACTTCTAATTCAATTTCTACAATTTTTGCTGATTTTTCAAATTTAGAAAACTGCTGCTGTCCAAAACTGCTTTAGTGTAACATGTTGATTTCTATTTTGTCCCTAATTCCACAATTCATACAATTCAGTTCTTGTTGAATTAACCCCTCAATTGAGTTAATTTTCTCATTTAATACTTTTCTCTATCATTTTAAACTACTTCATAACCTTTGAAAATCAGAATTTTAACACTAGGCCTTAATTTCAACTCTTTCACAATTAGGTCCTAAAATCAATTTCCATCAAATTTACTTAATAAAATCATCATATAACAAAATTAAAGCTTCAAATCAATATTTATTCATCATATTCTTCCAGCACTAATCCACATAAACTTTAAAAATTAGCCATAGAATCATAAACTAATGACATAGTAAGTTGGATCCAATTGTAAAAGTCCAAAAACATAGAAATTTCAAGGAAAAAGCAAGAATTAAACTTACATGAAGCTTGAGTATGAAAACCAACTTAAAACTCTCCCCCATGGCTGTTTTTCAGCTGAAGAAAATAAAGAGAAATGAAGAGAATTCTAGATAATTCCAATTTGGTCCCATACTTATTTAACTAATTTTGGCAATTTTCTAATTTTACCCTTATTTCATCCATTTCCTGATTTTCCACAGCTATTGCCGCCCAAAATATCTCCTTGGGGCTTATTTTCACTTTAGGTCCTTCCTCATTTGACAATTAAGCTATTTAATCCTTCTAGCAACTTTTATACACTTTTCAATTTAGTCCTTTTTATTTAATTAACCACCCAAACGTCAAAATTTTCTAACGGAATTTTAATACTACCTTATTGACATTCCGTAGATATTCATAAAAATATTTATGACTCGGTTTATAACATCGAGATCTCGATACCTCTTTTTCTCGATTTCTTGACCAAATAAATCTTTATAAAACATAATTTACTATTTTAAAAATATTTTAAAAGCTACATTTGGCTCGTAAATATTAAATAATATAGCCTACGAGTTCATTTGTCAGATTTGGTGATCTCGAACCATTAATTTTGACATCACTGAAATTTGGGCTATTACATGCTGTTGCTGCAAATAATTTTGAACTGAAACCTAACACTATTCAAATGATTCAACAGTTTGTTCAGTTTGACGATTTACAGGACGAAGACCCAAATACTCATTTAGCTAATTTCTTGGAATTTTGTGACACTTTTAAAATTAATGGCATTTCTGATGATGCGATTCGCCTTCGGTTGTTTCCATTCTCGTTAAGGAATAAGGCTAAACAGTGGTTGAACTACCTACCAGGAGGTTCTATCACTACATGGGAGCAAATGACCGAGAAATTTTTGTTAAAGTATTTTCCACCTGCTAAGACAGCCAAGCTGAGGAATGATATCTCTTCCTTCGTACAGATGAATTTGGAAACCCTATATGATGCATGGGAGAGGTATAAGGACTTATTGAGAATGTGCCCTCACCATGGGTTACCTCTATGGCTACAGGTTCAAACTTTTTACAACGGTTTGAACCCCTCAACTAGGCAGTTGATCGATGCATCCGCTGATGGTACTTTGAATAATAAAACACCTGAAGAAGCTTACGAGTTTATTGAAGAGATGCCACTGAATAATTATCAGTGGCAAGTTATGAGGACAAAGCCGATGAAAGCGGTCGGTGTTTTTAATGTTGATGCTGTCACCATGTTGTCAAATCAGGTAGAACTTTTGAATAAAAAGATTGATGGTTTATATGGTTCTATGTAGGTACATCTGGTGATGCAATGCGACGCAAATGGAGGAGAGAACTATCTAGAAAGTCGATCTTACAACCCTAGCACAGAAGACGAACAAGTTAACTATATGGGTAATAATTCTAGACCTTGGAATAATCCCTATAGTAATACTTATAATGCAAGTTGGAGGAACCATCCCAATTTCTCGTGCGGTGGTCAAGGAAATCAAAGACAACAACCCCTTCCATGCTTCCAATAACAACCCCTTCCAAGCTTCCAACAATAACCTTATCCTCAAGAGAAGAAGCCAAACAATGAAGAGATGTTGACGAAATTTATTTCGGTGTCTGAAACTCGCTTTCGAAAACACCGATACAACACTCAAAAATCAACAAGCGCTGATTCAAGGGCTTGAGAATCAAATCGGTCAATTGGCAAAAATGATTTCAGAATGACCACAAAGTAGCTTGCCAAGCAACACCAGAACTAACCCAAGGAAGCAACTTCATGCCATTACTATTCAAGATGAAGAAGGGTTAGCTGAATTTGAATCTGAACCGATGCGAGAAACTGTGGTAAGCAATGGTAATGTTGAGGTAAGCCATAACGAACAAAAATCGGTAAGAGAGGAGTATAAACCTCGTGTACCATATCCAGATGCGACAAGGAAAGACCACAGAAACGAATAATTCGGTAAACTCCTTAAACTTTTGAAAACACTACATATTAACTTACCGTTTATTGAAGCTCTTTCGCATATGCCCAATTCAGCAAAATTTTTAAAGGAGCTTTTTACAAACAAATAGAAGTTGGATTATTCGTCGCACATGGAGCTAAATGCAGTTTACTCAGCTATATTATAGAATAAATTACCCCCAAAGTTGAAAGATCCAGAGAGTTTTACTATTCCTTGTTTAATCGGTAGTTTAAATCTTAATAATGCTTTAGCTGATTTAAGGGCGAGTATTAATGTCATGCCCTATAAAATGTTTAAACAACTAGGTCTTGGGAAACCTAAACAAACTTGGATGAGCATTCAATTGGCATATAAAACTATTAAATTTCCTAGGGGTATTGTTGAAGACGTGCTTGTTAAAATTGATAAATTTATCTTCCCAGTTGACCTTGTTGTTCTAGACATGGATGTGGATAGTGACGCACCTTTGATTTTAGGACGATCCTTTTTAGCAACTGCTAGAACTATCATAGATGTTGGTACAAGTGAGTTAATACTTCGCGTAGGTGATGACACGATTAAACTCTAAGCTCGTGATTCTGTTAGGATATCTAGTGATCGAGATGATATTACGAGTTCTGTTAATGTTAATAACCTTGTGGCTCAACATTTTTTGTAGGAAACACATCGAAAAAATGTGATAGAGCCATGGTCCAGTTTATATGACAAAAACAGAACAAATTATGAAAAAAGAAGACTACAAATCGATGAACTAGATGAATGGCGGAGACACGTCAAGGAGAAACCGAGAATACACGATGAACCAAAGTGACTCCATGACAAGCTTAAGGATGGGACGAACCAATTTAAGGTTGGAAATTAGGTGTTCTTAGAGAAACCAACCCTCAAATAACCACTTCAGAGCTTGACACAAACAGAACGACTCCTTTTACGGTATTCAATGTCTTCCCATACGGTACAGTCGAGGTAACTCATTCTCATTTCGACACCTGTAAGGTAAACATTACTTAACTTAGACTTATTTAAATAAAAGAATTGACAGCGAGAAAGAGGAGTTTCGACTCTACGAACCACCGTGACCGTGCGAATACGAGGTAAGTCGAGCTTAAACTTTAAATAAGCGCTTCTCGGGAAGCAACCCTAGTGTTAACACTGCTAATTTTCTTAACTTTATTTCATTATATATTTTTTAAAAAATTAATTAATTTTCAAAATCTTAAAAAAAAATGTGTGTTTTTTACCCACACGACCTGGACACACGAGTGTGTGGAGCACACGGCCTAGACACATGGGCGTGTCGCAGGCCATGTGTGAAATGAGGTAATCGACAGAGAGTTACACGGCTTGGAGACATAGCCGTGTGACCCACACGGCCTGGCCACACGGGAGTGTGGGATCTCACATGGGCGTGGGAGAAGTGAAGGAAAACACACACGGCCTAGCGACATGGCCTTGTGACCCACACGGCCTGAACACACGGATGTGTCCTAGGCCGTGTGAAACCTGGAGCTAATTTTTTTTAAAATCAGAGAGTTACACGGGTAAGGCACACCTACACGACCAGGCCACACGGGCATGTGGGATCTCACATGGGCGTGGGAGAAGCAAAGGAAAACACACATGGTTTGGGTCACACGGCCTGGACACACGGGTGTGTCCATGGCCATTTGAGACTGGGTTAAACCCCATTTTTATTTTATTTATTTATTATTATTTATTATATTAATTATTATTTATTTTAGTAATTTATTTTTATTTTATTTATTTATTATTCTTATACTTATGTTTAATCTTTTTTGCTATTTCTTCTTTTTTTAATATTTTTTTGCTATTATTATTACAATGACCTTTAAGTTTATTGGTATCATTGAGTTTATTATTATTTTTTGCTTTATTTTTTTATCTTTCTTTTTAATTTTCTTTTTAGTTTCTTTATTATTTATTATTATTATTTTCTTCAACTTATTTTCATTATTATCTTTTGAAATATA
Organism: Gossypium bickii; assembly: GCA_025503065.1. NCBI lineage: Eukaryota > Viridiplantae > Streptophyta > Magnoliopsida > Malvales > Malvaceae > Gossypium > Gossypium bickii. The sequence goes on along the minus strand of CP106710.1, from coordinate 11,811,762 downwards.
TATGGTTGTTTCTAATCGAGTTATAACCCCTTAATCTTCTTTACTATTTGTGTTTATTTTCTTATTAGTTTGCTAGGAATCATGCGTTACATTTAGATTTGACTACAATTCCGCTTTTTACTATTCTAAGGATTTCATCCAATATTCAGGGCATTTTCAGTTTTGTCTCTCTCTTATGATATTTTGTTTATACTGTGATTATATATATGTTTGTACATTGAGGACAATGTACATCTTAAGTGTGGGGAGGTTATCCATATAATTATTAGAAAATCCCTAAATTATGTCTTGTGTTTAAGTAATTTTCTCATACTACTATTAAAATGAATTTTTATCGATTTGTGATTTTTATTGATGTGTTTTGGATTAAATTAATAAATATTTGTGCATTGGTTGTTTTAAACTTTATGAAATGAGAGAATCAAGCATGATAAGTTTATTTTCAGAAATAAAAATTTTAGGTTGTTTCCCTGAATTGATGTGTTATCTTGAAGTTTTAAATTTACAAGTTTGACATAAAAAAAACCATAATTTTTTGTGAGATTTTAAGCCTTTAGAGCATACACTTTTCTTGCTCATTTTATTATTGGTTATGAGTGTGTCAATTTGATTTGTTATTCTAGAACTTACTTCAATTATGCATGTCGAGACCACACCTTTGAGTTGATATACTGAGATGATAAAGGCACTTAGGTTTTAACCCACTTATTCCATAAAAAGCCTACCTACATAATTAACCCTTAGTAAACCCCTTCGAGCCTAACACACCGTTTCTTGATTTACTCACTAATGATAACCCATAACTCATTTTTTGTTCATTGAGAATTTTTCGCATTTTATTGACTCCATTTTTATCGAGATTTGATTTGGTTAATTGCCTGATTAAGCCTCTTGATTAAGTTGCTGAATTATTTCTTCTTATTTACATATAAAAGAAAAAAGAAAAAAAATACATATATAGTTATTTAGTTTTTTGTTATTTGTTATTTGAGCTTGAACAATTAAATTCATATTTTGAGAAGAAGCTCGTATTATTCCTGAATAGCTTCGATTGATGAAATTATTTGTAATTCAACATTTGTTATTTTCCTAGTTTGGTAATTTATCAATTCAATCTTAATTCTAACCTTCTTTTTCAGCCTTTCTCCACACCTTTAACCTAGGCTCCATTACAACCTTATGAAGACCTTTTGATTTGTGTATTATCTCATTTTATAGTGGTGGAGATTTTATTTTCATGCAAGCTTATGCTAATGACTTTTCATGTTTGACTGTTGAGTACTTAATTTTTTAACCTTAAACACCTTGAGTGATTTGAGTGAATCTTTAGTGAAATGTCAATTCTTGTCGATTTTGAATTAAAGGTAATGACTTAGATAAAGGGGAATACCTATGTTTTCATGATTTAAAAATGCTCGACTTAGATTGTTTGAATCTTTAATGCTCTTTTAGTTGAATTATCAATGTATGATTATTTGTGAATTATGACAAAACATTATTGATGAGAATTACAAGTTGAGAAAGATTAATTTTAATTGTGAGTTGAGGATTTTGCTTGAGGACAAACAAACGCTTAAGTGTGGGAATATTTGATAAGCCATAAAAGTAACATGTTTTTAGTCCCATTCTTGATGCATTTTTGGATGATTTATTATGTGAATTATTGAATTTGATGCTCCTAATCCTTTAAATTCATGTTTCTATACTTAGGTGAGCATAAGAGAGCGAAAAACGAGCCAAAATCAGGCAAAAAGAGCTGTTTCCAGTATCCACACGGCCTGGGCAATTCTACACGGGCTAGCCACAAGCCCATGTGAGCCACACGGGCTGGCCACACGCCCATCTACTAGCCCGTGTCGATTTCGCACCCTACTTCCCTGTTGTGCGGAAAAACCCAATTTTTAGGGTTTCTGAGCATTCTAAAGTTTATAAATACATATTAGAAGAAGACCTAAGGGAGGATACACAGCTAAATAAAGAAAAGACTCGAAGAACGCCAACGGATTCAACTCAGAAGTAGGATCTCCTTCAAGATTGAAGATCTCCATTCAATTTCTCTCGAAGTTTTTGGGTTTCTTTATGTTTTGTTGTTTTCCTAATTTTGAGATGTTTTCCCTCAAAAGTATGAACTAAATTCCCTAGATACCTAGGGAGGATGAAACCTAAGACAGATCTTATTATTTGATTTTTCTGAATTACATGATAAATATTTATTCTTGATTTCAATTATGTGTTCTTATTTCATGTTTTAATGTTTTCAGGATATTAATTCATGATTGATGTGCTTATTCAATGGAGCAAAAGTCCCTATTTAAGAGTAGATCTAACATAATTGAGTGGAGTTGCATGCAATCCTAGAAATAGAATGACATAAATCTACCGGATTAGAGTCAAATTTAATAGGGGAATCCATAGATCGAGTTAATACGACAATAGGGGTTTTAATTAGAAAGAGATTTCAATTAATCAACCTAGAGTAAGTTATTTTTACTCTTGAAAGGGATATTAATATAATTTAGGTATTTCTACGGATCAAGACAAGTAAATAAATCATTTAATTCAGATTTAGAATAATAAGTAAAGTCTAGGTGGATTCTTTCCTGGGTATTGTCTCTCTCATTGGTTTTCTTCAAATATTTTCCCACTTTATTTTCTGTTTCGTCTTAGTAATTAGATTAGTTAAGATTAGGTTAAAATAACTCCCTTCAATTTATTCGGCTAGATAATAAGAAGATAGTAACTACTAGTACTTTTAGTCCTCGTGGATACGATATTCCCGACTCACCATAGCTATACTACAATTTGATAGGTGTGCTTGCCTTTGTCGTATTTTAGTTAGTTCATGACGTCATCACTTTACAAGTTAATTCAAATCCATCATCAAGCTTCAAATCAAAGCATTAACATCAAGAAATCTACAAGAACATCAATGACAAGTTTTAAAAACTTTGATAGAATCACAAATTATTCCATGAGTTTGATAGATTAAACTATAACGATAAAAAACATAAAATTTACGAAAAACCAATAGCCAGAGGTCTTATATGCGTGAATAAAAGCAAGACCAAGGCTTGAAGAATTTGAAACTATGGAGTTTCGGTGTCAAGACCTCAAATGGGGAAGATGACAACATTAGCTTATGTTTTTACATTTAATAATAATATTATTTTAACATTTAAATATATAAAAATAACACGTAATTTAATTAATTTTAATTCATAAACCTTCCATCATGCTAAATTATGGTTAAATTACCATTTTAATCCTCCAACTTTGACTATATAAGCCATTTCATTAATAAAATTCAATAGTGATTAAGTTTTATAATTTTTACGATTTAGCCTTTTTTTAATTAACAAACAAGTCATTAAAATTTTCGGACCAAACTTCAATATACCTATATAGTAACTCTATAAATATTTTATAAAAATACTTACAGGCTATTTAACTATTCGTTCAAATAGCAAAAAATATCAAATCAAAATTCAATATAATACTATATTTGATTTGTAAATATTAAATAATAATATTTACAAGCTCACTGGTCAGATTTATGGTCCCGAAACCACTGTTTCCAGCACCACTGAAAATGGGTTGTTACAGAAAATATCATAATAAACAATCGAAGTACATTTGATATTTATAATTTGATGTGTTTACTTATTTAAAATTCCTTTCACTCATAATTTAACAATTTTTTATTTTAATTTTGTATATATTTCATATATGTTGTTATCGTTATTAGTTTGAAATCATATATTTTTATTTATTGTATGTTATTTTTAAATCATACATGTATTATAAATACGTATTTTTCACATACATATGAATATGATAGAATTTTCTGTTCATATAAAATATTTAGAATTAATTATATTGTTAAATATAAATATTATAAATATAAAAATAGGGATAACAATGCCAACAAGATATTTCAAAAATATTACTGGGAAGAAAGAGAGAAGAGAATAAAAGTATATTAATAATTATAACACATAAGATATATATTATTAGAAAAGAATAAAAATAAAAAATTCGAAAAATCCTTATTCAAATATTTTTAAAAAGATGGTAAAATTTTTAAACCAGCTTAACCATTTAGCCTTAATAACCTTGAAAAGAAGGCATAATTAGAGTGACTAAAAAACCCTTAATGAATAAGGGTGCCATTTTGTTGTGTCTGTTAATGACGTCAGTGTACTTCAATTGTCCGTTAATTAAAATCATTAGTATGGAAGTTTCTATTACATTACAGATACTCCAATTAGTAGGTCAACTTTGGTAAGTAAATAATGTTTTAAGCTTGCTGAAAAAAAGGTGTAGTCCATAAATAATTTAATCATTAAAAAGTTGGGAAAATATCAAATTTAATTTCAAACAAATGAATCACCAAAATTTGAACCCCAGAATACCTACACATTTCCTTATTACTTATGAAAGCATTGAATTTGGGCTTTCGGATAAGAGGTGTGTATAAAAAATTGTTTAAAAATAAAGTAATATATATATAATTAATGCATTATCTCTAATTTAATAAAAAATCATATATAATTTTCAAAAAATAAATCATATAACCACCAATTAGATAGATTTTAATAAATATATATATAGGGAAAATGCTAATAATGATTAAATCATGTTTAGGAAAACTGATTTTATTTATTAATACATCTTTTGCTAATTTAAATTTTTTTTTAATAATTATCTATTGAGTCTTAGCTCAGCTGACATGATCCTTGTTGTTAATGCAGGAGTAGATGGATTCGAGTGTGTTGAAGCGCGTTACCCTCTTATTTATGGGTTGGGTAGGAGTGAGCAAAACTCAATTTGATTCGAAAAAATCGATTTTTTTTTTAATTTCTAGTTAATCAAATCAAGATATTCGAATTATTCGAGTGAACTCGAATAACTCGATTTGAATTTAGATTTTGAGTCGAGGTGAAATTCACAATTCGAATAATTCGAATAACAGATTTATCTAAATACCCTTTTGATCCTTGATAACTTTGAAAATAAGTAAATTAGTCTCTCTCACAACAAAAACTACATTTTTTTTAAATTTGAAATATATATTTTTAAAAAATTCTAAAAACATATAAAAAAAGTTTAAATTTTTCTAAAATAATAATATTGGGACCTAATTAATGATTCAAATTTATCGTATTTAAGTATCTTATTTTTTTCATTGTTTTGCTTTGAATTTTTTTTCAAAAATATATGGTTTCAAATTTATGTGTTTTAACATAGAATTAATTATACTGTAATAATATTTTTATTTGACATGTTTAATTTTTTTAATTTAATTCGAACAATTTCACTCTATTCAACTCGACTTGAATTCATATCACTCGACTTGATTTAAAAAAATTCAAATTGAGTTAGGATGATAAAATAGGACTCGTGAACTCAAAATTTTTTCACTCGATTCAATCGAATGCTCACCCCTAGGTTGGTGAGGGGCTATGGGTAGTGCTAGGCATTGTCTCAAAAAGAACAAATATGATCTGAACCTATAATGAGATTATTAAAAAAAATCTAATAATTAAAAAATCTTAATTATCAAATTATATCTATAATAATTAATTTAAATTATATAATTTATTATATTCATTAAATTATTAAGTTAAATATATTTTATTAACTGATTCTACTTGACAAATTAAAATAAAGCTTAATGTTTTGTGTTAGCTAAACCTATCTTTTTAATGTTGAAAAAAACATAAATCAATTAATATAATTACAATTTATTATGAAAAATAATAATAGTTATTTTATTGATTATATTTTTATTATCAACCCTTAAATATAAAATTGAAAAGATAGGTTTTACTTTTATTTTTCGTAACAAATTATTAATATAAAATAATTATACCTATATTTATTTTATTTTCATAACGAATTATATTGAAAAGTTAATATTTTTTATTAGAATTTGGTTATTAAACTACACTTATTATTTTAGATTAATTATTAGGATAAGTTATAAAAATAGTCACTTTTATTTACCTCAGATTACATATTAATCGTTTATGTTTGAAATATTACGTTTTAATCACTTACGTTATCGTTTTGTTACAAGTGGTCACTCTAACCGTTAAACTCCGTACCTCCCTAACGGCAGTTCAATGGGTTTTAAATGCTAACTTGGTTGTCCAGTTGGTGGGATGAAAATATGTTTTTAATTAAAAAAAATTATTTTGGACAGTCACATAGGACATCCAAGTTGATATCTAAAACCCATTTGGACTGCCACGTAGGACTGTTGTTAGGTAATGGAGCTCAATGGTAGGGTGACCACTTCATAACAAAACGATAGTGTAGGTGACTAAAACATAACATTTCAAACATAAGTGACTAAAATATAATTTGGGGCAAACAAAAGTGACTCTTTTTGTGGTTTACCCTAATTTATTATTTAACTAAAATTACAATTGTAATCCAATTAAAACTAAAATTTAGCACGATAAATAGATGCGTTTTAGTATTATTTAATAGATTTTGCTTTGATTTTTCATTTCATCGCCAGAAAAAATGTATAATTTCATTATTATTTGATATCTTCACTTATTATTTTATTTTGATATTTTTAGTATTAATTGGTTTTAATAATGCTTACTTATACAATTACAAATGTGTGTCAGTTTTTCATCAGCCAAAGAAGGTAAGACTTTTATATTTTTCAGGGTAAAGGTAAGACTTTCATTATTAAATAATATAAGATTATTTTAATAGTTGATATTATGATATTTATAATTTAAATTAACTTTTATCTAAATTATTTTTTAACAACTTAGTTTTAAAATTTAAGGGAATCTAAATTTAAATTGTGACTTTTAATAAAAGTAATTATTTGATATACAAACAATGAAGTTTTTAAATTTTATAAACGGGTTGAAGTTGTGAAAAGTGTTACATTTATTTATATAATTTTTTTTAATTTTGTATTATATCTTATAATACACTTGTTAAACCCTCAACCTGTTATGAAGTTTAAAAAATTTCGCTGATTTTAACAAATATTTTTCAAAAGGGAAACAATTGAGTTTTGTTGAAATGGAGTAGTGGAAAAAATCATTTGGTAAATTTATTAATATTCATAAAACAATTGAGTTGTCACTAATTTTGTATATGATGTATCAACTTTCTCAACCTACCAAAATATTTTATTTTATGATTTTGTTTCTTTTAATGAATTAAAAGAGTAAATGAACAAACGAATAGGTATAATTATATTATGATAAATGTGATAATATATATATTTTTTATTTTTAATTGGTATTAATTATACATTTTATGTTTTACTTGGTATTAATTATTATTGACAAATTAATATTTTCAATTTAAATAAAAAAATGAAATTGTTAGCTCAATAGATCAGCTCGAAATCATCAACAGGGGGTGAATTGCCTTTAAGAAAATTTGTGGAAGCAACAAACGTATGTGCAACAATGAACACAACAATTTATAGTGATTCGGCCCCAATTGTCTTTACCCTTGGAACATAGTATTTATACCCTCTAATACATTTCCAACCATTGGGGTTGTTGTGAAAGTTAATAGGGCTATGGGGATGAAAATACTAGATTATTAAATTCACCTGCAATAAAAGGTGTCAATATTTTTTCTACGAGTATCGATACTATTAGCATTTAATACCTGATTCAGTGACCGTTGAAATTAATTTACAACGATACCAAAGACAAATTATTGATATCTGGTAAAAGATATCGATACTTTTTGTGTAAATTGAAAACATAATGTCAATTTGGTATTGATTTTAGAATGGGTATCGATATCTTGAAAACTATATATCGATACTTTTTGGCCTGGAGCAATACTGACTTGTTTAAAAAATAATTTTAACATGATTGAAAATGTTTAACTTAATTGAAACCATTTTAACTAGATTTTATCATTTTTCCAATTATGTTCAACGTTAACCGTTATTTAAAAAAATACTGTAATTTATTATATCAAAATATATTATTAAATAAAGCTTGGTTTTAACAGAAATTAGTATTGAAAGTATAATATGAAAAAGGAATTTCAAGTAATTAATTATTTTATATATTTAGATTTTGCGTAAACTATAAAAATGTTCACCTAACTCTCTCTTTTGTTCTATTTTGATCATTTAATTATTAATTTTTTGATTTAATCACTAAACTTTTATAAATTAAATATTTTAGTTACTTTGAGCTGATATGGGCTTTTTTTATTGCTCTAGTAATAAAATTAGCCCTCTAATGTTTATACATTCTATCAATTTGATCTTAAACAAAAAAAATTCAACAAATTTAGCCATTGATGTTTACAAAATTTCTCATTTTAGTTCTAATTCTTAAAAATTAATAAATTTGGTCCTCAACATTTACAAAATTTGTTAATTTAGTCCTAAGTCTAAAAATTTTAAAAATATTTTTAAAAAAATCAATTTTAGTCCTTTATAACCCATCGGCTAATCCATGGGAGATATTAAAATATGAAAAAGAGTACCCTCTTTCAAGTCAATTGCAAAAGAACTCTAAAAAGTTGGGATAAAACACACACAAAAAAGATTCAAAAGAAAATAAAGACATTAAAAACGTTATCTATTTGGGTAATAATGTAGCCAATTATTCCATATAGGTTCCCAATCAATAGGTTTGATCTAGTGTGAAGCCTAAAAAGTAAAACAAATTGTCACTAGTGACTTGAAAGATGATACTCTTTTTTTTTTTTTTAATATCTCACATGGGTTAGTTGATGGGTTATAAAGGGAAAAAAATGAATTTTTTTAAAAAATATATTTTATTTTTATTTTTTAGAGTTAAGACTAAATTGATAAATTTTTTAATGCCGAGAGCCAAAATTTTTGAATTTTTTTAGAATTAGAACTAAAATGACAAATTTTGTAAAGGGCTAAATTTGTTGAATTTTTATATTTAGGATCAAATTAATAGAATGTGTAAACATTAGAGGGATCATTTTGTTACTAGACCAATAAAAAATCCCACATCAGAGTGACTAAAATATTTAATTTTAAAAAATTTAATGACTAAATAAAAAAATTAATGGTTGGGTGATCAAAATCGAACAAAAGGCATAATTAAATGACAATTTTTATAGTATATTTTTTAATTATTTTAATTTTATAAATTAAATTTACATTTTATTTAATTAGTAAATATTTATTTCTAATTTATATTACTTTTAAAATGCTATTTTGTTGTTTTAATTATTTTCTAAATAAATTAAATTTCACGATAAGTTAGATTAATTCTCATTTAATTATTTTCTAAAAAAATTCCATCGAGAAAATGCAAAACTAAAAAGAGTTAATTAATTATTGTATAAATAAATATTAAAATTAATCATAACTACTTAGGTTCGTGGGGCTACCCTGAGCCAATGAATTTGCGAGATTGTGATACCCCCACCTCACCTTGTAATTTCATAGTGCTCAAATATCAATCTCCAAAAACAGCAACTCAGGTATGGCTATAAAGCCCTAGCCCTAGTGTTTTTCCTTCGTCACACTCAAATATTTTTCTCATACTTGAATGTAGTATATATATATATATATATAGCTAGTTTCAGATTCTATCTTCTTCTGTGCTCTTTTTTTGTCATTAACCTTGAAATTTTTCTTTTTGATTTCAGGGGTTAAATAGAGCAGCTTTGATGATCATGAAGAACTCAGTGATGATCTTTTTCGCCCTGGTTTTGCTCTTGGCATCTCCGGAAGCTGACGGACAAAGGTCCGAAAACCGGCCGGAGCCGAAGCTCTTAAGCAACGATCAGCTTGCAACCAGTAGCCGTCTGGGTCGAAAAGCTGACGTCGGAAGTGCTGCTACGGCGAGCCTTGTTGCTGCGCCAGACCAGGAAGATAATGACAATAACCCGGGATACGAACACTACGGAAGTAATACTGATCCGCACAATCTAGTTCACCATTCCTACATAAATGGAACCAATCCTTATCCTAAGCACAAAAAATCACCATAATCGCAGGTTGGAAGCTTGAAACTGGACGAAACTTCTGTAAATATCATTATGCATATATGTACGTACGTATGTGTATGCCCTGAGAAAGAAAATGGATCAATTAACATGTTCGAATACATGTCAAGTATGGCACATGTTAATTAAGTCCCTAAAAGAAATCTATAGTTTTAATGGAGATTTGTGTCTGATAAAAATCTGGTTTTGCATATCTTATCTGACTTGCACTGCAATATAAGATCAAGCTAACCTCTTGCATGGTTTCAGCTTGTTTCATGCTTTTATTACATCACATATCATCATCATCATCATCATCATCATCATCATCATCATCATCATGCTGATTAAAATGGAGATTTTAGTGAACAACCCTATTTTTACATTAAAAAGAAACCGAAACAATGGAGTTTATGTTTTCTATTGAGTTATATGCCTTATAGCAAAAAAAATTAAGAATTATCTCTTAAAAGTAAAACCTGTATCCAACACTTTCATCCACAATATTAGTATTCGGGATATCAATTAAAAAGGCATAGTTCTAAAATTCATCCTTAGCATTTGTGAATTTTTTTCATTTTAGCCCTTACTCTTTTTTTCCCTTCTCACCTACAACATTGCAAAATTTTTTAAATAAGGCTAAAATTAGCGATTGGTCAACATCTTTATCTAAGATAACATGGAGAAATTATTTTATGGAACATTCTCACCACATCATCAATGGTCCCTTCTCAATTATTTAATGACATTTTTGCAAATTTTTCCATGTTCAAAGTTCAGGGTTCGGGTTTGGGGTTAAAAAAAAAACCAAAATCATGTATCAATGACATGGAAAAATTTGTTAAATTGTCATTAAATAATTAGAAAGGGACTATGGATGATGTGGTGGGAAGGATCTATAAAATAATTTCTCCTTCACCAGGTACTCTAACATCAGTGTCCCCATGGCATTAGAAGTAGCCTTTAAAAATTGCACTTTGCTCCTCCTAAAATAATAAAAAAATTGATTTAATCATTTAAAATAGTGAAATTGCATATTTACTATTGTAAAAATATACAACTTAATTCCGACCCTCCAAAAAATTTTCTAGCTTCGCTCCTAGACATTGACTTTCAAATCGACTTGGTTCTAAGTTATTTTTTTACTCATCGATGGATACTGATCCATTGTATCGATTGTCGAATCATCGCTTGGTAAAAAGATTTAATATCCAGTAAATTAAATAGCCCAGTGACTTAAATAAATTTTTTGAAATAATTCAGTAATTTAAATGAAAAATTTGGAACAATCCAATGATCATTTTGTAACTTTTGAAGTTGAGTAACTAAAACGTAAACTTACTAATAATTTAACCACAATAATTTACCCTTAACAAATTAGAATTGTATTTCTTTTTATTTTTGAATTTGAAAAATAGAAAAATGGGCTTCAATATTTTTGCATTTAAAAAGTTGAGCAAAACTGAGTTTTGGGCCATTTATGTTCTACAAGATGCCTAAGCGTTTAATGGGTCATATACTATATGAATAGCCTAATTTCTAACTTTACCAACTATATATTCTATCATCCCTTCGGTAAAACAACTGGATTGTATTTCGGTCTCTTTGTTAAAAAAAATAAATAAATTAATTTTTGTACATTTCGAAATATATAAATTAATTCATCTGTAAAATTTATTATTAAATAATGACGTGAAATGTTAATTTAAATGATTAATTATTAATTTGATTTCTGAACTATAGTTAAAATATCGTTTTAATTTTTTTAAAAAAATTCTTAACAATAATTTAAAAAATTAAAAAATCTTAAAAATTAATATAAACTAATAAAAATATTAAATGAAACACGTTTCAGGTTACAGGCGCCTTTCGTGGTGGGTCTACAACATTGTTAAGGAAATCTATTGGAAATGCAGTATTTTTTTGTTGATGTATATGAATATGCAGTTACAGGTGAAATCTGGTTCATTTGACCATGACAACTTGGTTGATATGGGAATTGGAATTCTAAGTGGTGGTCTGGGTGTTGTAGCTATAAGTGTTTTAACATCCTTGCATATTGATTTTTCAATTTCTATTTATATCTAATTTTATTCTTTTATTTGTTTTTTCTCAAATGTTTTGCTTTATTCAAACCGCTCCAGATAAAAGTTCTCTCACAAATCCTTTGCAAGTTTTAATTTCAGTAAGATGATCAAAATTTGCCTTTCCTAGCAACATGGTGGAGGTTTTGTAACAATCAAAATAATATGGAAAGTAACTACACAAGCTTGGGTCCTCCTATACTACTAATGCGCCTGCAATTGTCACCTGAGAGGTAGCCATCAAGCTTCTCGGAATCAAGAACAACTAAGGGAGCTAATTATTAATCCATGGCTTCTAATTCATCTAATTTACATTTATTTTTAACATTTTTTAACTTTTTAGAATTATTGTTAAGAAATCTAAAAAAAAAAAATGATATTTTAGCTATAGTTGAGGGACTAAATTAATAATTAATCATTAAAATTAACATTTCACCTCATCATAATTTAAAGTAAGGGCTAATTTGTCCAAATTTTCAGCCTAAATAGAGGGGCTTCCCTTGTACTTTTACCTTATCCCTTCTACTTTTTCTTCTACGAAATTTAGCAAAGGTTTGTCTTTTTTCTTTTTCTTCAAAGTATCCTATGGAGAAAATTTCCAGAAGCTGCCTCTTGATGGGGTCCCTGTAATTTGATGATCATAGTTATAAGGGAATTTTACCCATCACGTTTGTTCTTCAAAGAGGCATATATTATTTGCAGGAAATTGAGTCGCTTCGCCTTTAATCTTTGTATTACCAGGTGCAGTGAATAACATCCTGCTAAACCCATTTTTTTTACACCCAATTTTACTGAATTTTTTTTCTATAAATTTCTGATTTGAGTTTTTAAAATTAAGGGGAGCTCCAGACCTGATCATGTATTTTGTTTGATGAAAACTACAAGCAAAAACACCTTGGATCCCTTTTTTTTGCAAAAAAAGAAGAAAAATATTGGTTTTGGTTTTGAGTTTATAAAAGCCTTGTTTCTAATACATAATTATGATGACGAAATATGCACTGAGCTCTCAAGCTCAGCAGTTCTATTGAATTGCTTGCAGCCTACAAAGCTTGTCTGATCTGATCTACCTCACCTATTTCAGTTTCTGACTAGTTTGTTCACAACAGTGAAGATATTTTTTTTTCTTTTTTTAATGAAAATTCAAATAAAAAGTTGAGTTAGGTTAAAAGATTTTTCAATGTTGATGTAAACTCAAAAATATGATCTGATTTTGATCAAAGTCAGATTACTGGAATTTGTCCCGCATCCAACTCTGAAACGATTTCATCATCAACAGTTGGGAGTCAAAATAATTTGAATAAATATTTCAAATTAGTTGAATCAATAACCAAAATTCGAATTTTCAAAACCTGGAGGTGGGTTAATATTTTTTAAAAATTTTATTATAGGTTAATTCGATTTCAAATCGAATTATTAACTGGATTAACTAAATTTAATAATTAAAAATTTTGATTAATACTGATTAATCAGATGAAAAAATGACCCAAACTTGAAATCTAACTTAATTCTACAAATTTACATGATCCAAATTAAAGTAGACATGCAAGTTACCGTTTGAGCTATTTGAGTCTACTGCAAATGTTGATTCGGGTCAATATAGAATAAATCAAACACCTATATTCATCTTATAAAGCACTGTCACAAAATGTTTTTGCTGAATTAAGTAGAGCATTACATAGAATTTGCACTAAGTCTTGGCCTGCTTACTCTCTTTTTAACATTTTACGGCAATTTGCTAAACTAAAGGTTCAAGTTCGATTTCGAATCCCCAGAGCAAAAATCAGAGGAAGCAGAAATCTATTTGGTTTATAAATCATCAGTGTTCTAGTGCACTCCGAATCGATACTGGAGGGTCTTGGACGGCACCTCTGGATATAAGATCGTGATTAAAGAATAACACAATAACGGTAATATCATCGTGAAAATGACGTCGAACCTTCTTGTCAATCTTTTGAAGATCCGAATATCTCATTTCTCGTTTCCGGGCTGCTTCTTGTAGGGCAGCTTTGACAAGCCTTTTGGCACTCCCCTGCATTTGTAGAAGGTTCATCAGCAAAACCTTAAAAACTCATCGATTATCTCTCATATCCTAACAAAACTCAACTTCAAACAACTCAGTTTGTGAATGGTGAACTCATGATTGAAGATAAACAGAAATTTAGTATCGATACATTATCACATAAAAACACAGATTCCTGCATATACAAGAGACTAAAACTGCAATGGACACAAGAGCTTTATTCTGAGAAATTATGACTGATGAACAGAGAAATAAGGGCAACATCTTACCGCACGGGGATGACCGTGGACGATATCCACAGCTTTTTCATTACTCAAGTGTTCCCATAGACCATCGGATGCAAGTATAAGGAAAGAATCACTTGGGTGGAGAGGATGAGAAATGATAGTTGGATTGGCACTCAATAAAGGCATGTTCATTGGTTCAGGAAGTCTAAATTTCGCATTAATCGGTTCCCTGTTATACTGTGAATGTTTCATATAAAGATCACCTATAGATCTTGAAACCTGCATCAAATACAGTCATGAAATTCATCACATCACATGATAATTTATGAAGGAGGTTATGAAATCGAGAAACAAGATATAAGATGCTGCTTCATCTAATCGGTTCCAAAAGATTTACATGAAAATCCAAACACTCAAGAATATTATATTTATGCGTGCCAATGATTAAAAGTTATACAATATGCAGGTGTTTATGTAACCTGAATTATGCCCTTTACTCGCCAAACCCCATGCTTGAGGACAACGATTTGCGGATCATTTGGGTGTAATTCCTTGAGTTCGTGCCTGATAGCCTCAATGTTTGCATTGTGCTCAGTTGACAACTGCATAGCAGCCATTCCACCAGTATTGCCAACTTTCTTGCCCAGAACAACACGTGAATCACCAAGACTCGCGATAAAAAGTGTTTGCTGATATATTACTCCAACCAGACAGCATGTACCAACAGTTGCCATATTGGGTCGAGAACCCCATAATTCTGACACAAGCGTGGTAAACCCTTCTTCTGTTTGACGAAAAGCTCTTTGAATGGTCTCAGCAGTCACAACTCCATGCGACTCAGATGTTATTGCTGCATAAACACAAAGCCTAAGAATGCCAACATAAGAACCGCTCATTTTCTAGAAATTGTCCGAGAATCGAAAGAAGAAACAGCATAACACAAAGAAGAATTTAAAGCAATTAAGGGGAATTCTTTCATATTAAAGGCAAGTAGCAAAGTACAACAAATTGCGCCACTAAATCCTTTGATCTCAAAAACTATTAGATTCGACTGATTAAAACGTTCTGAAAGAAAAAACTAAGCACTTAAAAAGATTCAGCACCCTATCTTCAAGATTAAATATTTCATTGATTTTAAGTTCTAAAAGCATCGAAAGAACACCTTAAATCTGGGTGTTATTTAAGCCAGAAATAAGAAGAAACAACATAAATAGTTACTAAACACTAACCAAAGTACCAAAGGAGTTCCCAAATAGTTCAAATGTCAACAGATCAAAGTTAACATTTCGCTTTTCTGAGTTGGGAAAGCTTTTGAACTTATTTAAAAGAACCCAAAAGAAAGTGACGAACCTCGAAAGTGGCTGAACAAGTGATCGCAAACGTAACGAGCCGCTTCGGGCCCGCCATGCCCATCATAGATCCCAACAAAAGTGCCGAATTGACCGGACTCGATCTGGCTTTGATCCTCAAGCACCTGATTTGCTTGGACCACGGCCATGGAAAATTCCCCGGAACCATATTTTCCTATATCCCGAAACCAAAGCAAGCCGTCTTTACCTTCTCTTGAACCACCAGTAGTACCGCCTCCGCCGCCAAGAACGCCGTTTGTATCGTGATTTTCCCCGTCAGGCCCGAATGGCTTCCAGCAGAGCGAGAACAGATTCATCAATCCCCGGAGCATCAGACATCTCTCGTCAAAAAAACACCCAAAACCCAAAATCCGACACCGCCGTCCAAGATTGTTTACAATCCGATGACGTGATCTGAACTTTTTAAGCCGAAAAGAAAAGAAACCCTTTTTCGTGTGAGACCCTAAAAAGCAAGGAATCAGAGAATGATGTGGTAATTGATGGGAAATATATGATTTTGAGGAGAGCTAAAGAAGGTGCGCAGGATAAGAGTTGGTTGTGTGGGGGGAGGGGGTGCGTATGTTAGAGGGAAGTGAAAGGTGGGTGTTCGGTGGTAGAGAAACAGGGGAGGGGTCGGTCGTTTCGGGTGGTTTTCTCTTTTGAGACGATGGGTGTTATTCTCAACGTCTTTTCATCATCAATTCTATTGAACAATACAACAATAAGCGAAGTTTTACTTCAGTCAACTCGCCATTTCATACTGCTTACTTTCTTTCTTTGTTTTTTTTTTTTTTTTTCAAAAAAGAAACATTTTGGGATAAAGATGACACAGCATGATCCGATCATAGACAATCTACATAAGAAAAGTCACAAGCAGCTCAATAAAAGAGGTCACAGCATGATGGTCAAAGCCACATACATCTAATTAAAAACAACAAACACTCAGATACAAAGGATTGAAATTTATAACAACTCAACCTATGTCAAAAAGAAAAGAAAATTTATTTATCAAATAGGTCTATTTTTTAAAATTTTAGAAAATATGTTGTTTTCGGAAAAAATTCGCTCTTTTTTAAGTTATTAATATTAATATTAATATTTTTAACATATCAGCTCCTTTAATTAAATGGTTCAACTTCTCTCTTTTAAAATATTTGTAACTTTTATTTCATTTTGTTTCAAGTTTTTTTAATTTTTAATTAATAATTTTTTTAATCATAAAATTAAATAATAAATATGTAATTATACATAAAAATATATATTTTACATATATCATTATGTTAAAAATATTTGAAATTAATAATTCCTTTATATATAATATAAACACCAACTATTATATATAATTTTTATATGACAAATATTTATTTTCTCCACATATATTGTGGGTATGGTAATTTCTAATATTATAAAATGAAATAATTATTTCAAATATAATTATTATTTTTATATGTAAAATATTTCAAATATCATTACTTTTTCATCTATATTGTGGGTATGATATCAAATATTTTTATACGTGAAATATTTCAATTAATTATTTCAAATATCATTATGTTTATATGTGAAATGTTTTAAATACACAATACAAAAATATATAATACCAAAATTTACTACACTCATGATATGGATTAAAAAATAAATATTACACATATAAAAATTATATTTATTAAAAATAATCATATTTTTAATAATTATTTGATTTTATGAATAAAAGAATTATTAACTAAAAAGATGAATTAAAAATAAAAAATTGAAAACAATAAATTTATTAATTAAAAATAAAAAGAAGCTTGAAACAACATGAAATAAAAATTACAAATGTGTTTAGAAGGGAAGAATTGAACCTAGACCTCAAAGATGAAATCATTATTATTTAACCATTTAACAAAATGAGTTGATATATTAAAAATATTAATTAAAAATATAAAAATAAAAAAAAATATAAATGTGAGTGGGAGAGGAATTAATCTTGAGACTCAATAATAATACCACTAATATTTAATAATATGAAAAAAAAACTAATTATATTAAAAGATTCAAAAAATGAAGTTTTAAAGGAAAACATATTCAGTTAAGCGTGCTTTCCCGCACTCTCTAAAAAAAATGACATTTTATTTAATTTTTAAAAAATTAACCTATTTAACTAATAATATTTCTTTTGGCATATATAACTAATTTAAGATTTCATTTTATGGGGAGTGAAATGTAAATATGATCTAACTATAAAAGGTATCTTAATGCTTTTTAAAATTGGTTTGGAGTGAGGAGAAAAGTTAGAGAGATTAAATCATTGATGATTGATTCGTGTCTCCGACTTAAAAGAAAAAAAAAATTAATGCCTACTCTGAAAAACACCAATTGGATCCTAATAGATAAAAACGAATCATCCTCGAAAGTAAGGTCCAGGTTTACCTTTCGCACCTTCCAACCCAATTGCTACAAAATATTTTTTTCCATCACATACTCTATTGCCTCAATAGTTTCTCCACTTGGGATGTAAAAAGGGATCCTATTAACTTGTTCTGACCTAAAATAATAAGTTCTTGGGTTTCGTCTTACTTCATTGACGAAAAACAAAAGCTTCCATCTCCATGTCGCTCTAGTCTTACGCCGAAAAAAAGTCTTTTAAGGCAAGCAAGAAAGGAAAGCCAATTGGCAAGTAGCAGAGACCAAAGGGGTACCTCCCAAGTCCAAGCAGCATAACATCTCGCATTTCCATCGCCAAGCAAAACACCACACATGGTTCGTTTGCCACACAACCATAAAATCAAAATGTTCAGTACTCCAAGAACCCGGATTTGGCGATCTTAAGCTTTCTTTGTTTAGTTCTTATTTAGCATTGTTTTTCAAAAATGTTTTTAGGTCAAAAAAATATTTTTGAACAAAAGTTAAATTTCCTGCTTCTGTTTTTAGCAAAAAAAAGTGTGTTTACAAATCATTTATTGCTCTAAAAACACTTTAAAAAAAAGCTCATCAAAAGCATATTATTTAACAATAGTTTTTATCCTAAAAATGTTTCGATCCTTACTCTCTTTTCTAAACGCTAGATTGTCAAATTCATCGAAAAATCTCCATTTCAAATTCTTATTTTCTTTTCCCTTCTCGGCCTTCTTTGCACATTAATATCTTCTTCTTACAAATTGTGCATTAATTCCTTACAAGAAATATTCCAAACCCCTTCACAGCCCAGCTGAACACTATTATGGCCAATATCACATTCTCCAACAATAGCTAGGCTTGATTGAACATTATCCATATTAGGCTTAATTGAACATGTTACCTTACAAAGTGTAAGTCAAAAGTTAGTGCTTCATAGGAGAATGGAAAACAAGATTAGCATTGAGGTATGTGGCACTGACATTATCACAGTGAATAATTGGGGTTCGAGTGGAGGAGAAATGCAATTCAAACAAAAATAAATTAAAATAAATTATTTAGATAATCACTCTAAAATTATCGTATTTTTATTTTGATTACTCTAAAAATAAACTATTCTTATTTTGTTTATTTCTCTATTACAAATCAATGGAATGTTGACTGTACCACCAAGTGTGTATATATATTTCCACGAATTTATATTAAATTTTGAAAAAAAAATATTAAATCAGGTAGCATGAAACGACTGCATTTCATTTCTTAAAAAACGAAAAAGAAAACATAAAATTGGGTAAAAAATTATGGAGATAACTTTTGGGAAATTTTGAGTTATTTTGGAGTTAGAACCATAAATCAGTGGAACTTGTTGGTCATGATTTTATGGTGCTGGGGAATATATTAAGCAGCTTTCGAGCTTCAATAATGGTTAAATCCAAGTCACTGTAAAAGTAAATCACCTACTTCAACACTTCCTCCACAATTTAAAGCAATTCACTGTAAAAAAAAAAAAAATAACCGTAGAGAAGAACAAAATACAAAAGGTAAAGTCCTTGAAACAGCCAGCAACGATGGGGAATTTAGGTTTTAAACGAAAAGCCTATACATTGTTGATTTCAATGAATTAAAAAGTGGGTTGACCTTGGTTTTAGTTTTCATGAAGTCGGTGAACCATGAAAGGCTGCCACTGCAGTTACAGTGAAGCCAACAAAGCTACGTTAAAGGCTAGAATTTTCAATATAAAGAAAGCAAAAAAAATGTAGGGATGTTACCTTTATGGGTCCTTAAACAATAACCAATGTAAAATAATGTAAAATGATTTTTTGGGAAACTAATTTAATAACGTGTAAAAAAATATTCACGTGGGACAGTACGGTCAGCATTACGTGGCGACATAGTCAACATTTTGTTTGGTTTTTAACAAAGGAGTGACCAAAACAAAAAAAAAAAAAAAAATTATCCAAATGAGTTTTGCAGTGGCATTGGTAAGTGCTTGATGTTTTGCTTCAGTAGATGATTGAGCAACAATCTTTTTACTTTGATGATTTCCAAGATATGAGATTATTACTTAGATATATTACATGCATGAGTCGAAGTTGAGGTTTTGTCATCTAAGTTTCATGTCCAATCTGCTATAGATATGTCATGATGAATTGTTTCTTTAAGGTACCAATGAGATTGTGTTGATACGAAAAATTATTTAATTATTGGTATCAAATTATTGGAGCTCGTTTCAACTCATAAATAGTTTTGTGTAATTTACAAACATGATCTAACATTTCCTTATCAACAAAATCAGAAGGTTGAATTATATAGACTCTTTCATATAATTTACTTGTAAAAATGCATTGTTAACATAAAAGTTCGAAAAAGACATTACCCCTAATTTGCCTAGATAGAGACATAAACAGAGTTACATATATATGAATAAAAGTACTATAAAGGCCTTTATACTAGAAGTTAGATATCATTTTGCTCCTTTCACTAAAAAAAGGGGATAAATTAGTCTCGTTTATATGGGTCAAAGTAACAATTAAGCGATTGTTATATTTTACGTCAATCATATATCACGTTAAATGAGAGCAACTTAACCAATATGGTAAATCAATAAATTTTGTCGAAATTTTTTAAATAAAAAATATAGAAAGACTTTTTTTTTTTCTTTTTAAGTACAAGAACTAAATATTAATTTTTGTAAAAGTACAAGGACTAAGAATATATTTTAACCTTATTTTATATATAATCACACTCAATTCACAAGTTACACATTATGAAATCATTGGAAAGAATGTTGTGTTACATCCAATTGCAACGTAAAATGAATGAATGAAAACAACATACTTAGGTTGCTATAGAAAATAACATCCGACTAACTGATTGCCATTATTTCATTTTTGGTGGAAAATGACATCTCAATGTTGCATTTCATAATTTGAATTTCACTTTTTTTAGATTATTAATTATTATTGCATTAAGTGATAAAAAATTCAATATTTCATAAATAAAATATCAACTCGGAATTTTATGAATTGAAAAAATAATGTAAAAAGAGTTTTACACTAATTATAAGTTTAATCTAATTTAATTTTAAATTTAGTCAGAGTTCAATATGATTATCAAATATTGAAAATTTTATGAAAAAGAAATCACTTCTCCATATTTAGAAAGAAACTGTTTTAGCCGATTGAGTCTTAGCTCGAATGGTATGGGTATTGTTGTCAATGCATGAGAATGTGGGTTTGAGTGTACATAAGCGCATTATCCTCCTCCTATTTATAGGCTGGGGAGGGGCTATGGGTAGAGGTGTTCATAGTTTTGTGGATAAAACCAAATTAACCGACCGAACTGGTCTAATTCGGTTAATTGATCAGCGGCCGAATTTAGTTCGATCGGAGGCCGTTAATGATTTTTTGAAATTTTGATTATCAATTAATTCAGTTCAAAATCGAATAATTAATCGAAATAAATAATATATTATATATAATATATATTTTATATTTTATATTAGCAATGTATTTTTTAACTATTATTTTTTATATTAATCGAAATTAATAATATATATTATATATAATATAATTTTTGAATTATTAAAAAAAATCAACATTAGCAATGTATTTTTTATATGTTTTATAATTATTTTAACCAAAAGACAAAAACATATAAATTTCGATTAATCGATTGAATTAACCGAAATATTTCGGTTCGGTTAATGTATTTAAACAAAAATTTAGTTCGGTTAATAATTAAAAATTTTTATATTTCGAGAAATTCAGTTACCAGTAATTATTGAACCGATTGTTTGAACACCTCTAACTATGGATAGTTCTAAAGAGATCAAAAACTACAAGGAGATTATTAAAACGGGCGGAAAATGGGCCGGAAATGAATTTTGAAATTATAAAACGGGCCTTGAAAAACCCTTGACATAAGTTTCCAATTTTGAAGGATTTGATAATCGCTGTCTCTTTATCACTGTTTCTTCAACTGAAAACTCAGGTCGATTCAACGAACAACGTTAGGGCTTGTTACCATCTGAAGCTTAACCAATAGCTGACAATGGAAGCCGGAGATGGGGGCGTTGACGTAGTCGTTGACTCTAAGGATTTGCAGCAACAGAGTAAAGCCTTCGATAAACTCACCGATCGTGTCGAAGATCGCCAGCTCGATTCTTCTCGTGCCCAATCGGTCCTCTTTCGATCTTTAGCTTACGCTTCTTTTGTTCCTTTTCGTTTTCTTTTGCTTACGGGATTATTTTTCTTTTTCTTTTTTTACGTTGCAGGCCATGGCATCGATTGCGGCATCAGCTGAAGCAGAAAAGAATGCAATGAGATTGAGGTTTGATTTCTTGAATATTAATTATCGAAGTTTAATTTTAGTCCAATTTGGTTCCTTTTTGTAGTATGTTTTGTTACATTCGTTGAATTTTGATGGCTGGATTGGAATTTGCAGAAATTTATGAAGATATTAATATCTGACACTATATGATCGAATAGATATATGAAAAAAATTATAAAGAAACCGAGTATATTCATATCGAACACATTTTTTTTTTTTGTGTGTGTTTTGTCATTAAAATTGTCAAAAGCTGTGTATAAGGTAATTTGAGGTAGGTCATAGGGTAACCTAAATAATTCTAATGCTGCTGCTAAAACCCAGGAGCCATATCATTTTAGTTGAGGTCTTTTTTTCATGTATTTAGAAGGTCATGCATTCATTTTTGAGTCTAGATATGCATTGTACATAGTTGTTGAACACGAGTCTTTCGAGGAAAATGAAGAGCCGGAATGACATAAGCATATGAATATACCAATGAGATTGACATAATGCAGTCTTAATCTACAATCATATTTAATTTCAATTTCCAATATTAGGTTACCTTTCATTTCTTTTCCGTAATCCTTGTTTTCTTCTTCAGCCGTGCTATTATATGTTCCTTAAATCTTTTTGCAGCATTAATAATTTGTAGGCCATATTGAAATGTAAGATTCAATGTCGTAATTTCTCAATCTCAAAACTCACTTGCACTTTTAATTTCTCGACTTGGTTGTCCAAACTTAAGGCTGCAGAACTTGCCCATTTAGTTTGCAGAATATGCATATTTATAGCTAATTGCACTAGACATCCTCAAACTAGGTCTCAGCTTCTAAATTTATACCCAAACATCAAAACATTTTAATCGAGTCTTCAAAGTATCAGTATTGTATCAATCGAATACTACTTTGGTCAACCTCGTCATTAGCTTAGTCGTTAAGTACCAACTCAAATTGCAAACATGCGTACACCTATCACACTAGAGTTTTTTTTTTTTTTTTTTTTTGTAAAGAAAAGTAGCCCTCCTACTATCTAATGACTTTTTTTATTATTAAAGTTTGTCAGGTTCAAGTTGTTTGTATGGCCGATACATACATGTTTACAATTTAATTCAACATGTCTTATAAGATGTTTCACATTTGATTTGTACTAAACTGATGTTTAAGTTACTGAAATGACTTGATTCTTGTTTGTGCTCTTAAAATTTTTCACGCGTTGTATCAAATAAATTTCCTATATATTCGATTTTGTGCTTTATTTGAACCGGACGCTAAATTTCTGTTCCATTCAGAGAGAAAGAATTAGCTGCAGTAAAGATCAACGCGGCCGATGTGGACATCATCGCAAACGAACTAGAGGTTGGCTTCTTTTTCTTCTTCTTATGTCTCTAAAATATCTCTGTGATATGCCAAAGATGCTAATACTTCGATCTTTTGCACGGGAAAAAGTTGGACAAAAAGGTTGCAGAGAGAACACTTCGCGAGCACAAAGGTGACGCCGTTGCTGCTATTCGGTCCTTGCTTCACTAAAACCGGGCCCAAGTCGGTGAAATGAACCGATATTTCTCAAAGTTTTTGACAAAACCTTTTGTAAGATGGAGGCCATGGGACAGGCAAAATTACCTTCAAATCGCTGAAACTCAATTTTAATGGTGACTATGGCTGTGCTTACTGTTTTCCCATTAGAACCTAGCGTTAGAAGAGCATATTGGATGCTGCTTTAACTTGTTGAGACATGAAAGATTCAAAACCTAGTTATCTGGAATGTTCCGAGTTTTCCGATTTCTCATACTCTTTAATTCATGCTTGATACAAATTCCGATATAGAAGAGTATGATCCACAATATAAATATATAATATACCTTTATTGACATTCCCTCCGAAAAATTTCCGGGCTGACATGAAAAAGAACAAGCGACATTCACTAACAACCAATCCAATCACCATGAAATTTGGGGTTGCTCACACGGTAAGTGCCGTCTCCTTTTCATCTTTGTCCAGCCTGAGATTTTCAACGCCAATGTCGCAAGTCTAGGTGGCAATTCTGCATTCCACAAGCGGCAATTGAGTGTAAATGTTAGCAAAAAGAATGCCCATGCTTCAACCAATCGAGAGCTTTTGCCGCGGGAAGAAATGAATCCAAAAACACTTGGATTTGATTCATGATCCCTTTTGAGAGCAGTCTCCAGCCGAGTTACGGGCTTACTGAAGTTGGATGGCGCATCGTCTTTGAAGCTCTCTAAGCTTGTCCATCAGTTCCAGAAACGTTGGCCGACTTCGAGGATCACTGGTTTCGGAAAAAGTTAATAGTTTCACAGGTCATATCACAATTGAAAATTACAATGACTACAGGAGAAACAAAGTTTGCTTTAATCCTGAAGACAATCGGATCAAAATTATAACTAAACTACTGCCAAAGTCGATTGTGTAAATGGTTCTTAAATAATTAGGTCATCACATCTTATTGTACGTAATTTGATTAAAATGTCACGCGATGCTTGAGGCTTGTAATGATATGTGGTTCATAATATTGAATTAACTTATGTACAGGTATGCTATAGCTCGGATCTAAAAAACATGAATCCAAACATGAAAACGTTACGAGGAGATAACCCACCTGAGCCAGCAACTCTCTATTATCGAAGCCCACAGTGGATCTAAATCCTTCGGAATCTCAAGTCGTTGGTTCATGAACCCGACAGTTCCAATCACCTACAAGTATCCTAAACACACTGTTGTTCATATATGCAGAGCTACAAGACTTGCGATGCTGAGTACTCTATAAAGTGAAAATACGACTCAAAGATGGGATCCAACATAGGATCACCTCTTTAGAAGAGATGCAGATGGATTGATGATGATAGACACTTCGCATGCAAATATCTTGCATTTTTTAAAATCAAAAGTTGAGAACTATACCTGCATTGAGTTGAGATTGTCCCAAGGTATCTTACCAGTAGCAAGTTCCCATAATATAACTCCAAAACTATAAATATCGGACCTAAGTGTTTCCCAGAAAGAACAAGCAATACAAGGTCAGTGGTGAATAAAAATGGTGAAGGCGATTGTGCTCGGGGATGGGGATATGTTGCGTGAAGTGAAAAAGATAGGAGAAGAGTCATTTGCAACATACTTCTCATCGGAGGGTTCATTGCGAAGAACTTCTGGCGCCATCCAATGAGGCTACAAGAAAATTCAACCAAACTATTAAGTTATGCATGCTTCACAATGATTTAGACTTGGATTAATAATATTGATAAACTGAAGTTTCAGTCAATACCGTTCCTTTCCCACTCTTTGTAGTGAGAAACGTTGCATGCTTGAGACGTGACAAACCAAAATCGCCAACCTGGTCAAATAAAAGGTAGCCCTAAAACAAGTATCTTCGAAACCCTGAGGCAAAACTGAAACTAGATCTCCAATCAGAGGCGGAGCAAGGGGGCTGGCAGAGGCTTGCCCTGGCCCCCTAAAATGATTTTTTTTTTTCATTTAAACCACTTTATAAAATTTTAAATTAATAATAATAAAATTGCACTATGAAATTTGATTTAATCCTTTAAAAATTATAAAAATATATGATATTAAAAAAAGTGAAATTACATTTATAATATGGTAAAAATATATAATTTAATTTTTTGGGCCCTAAAAATATTTCTAGCTTCGCCCCCAATTCCAATTAGAACAGATGCACGTAACTAGAGGCAAACCTTTACAGTCCAATTCTTATCAACTAGGAGATTTGAAGACTTCAAATCGCGATGAACGATAGTCGGATTGCAATGGTGAAGATAATTCATGCCTCGTGCCTTAGCAGTTCAATCAATAAGATGAATTAATGAGGGCAGGGCAGGGCAGGGCAAACAAGAACAGATTACAAAAAATACAGATTGACGCATGATGGCACTACACCAACCACAACTTGAGGAACATCCCCAAGTTCCAAAAAAGAAGAAAAGAGAATCCAAAATTACTTGATACTCACAATATCCAAAGCCATATGAACACGCCGTTTCCTATCTAATTTTGCAGCATTCCTCTGTAGCAAGCGAAACAAACTCCCACTACATGGACAAAATATAAATAAGTATTCATTAACGATGAAGTAAATTAAACCAACAAATCTACTGTTTCAAAAAACAATAGATATGCAATGTTAATGTTCCATAAATACCAAAAAAAGAATTTCAAAAGGTGGAGATCGAACCGTTGAAGGAATTCAGTAACAATGCAGAGACGTTGAGGTGAAGTGACAGCTCCCATGAACAGCAGAACATTTGGATGCCGCAGTCTTTTCATCAGAGAAACCTTCAAAGCAGGAAATAGTCAGAGCAGAATTAGAAGAGGAAGAAAGAAACTCAAAACGATAACAAATGCAGTTATCTTAGCCAGTTGGTGACTGCAAAGCAATTTAAAAGTAATTTTACAATAAAGCACACCTCCTGTCTAAAGGAATGTATGACATCATCTGAATATTCCAGGTTCGGGAATACCTTGACAGCAACATCCTGCGATGAACATGGTTGATTTACACAAATAGTAAGGTGATTTACATTTTTTTTCATGCTTCCTACCATTTCTATGTAAAACCAATATAAATAACTAACGAGTAAAACAGCTCATGTATAGCAGTGACATCATAGCTTCCATTAACCGGAATGGACTGCAAGTATGGCATAAGATCCCGAAATGAACTCCGGATTTTTCATATTGCACTATCTATATTAGACTTAGGGATCAATGTAGGTGATGAACCTATAATACTCAACACCATATAGAACATTTGGCTGATGGGTTTGTCACCAATTTTCCAATTTATACGAACTCAACACCATATAGTACCACCAATAATGTGTTTATTCATCCTCCCAAAAAATAAGGCAGTGAAAGGAGTAAGAGAACATACTGATGCATACCACAGACCATGATATACTGTTCCACAAGAACCTACAAGGAAAGCAAAGGAGAATTAAGTATGTACTTAAATAATTCAGGTTGTGATATTACCCACGACATCAAGTAAGAATGAAGTAGAATCAGTACAGAGTTTTAACATAAAGTAATGGCTACAGTTATAAACAAGTTCATAATTCCTTCATGTCTCCCAGTTGCTGTTAACTGAAGGAAATTACCTTGCCCAATTTGCTCTCCGATCGTCAATTCTTCCCACAAGATTTCATAATCTACACAATCAGTGTCCATATCAACTCTCTTAACAGGACTACCAGTACTCCCCGAGCTGCTGGTACTGCTTGTGCTGTTAACATTAGCAGAAGATGATGAAAAACCTGATGCCTCATTGTTGATAGGGCTGTCATACTCATTAATATGGTCTTCAAGTTTTTTACCCAAATATGGGCCCTTTAGCAGAAATGTTTCATTCTGTTGATCACTACCCTCACAAGGCCTTATGGAATGAGTAGTCTTGGCCTCTGATTCTTCTTGACTGTTCCCTGTCTTAGCTATAAAGGTCGTAAATTTTTGGATTGCAGGTTTTCCTTCATTCTCATCACCAAAATCTATAAAGTTCATTACAGTGGACAGGTTATCAAAAGGATAAAGTACATCATAGGAGGGTGGCCACATATCTCCCTTCGATGTACAGACTCCACTGTAAGTTGCGTCTTCTTTATGATCATAAGGATCAACACGATTCTCGCCTGTCCTAATTCTGGATTTCACTTTGTTGCTCACCTTGGACGCCTGCTTTGGTTAACTCGTGAATCAGCCCAAATCAAAACAAAAGAAACCAAACATAAGCATATATAAAGAATTAAGAAACTAATACCAAATTTGATATTTTTGATACAATTGCAGCTTGCAGAGGCTGCTGAGGATCAAGACCAAGTTTAATCGAGATGGCGTTTTTAGACCGGGTAAAGGCTGAAGAATTTCCTTTCGATTGCCTTTCAGCTGAAAATTCAAATTTGGTTTCTTTAAAAGGCCGCGAATCACAGGTCACAGAAGTGATTCCCACCACAGAACCCTTTTCGTCATAAAAAGGAGTAACAGTTGCAACTACAGAAATATTCTCCCCTAGTCTATTCTTAATAGGAAACAGCCCAGTCCAACTCTCCCCAATAATAACCCGTTGAACTATATTAACTGCAAACCCGAAAGCCTTAGGATGACAAACAAGCTTAAGAATATTTTGTCCTAAAGCTTCTGCTTCTAAATAACCATGAAGTTTTTCAGCACCTTGGTTCCTGCAAAAAGAACACACAATTTTAAGAAAAATAACCCTACAGGGATGATAATCCTTACCTTGTATATTAAGAAACAAGATCAAATCATATCGTTAATCTAGAAAAATAAATCACGAACATTGCAACTGAAAAAGAAGAAGAAGAAGAAAGGAAAGAAAGAAACCCTATTTAAAGTTTTAACTTACCAAAAGAATACACGGCCTCTACGATCATATATATAAACAGATTGTCCCATAGACTGTAAAATATTTAAATACTGACTGTTAGTCAAATTAGCGGCAGCTGTCCGTGAATTCCCGGTTCTTGTTCTTCCTGCGTCGCCACCACCGCCATTTGTGGTGCCGCAGCTCCCGCTCTCTATTCGTAACGGAAGTCGAACAGAACCAGAACCGGCAGCAGCCGCCGCGTCCCCGAGAAATAACGGCCGTTGAGGGGAAGTACGGCGGGATCCTCGACAAGTTGAGTCATGAATTGACTCACCGCAGGATTGTTTTAAACTTGACATTTCTCGCATGAGATACGCATGTCCTACTTCCAGTTCTTGGATTTTCTTCAAGAGCTCCTCCCCTTGCGGCGTTTTCATTGTTTGCTTTCCCTTCCTTTACACAATCAGTTTGAAAAACACGCGAAGCTTCAAAGCTTTGACAATTAAATAAATTAAAATTCAAAGAATTTTTTCATCACCTTCTTCCACTTCAAAACTCTCCTCTGTTAAGGAAGCCAAAACCCAGAGAACTCCACCCATTTCCTTTTGGCGGTTTCCTTTTTTATTTTTAATTTCATAATTATCAAAACTGTTTGGTGAGTTAAGTTAGTGTCACATGTCCGACACCTGTCTTTGTATAACATTATTTTTTAAATATAATTTTAATTATTTTTAATATTATTATAATGATATTTTAAAAAAAAGCGTGGAATGACAAAAGCGTGCCAATGAGATTGATCAATATTAGCTTGCCTTTCATTTCTTTTCCCTTCTTTAGCTGTGCTATTATATGTTCCTCAAATCTCCTTGCAGCATAATAATTTGTAGGCCATATTGAAATGTAAGATTTAATGTCCTAATTTTTCATTCTCAAAACTCACTTCCACTTTTAATTTCTCCAAATTTAAAGCTAATTATATTAGATATTTTCAAACTAGATTTCAGTTTCTAAATTGGTATCTAAATTTCAAAAGTCTTCAAAATATTAATATTGTATTAATTTAATACTTTTATCAACCTTGTCATTAGCTTATTCATTAAGTACCAACACAAATTGCAAATACGTGTACACGTATCACTCTTACCTTTTAATGATTCTGTTTATTTTTTTTAAAAAAAATTGTTAGATTTAAGTTGTTTATATGATAGATACACACATGTTTATAATTTAATTCAGCATGTTTTAAAGACGTTTCATATTTGATTTGTACTAACATTTAGCACCTAAATTGATGATTAAGTTAATGAAATGACTTGATTGATGCAATGTTTATACTCAAAGGGTTCAATTAAACATTTTGGACTTCAATTTGGGCAATAGTTTAATTCTTTGAATCTTGTTTGTAGACATAAAATTTTTCACGCACTGTATCGAATAAACTTCCTATATATTTGATTTTGTGCTTTATTTGAACCGAACACTATAATTCTATTCAATACAGAGAAAAGAATTAGTTGCAGTAAAGATTAACGTGGCGGATGTGGACATCATCACAAATGAACTAGAGGTTGGTGATCTGCTGCAAATCGATGTGGCAAATTAGGCTTTTTTCGACGCACTTAAGGAGCTTTTTCTCGAGCAAAATAGCGTTTTTAGCGTAATTTTTCATTATTTTCTTATTTTTATTAATAAGTGAAAATGTCTCGTTTTTGCCTATTTTGTGACCCAAATTGGTCGATAGCACCATTGGGGGCCTAACGTGTGTTTGAGTGATGTAGGGACATGTTGGAGGTTGAAAACGAGCGAGAACGACACCAAGGCAAAGGGTATCGTAATTCCAAGGTATGGATATCGCGATACCTCCAACAGTATAGGAGAGTGAAGACTCCCTTCAGTGGTATTGCATTATCCTCTTTGAGTATCGCAATATCCTCTTTTAGGTATCGCGATATCACCTTTGTCAAGGGGACAAACTTGGACAAAAAGGATAGTCTTTGTCTACCCAGTCCACCAATCACACAAGGCCCGTGTATGGGCATTTTTTACAACGAAAAGTCATCATAATACACTTCAAAACAACCAAAAATTTCTAAGGAAGAGATAGACACATATTAGCTTAGTTTTAGGTTTAGTTTTCTTTAGGTTTTCTTTAGTTTTTCTCTACACTTCTTTAGGGTTTTTATTTTTCTCTTCTTCTACCTTAGATTATAGTTTATTTTTCTGGATTTACTTCTTATTCTTGTTATTCTTAATATTAGTTAAGTTAGCTATTACTGTAGCTAGCTAAGGTTTATTTGCATTTCTAGTTGCTTTCAAGACCTTTTAAGCTTAAGTTTAATTTATTTCAGTTTGTTTTACTTTCAATCTATTAAAGCTTATTCATTTTATGTTTCTTGCTTTAGATTTTCCTATTAAATCCTTTTGGTTTCATGCTATTTAAGTTTTCTTACATAAAAATATTAATTTTTACATTTTTCTAAAGCTTTACTTTCATGGCTGCCTTGTTTTACATTTTTATATTTATTTCTTTTATTTTGAGCATGAGTAGCTAAACCTCAAAGGAGGTCGGTTGATGGAGACATGGGTAAAATAAAACTTTTGGACAAATGACTAAATCATAATAAATTGGACTAAATCGAATAGAACTAAGAACTTAGGCAGTGACGCCCCTAAGGGAATATCAAGATAAAGTGTGACCGAAAGGTAATTTTATCATGCACCTGTTCATTAGTCTTGGATTAGCGGTGAGATCGGAAGATAAATCGGACCTATTTCGTCTAAGTTAATGAAATTGATATTAAAAGATAAAATGGAGCCACTTGGTAATTTATGCGATTTATATCCCTTGTCCGAGGCTCAGTGAACCACATTGAAGTCAACCAACCCCAATTAGTTATTTGTTGAATAGTACTTTAGTTTTACATTCCTTGCAATTTAGTCCCTAGAATAGAATATTTAATTTTCTTACAAACTTATCTTGTTATGAATTGTCATACTATAAAATCGCATTAGTAGCCGCTTAGACTCTATTGTGTATGCTAGTTATTTCTCAATCGCATCTTCCTTTGGTTTCAACTCTTTGAAATGCTTCATGTTCCCCCGGAATTATAAATATTACAACTGAGATCGTACGCTTGCAGTAAAACTGGGCTTTCAAATTTGTTATATAAATTCGTTGTTTTAATGCGCACGCGCGCAACCAGTCAATTGGCTTCTTTTTCTTCTTCTTCTTATGTCTCTTAAATATCTTTCTGTGATATGCCAAATATGTTAATACTTCGATCTTTTGCATCGGAAAAGTTCAACAAAAAGGTTGCAGAAAGAACACTCACGAGCACAAAGGTGACGCCGTTACTACTATTCGATCCTTACTTCACTAAAACCAGGCCTAAGTAGCTGAATGTTATGAGTTAAAAACTAAATTAAAAATGATGCGTAGTAGTACCAAGTGAAACGGGGCGTATAAAGCTTTAGTGAGCATATAAAAACTTTAGTGAAATAGGGTGTTTTGATCCAAGTCAGCTTTGGTAGTAACCAACTTTGGAGCCGTTGTTGTTTTTTTTCTCTTTCTTTATTTTCTTTTCTTTTTAACAAATGGTTGTAACAAAGAGAATGCATGAATTGAGTATTTTTAAAATTGTCTCTCCCTTTTCTCTCTCTTTCTCTTATTTTCTAACATCCTCTAAAACCCTATTAGTTGTAAATAATATGAGATAAAATCTTACCAAAACGAGGTATAAGATCAAAGAAAATGAAAGTTGCAAGATATCAAAAGAGATTTAAATCAATAAGCATGACATGATGTATTAAATTAAGAAAGGGACTAAATTGTAAATATGTAAAAAGTTTTATGGCACAAGTATAAATGTAACATCCCTAAAATTGATACATAATAAAAGTAGAAATAAATTGAATAATGTATAATTGATTTTCGGTAAAATAAGAAAATAATATAAAGATGATAAAAGAGAATATTGAGAAGTATTAAAAAATAATAATAATTAAGAAGTAGGCTTTAGTATATTGATTTAAAGTAAGGACTAAATCATAAATATGTGAAAAGTTTTTGGCTCAAGTGTATATATTCGAAATTTAGGTGAAGTGTAAAAATGAGAAAATTGAATGACCAAAAGTGAAAACAATCCAATTTACTATGATATGGAATTGGCATGCAAAAACCAATTTGAATAGGCGATGAATTGTGAGGGACTAAATTGTAATTTTACCAAATTAAGTGATGATTCAAGGATGGAATTAAAAAAAATCATAAAGGGAAAAATAGTCAATTAACACGAGGGAGAATTCTAGAATGTAATGATGATGATGATGATGGTGATATTTTGGTGGTATTTTTAATTAATTAATTAATATTTTATTAATATTTTACTTAGATAGTTATTAAAATTTTATTTGGAAAATGGTAGTATAAAAAGAAATGAAGGATGAAGGAAATTTATCATCCTTTGGAAAATGGTAGTATAAAAAGAAATGAAGGATGAAGGAAATTTATCATCCTTCCAACGTGAGTGAAAGGGTGAGAAAGGAAGTTTTCTTTTCTTTACAATTTATTCCTTTGCCATGAAAACTTACCTTTTTACCTAAATTTTTTGAAAATTTCCTTAGATATTAAAGAGAGAAGATGAAGTAGAGATTATAAAGATTATGTTCATCAATTTAGAAGCAAGAAAATAGTAGATGAAAGTGGAGAAAATGAGAAGAAAAAGGAAAGAAAGCGGTGAAGATCAGAAATGCATGGAAATGAATAAATTCTTGACAAATGAGGTAAGTTTCATACTAAACCTACTTGTATTTCAATAGTGGTGAAGATCTTGCATGGTCTGTTATTTTCACCCATTTTTCATGATTTTTATGTTTTTGTGATCGTTGTATTGATATCTAGATAATTTACAGGATAATTTGTAAAGTTGTCAAAGTTTAGAAAAATTACCATTGATGTTTTTAAAGTATTTTTGATGTTGTTCTTGAGCATGAAACTTGATGATAATATTGAACTAGTTTGTAAAGTGATTTTTTATTGATTTTCATGTTTAATGATTAAATTGAAAATAAACCAAAATGGACATGGTTTTTCTTGAAAAATTCTAAATTTTAGGGTTGTTTTAGAGTGGTTAAAGATTAGGTTCCATGGGTTTAAAGTTAATTGTGAGAAATAAATTTGTTTTGGTCTTAAGGACCAGATTGAATAAAGTGAAATTTATTGGGGAAAAAATGAAAAGTTGTAAATAGATTGAAGTATGTATTAAAGTGTATATATGAAATTAAATTTGATAATTGAAATAAACCATTTTACAGATCAAGAACAAGTTGATAATCGGGGAAAAGAGAAAGTTGTGAATAGTCCTTGAACTTTTGTTGTTCTGCAATTTGACCCTGATAAGTTCGGACAGTTTAATTTTAGCATAATTTAAACATTTAATTAATTATGAAATGGAATTGCTAAATGACTTAAAGGTGTTGAATTGTAGTAAGTGGGTTGATTTGAGACAGAAATCATATTGAATGTTGTTATTCGATAACTAAGTGAACCGTTGAACGTAGGATATGATACGATTGACATGCCAATAGGTTATATTGCGCAATGTACGAGATTGATTGATGTTGAGATGATGATTCTATTTTATTCTTGTTTACTGAATATACTGAAGTTCAGCATTTGTTGCGAACTATCGAGTTATATTACAGTGATTCAGATGTGTTCTGGGGCAGATGTAAGCCTCGGGCTTAAAACTTAGTGCCGAGGTGTGTTTCGGAAGGATGTTAGCCTACGGGCTTGGCACTTGGTGCCCAGGTGTGTTCTTGGATGGTTAGTTCATTTAAGTGTTTTGGTGTATTTAGATGGTTAACCATGTATCCGAGCCTGTTATAACGTTCATCAGGTTTATTTTCAATGGTATAATGTAATTGATTGGATTGTTCCATTTGTAATTAAGTTTAAACTCACATTGATTTGATTATGGATGATAGGATTATGATTTATGACCTTTTATTTATTTATTTTATATTAGATAAGTTTATTCAGTAAGTTAATTATTTTTAATCCGTGGAACTTACTAAGCTTAAGTAAGTTTCTTGTGTCTTTTTTATTGTTTTCTTGTAGATACGTTCTTGTAGAAACAGGCGATCGGATCGACTCAAAGAATTACACTATCTGGAAATCTTGTGGTAGTTTTTGAATGTTGAACTTGGGTTATATGACATGTAATAGGTGAATTGAACTTATGTTGGTAATTTGGAAATTTGTTAAACTTGAATGATGCTTGTCTAGATATAATTTTGAGTACTTTTGAATATGTTTTGGTTGGCATATATGTATGTATGGCATTTGTTAGTATATGTGGTATAAGGTTTATATAAGAGTGTGTTATGACAATTTAAAATATTGATTGATAGGAGTGGTGTTTTGGTATGAAACGCTAATGATGTTTGAGTACTTTGAGTGCACATATTATGGTTTGAAATGTGACATTGATTTAGTAATTGAATTGTGGTGTCAATGAGGGCACATATGTTAGACACTTAGGTTGAATGCTTTGACATGTTTTGAGCTTGTTTAATTGAGTTTTGAAGAGGTTTAAGTTATGGTAATTGAGTTACTTGATGTCCAAGTCATTATTGTTTTAGGTGCAGGTTTCACACGATCTGAGACACGATTTACGATAGGACCGTGTGTCTCAAAATAGTTTTGAGCACGGTCTGGCACATGGCCAGTGATACGGCCGTATGACCCAACATCGAATGCACACACGGGCTGACACACAACTTGTGACATAGCCATGTGCCCATAATTCGAATACTCATATGAGCAGACATACGGGCTGGGACACGGCCGTGTATCTTGACTTCAAATGTCCACACAGTCTGGGCTATGTCACACGGCCTGAACACACGGCCGTGCGACCCCTGTTTCTCAAAATTTTCAAGATTTAAAAAAAAATTCTGTTTTGTTTCAAATTGATCTTGGATTGATCCTAAAATATTTTTAGGGCCTTGTAGGCTCAATTTAAGGGTCGTATTAACGCTTTTGATATATTTAAATATGGTTAGTTGATGATAGTATTTAATTTGTATAATTGTTTTTGTTTTGACATGGAATGTTCCGTTTTGCATAGTAACACTCTGTAAGTCTAATTCGACGATGAAAGTAGGTTAAGGGTGTTACAAGTACCAAGTAAAACAGGCATCTAAAAACTTTAGTGAAACGGGGTGTTTTGATTCAAATCATCTTTGACAATAACCGAATTTGGAGTCGTTATTGTTTTTTTTTCCCTTTTTAACCAATGGTTGTAATAAAGAGAATGCATGAATTGAGTATTGTGAAAATTGTCTCTCTCTTTCTCTTGCTTTCTTCTCTCTTTTTTGTAAGTTTTCTTTTTTCAGGTTTATGGTTTATCAATGAAATAAACAGATATTTCTCAAAATTTTTGACAAAAAACCTTTGTAAGATGAAGGCCATATGACAGACACAATTACCTTCAAATTGCTTAAACTCAATTTTAATGGTGATTATGGTTGTGCTTATTGTTTTCCCATTAGAACCTAGCGTTAGAAGGGCATAATGGATGTTGCTTTAACTTGTTGAAACATGAAAGATTCAAAACCTAGTTATTTGGAATGTTCCAAGTTTTCTGATTTCTCATACTATTTAGTGCTGCTTGTAGAATTATGCCTCGTATTTTTTGACTTTTCTTCTTTTAGTTAAACTCTATTTTAGTTTCTCATTTAAACTCTGATTAGTGTATGTTATTTTAATATAAGTTGACCTACAAATTTAGCCTATAAATAGACATTTTTTCCACCCTAGAAAGATAGCCAATTACACATTTAGGCATTAAATTTTACAAGCTTTTAGAGAATTTTGTGTTTACGTCTTGAGGGTTTTTATTTCGAGGTTTAGTTTTATCTCCATCTTTTGTACTCTCCATTTTTTTCCGTTTTAGTGAAATTATCTTTGCCCGTAGTTTTTATTCTCTTCGGAGGGATTTTTCCACGTAAAATATTTGTTTTCGATCTTTTCAATTTTATTTGTTATTTTACTTGTTTGTCGCTTTACTGGGTTTATCACCAATAAATTAGTATCATAGCTAGTTTGATTTCCGCATCAACTCGTTCAAAGATGGCAACGACAAGGTTTGATATTGATAAGTTTGATGGCATCACAAATTTCAATCTGTGACATGTTCGGATGACGATAATTTTGATTTAGAGCGATCTTCATAAGGTCAATATAGAGAAGAAGCTTGCAAACATGGATAAATCAGAATACGATAAGTTAGATAAAAAAAAGCTTTATCCATAATTCAATTATGCCTAACAAATATTGTGTTGCAGGAGGTTTTGATGGAAAAAACGACATTCACCTTATGGAAAACGTTAGAAATCCTCTATGCGACAAAGTCTTTAGCTAACCAATTAGTGTTGAAACAACGTCTATACATGTTCTGCATATACAAAAGTGAGCACCTTAGAGATCACAGCAGTCAACTTATTAGTCTTTTGAAGACTTTTTTTTATAAAAATAACTCGAAATTTTTTATTAATTTAAAAATGACCCATTTTTTTTTATTATGTACGTAAATGACTTGAAATGAATAGTGAAAGTTGGTGGAGCCAAAGAGATTGGTGCCACCCACTTGCCACGTCAGCCAATCATTAGCTGCTAGAATTAAAAAATCAATTTTTTTGGGTGGAGCCAATCTATTTGGCTTGACATGTATAAATACCACTCTAGTACTGATATTTATGATATTTCGGGGGGCCAGAGAATAAATAATAGTGGTGGAGTGATAATACTTTAAAATGACATACTTTTATGTGTTAATTACATATATATTTTGAGTACGATCCTACTAATTTGGGTTGTTTATGGTTTTTTTATCTTGTAGTGACTAAATTGAAGGCAAAAGGAAATTTTGGGGCAAAAAACGTGAATTTAAAGACAAAATGGGTCAACATGCGGAATAGGGAAGAAGTGGTGCCGAAAATTCAAAGTGTGGAAGACTTGGGGCAAAATTTCAAAGAAGAGATTTATGAACATAAGACTTTATTTAAATTTGAATTATATTTTTAGGATTAATGTTAGGATTATTATGATATTGTTTAGATTTAATTTCAAATTATATCTTTTAAACATTATCATCTAGAGTTTAAAAAGGAACAAATTAGGTTTTTTCATGTACTATAAATAGGGGATGGAGTGACATGAATATTCACTCATTACTTCTGTAAAAAACTCCTTCCCCTTAATGCTCTTAGCCTTTTTGTTTCTTTTCAAATAAAATTCCATTCCGCTAAACTTGTGTTTTTTTTCCCCTAAAAGGATGAGTAACTAAACTTATCTAGCCAAAGGTTATCAAGACTCCTCCAAAAGAGTTCATGAGGCTTAGAACCCGCACTTAGCCTTTCTCAACGAGTATTCATCATTTCTCCGCATTATGAGACTGACGCTTCCGTCTATATCCTTACAAAAGTAATCTTTTCAACTTGTGCAAAGAATGACCGCTTTATATGTTTTGGGAAGGTTGCATAATCAGTTCGCTAACTTACTGCGTCAGAGGTGTCGAGCCCAAGAGATGAAATAGCATGGCATTCGCCATTGAGAAACGATGATCTAGTGTAAGACGATCACACAAAAGTGATGGTTGGCTAAAGTCAAGTTCCTCTAGATTGTAAGACTATAACCTAAGTGGAGCTGGTGGTCGTAGGTGTCCTCTTCTACTATAATTGGCTTATTTGGTCATGAGAAGGATTACCTAAAAGCCTATGATTCAACCAAATGAGATATTCAGAGGCTACAATCCCTCAGTCAGAAAACCCTTTTTTTCTCAATTCTGTTCCTTATCACAATTACGATTTCGATCTATTTAATTTCGAATCATCCACATTTTTAATTTTGTTTTATTTTATTTTTTTCCCAGGTCAGTTCATTTTTCTTGGGCACGACTATGCCCAGGATTTCGAAAAATAAGGAGTTGTGGAGATCCAGTTCTTGAGGATTTGACCCTACTACCCTATACTATTTCTTTTCGTTATTTAGGGATAGGATATTTTTTGTGCTTTCAACGACACACCATGGAGCCAAATAGATTGGCACCACCACCTTTAGTATGTCAAATTTTTTTTATAGTGATTTTTATTTTTATTTTAAAACTAAAATTATAGTTTTACTTGGATGAGCCATAGAG
Organism: Gossypium bickii; assembly: GCA_025503065.1. Taxonomy (NCBI): domain Eukaryota; kingdom Viridiplantae; phylum Streptophyta; class Magnoliopsida; order Malvales; family Malvaceae; genus Gossypium; species Gossypium bickii. The sequence goes on along the minus strand of CP106710.1, from coordinate 11,772,867 downwards.
AGTGGCATAACCACCATGCAAAACATTAATTTTTTTGAGTTTTTTAAATTGTTTTTTAATAAAAAAAATAAAATTTTTTATTTTAGTGGAGCCATTATCTTTGGCCTGACCACTTTGGTGGTGACATTGAGAATGGCATGACCACCATAAAAATGAATTTTTTATTTTAGTGGAGCCATTCCCTTTACCTATATTTTTACCCAAGATCATTTCATAAAACAATACCACGACTCGAGATCCCGAAAGAAGAGGCATGAACATCTTCAACCTCTTTCGGGCTTTCATCGTCGATATTGTCAGGAACCTCATCAAGATTAATGTCACTAAAATCTTCAACATCATAATCAAAATCTTCATCATTATGGGTAAAGAGAATAACTTTGCCAAAATAAAAAAAAATCATTTTTTTATTAAAAAACAATTTAAAAAAGCTCAAAAAAATAGCAGCATGGTGGTCACGCCATTCTCTATGGCTCCACCAAATAAAATAATAATTTTAGTTTTAAAATAAAAATAAAAATCACTAAAAAAAATTTTGACATAATAAAGGTGGTGATGCTAATCTATTTGGCTCCACCACTATTATTTATTCTCTGGCCCCCGAAATATTTAGAAATATTGGTATTAGAGTGGTATTTATACAGGTCACACCAAATAGATTGGCTCTACCTAAAAAATTAATTTTTTAATTCTAGAAACTAATGATTGGCTGACGTGGCAAGTGGATGGCGCCAATCTTTTTGGTTCTACCAACTTTTACTATTCATTTCAGGTCATTTACGTACATAATAAAAAATAGTGGTTACTTTTATAATTAATAAAAATTTTGAGTTATTTTTATAATAAAAAGCTTCTTTTGAGTGATTTAAAAAATGTTGAGGTTTAGATTGACGATAAAGATCAAACTATGCTATTATCCCCCTTTATACATTCAAAGAGACTTTGATTTATAACAAAGATAATCTCTCATTTGAGGATGTGAAGAGTCATCTGTTGAGTAAAGACAAACTCGACAATTGGTTTGGATAACAAGTCAGATATGCAAGCCTTGGTTTTGGTAGCATCAACAAAACGATACAAGAGATGTCGCTATTGTAAGAAGTTAGGTCACGTCAAGGCAGATTGTTACAAATTGCGAAATAAAAGGGGCTGCTGAGAGCAATGAGGAATATTTAGTTGGTGCTAATTTGGTCAATGACAAGGATGATGATTCTTGTTGGTGTCAATAAGTGAAAACTCAAATATTACGTCTGAGTGGGTCCTGGATTCGTGGTGTTCTTTACACATGTGTCCCAACAGAGACTAGTCCACATATAATTTAGTTGAAGGTGGAACTGTGTGCATGGGAAATGGTTCACCCAATAAGATCGAAATTTGGTACTGTTTAGATCAGGATGCATGACGAGACAATTAGGACACTATCAGATGTCAAGCATATGTCTGACTTAAAAAAAATCTCATATCCTTGGGAAATTTGGACTCAAAGGGTTATAAAATTAACATTTAGTCAAGTGACATTAAGGTATCCTGTAGGGCTCTCGTTTTGATGAAAGGTAAAAGTGATTTGCAATCTTTATGTTTTGGAAGGATTAACGATTACCGGTGAAATAGGACGTCCCTCATATGTTAAGGAGTCGAAGACAACTTGGTCATAGGAGGGGAAAATGTATGACCTTTTCATAGAAGAGAGGTTCTCTTTTGGATACAAGTTTTGGAAAGATAGGGCATTTTTTTCATGGAAATCAGACCCGAGTTAGTTTTGATTTGGCAATACACAAGTCAAATACTAGAAGTCTTCCAGCTTCTAAGTACAACTTCAACTCAGTTAATATCCTGCATAATTTGAGATAAGCCCGTGATGGGCTTTGGCAAAGAAGGCGTTGTGGAAATATGAGTCAAGGTGGAGATTTGTGGAGTTATGCCTTGTATTTTTTGGCTTTTATTCTCTCAGTTAAACTTTGTTTTTAGTTTCTCATTTAAACTTTGATTAATGTTTGTTATTTTAAAATTAATTGACCTACAAATTTAGCATATAAATAGACCCTTTTTTCACCCTAGAAATAAATCTTATCACACATTTAAGTATTAACTTTTATAAGTTTTTAGAGAATTTTGTGTTTACATTTTGAAAGTTCTTATTTCTGATTTCAGAGTTCAATTTTATTTTCATCTTTTATACTCTTCACTTTTTTTCTTCGTTTTAGTGAAATTATCTTTACCCGTAATTTTTATCGTATTTGGAATAATTTTTTTACGTAAAATATTTGTGTGTTCAATCTTTTCAATTTTCTTTATTATTTTACTAGTTGATTACTTAACAGGGCCCAATAATGCACACTACAAATTCCAATATAGAAGAGGATGATTCACTATGTATATAATATGCCTTTATTGACATTCCCTGCGAATCAAATAATATTTAAAAAACCCAGGCTGACATGAAAAAGAACAACCGACATTCACTCACAACCAATCCAATCACCATGAAACTCGGGGTTGCTCACAGGGTAAGTACCGTCTCCTTTTCATCTTTGTCCAGCCTGAGATTTTCAACGCCAATGTCGCAAGTCTAGGTGTCAATTCTACATTCAACAACCGGCAATTGAGTGTAAATGTTAGCAAAAAGAATGCCCATGCTTCAACCAATCGAGAGCTTTTGCCGAGGGAAGAAATGAATCCAAAAACACTTGGATTTGATTCATGATCCCTTTTGAGAGCAGTCTCCAGCCGAGTTACGGGCTTGCTGAAGTTGGATGGCGCATCGTCTTTGAAGCTCTCTAAGCTTGTCCAACAGTTCCAGAAACGTTGGCCGACTTCGAGGATCACTGGTTTCGGAAAAAGTTATAGTTTCACAGGTCAGATCACAATTGAAAATTACAAACACTACAGGAGAAACAAAGTTTGCTTTAATCCTGAAGACAATCGGATCAAAATTATAAATAAACTACTACCAAAGTCGATTGTGTAAATGGTTCTTAAATAATTAGGTCATCACATCTTATTGTACGTAATTTGATTAAAATATCACGCGATGCTTGAGGCTTGTAATGATATGTGGTTCATAATATTGAATTAACTTACGTACAGGTATGCTACAGCTCGGATCTAAAAAAAATGAAACCAAACATGAAAACGTTATAAGGGGATAACCCACCTGAGCCAGCAACTCTCTATTATCGAAGCCCACAGTGGATCTAAATCCTTCGGAATCTCAAGTCTTTGGTTCATGAACCCGACAGTTCCAATCACCTACAAGTATCCTAAACACACTGTTGTTCATATATGCAGAGCTACAAGACTTGCAATGCTGAGTACTTTATAAAGTGAAAATACGACTCAAAGATGGGATCCAACATGGGATCACCTCTTTAGAAGAGATGCAGATGGATTGATGATGATAGACACTTCGCATGCAAATATCTTGCATTTTATAAAATCAAAAGTTGAGAACTATACCTGCATTGAGTTGAGATTGTCCCAAGGTATCTTACCGGTAGCAAGTTCCCATAATATGACTCCAAAACTATAAATATCGGACCTATGTGTTTCCCAGAAAGAACAAGCTATACAAGGTCAGTGGTTAATAAAAATGGTGAACGCGATTGGGCTCTGGGATGGGGATATGTTGCGTGAAGTGAAAAAGAGAGGAGAAGAGTCATTTGCAACATACTTCTCATCGGAGGGTTCATTGCGAAGAACTTCTGGCGCCATCCATTGAGGCTACAAGAAAATTCAACCAAACTATTAAGTTATGCATGCTCTCACAATGATTTAGACTTAGATTAATATTATCGATGAACTACAAGTTTCAGTCAATACCGTTCCTTTCCCAGTCTTAGTAGTGAGAAACGTTGCATGCTTGAGACGTGACAAACCAAAATCGCCAACCTGGTCAAATAAAAGGTAGCCCTAAAACAAGTACCTTCGATACCCGAGGCAAAACTGAAACTATATTTCCAATCAGAGGGTCGGAGCAGGGAGCTGGCAGAGACCCAAATCCCATTAAAATGAAAATTTTTTCATTTAGACTTTTTATGATTTATAAAATTTTAAATTAATAATAATAAATAATATTTTAACCCTAAAATTAATAATATTTGATTTAATTTTTTAAAAATTATAAAGATATAAACTATTAAAAAAGTAAAATTATATTTATAATATCGTAAAAATATATAATTTAATTTCGGATTCATAAAAAAATTTCTAGTTTTACCCCGAATTCCAATTAGAACAAATGCACATAACTAAAGGCAAACCTTCACAGTCCAATTCTTATCAGCTAAGAGATTTGAAGACTTCAAATCGCGATGAACGATAGTCGGATTGCAATGGTGAAGATAATTCATGCCTCGTGCCTTAGCAGTTCAATCAATAAGATGAATTAATGAGGACAGGGCAGGGTAAACAAGAACAGATTAAAAAAAAAAATGCAGATTGACGCATGATGGCACTACACCAACCACAACTTGAGGAACATCCCCAAGTTGCAAAAAAAAAAAAAGAAAAGAGAATCCAAAATTACTTGATACTCACAATATCCAAAGCCATATGAACACGCCGTTTTCTATCTAATTTTGCAGCATTCCTCTGTAGCAAGCGAAACAAACTCCCACTACATGGACAACATATAAATAAGCATTCATTAACGATGAAGTAAATTAACCAACAAATCTACTGTTTCAGAAAACAATAGATATGCAATGTTAATGTTCCATAAATACCAAAAAAAGAATTTCAAAAGGTGGAGATCGAACCGTTGAAGGAATTCAGTAACAATGCTGAGACGTTGAGGTGAAGTGACAGCTCCCATGAACAGCAGAACATTTGGATGCCGCAGTCTTTTCATCAGAGAAACCTTCAAAGCAGAAGGGAAATAGTCAGAGCAGAATTAGAAGAGGAAGAAAGAAACTCAAAACGATAACAAATGCAGTTATCTTAGCCAGTTGGCGACTGCAAAGCAATTTAAAAGTAATTTTACAATAAAGCACACCTCCTGTCTAAAGGCATGTATGACATCATCTGAATATTCCAGGTTCGGGAATACCTTGACAGCAACATCCTGCGATAACATGAAAATGGTTGATTTCCACAAATGGTAAGGTGATTTACATTTTTTTCATGCTTCCTACCATTTCTATGTAAAACCAATATAAATAACTAACGAGTAAGGGTTTAGTAGTGCTTAATTTAAAAGTCCTTTCAGAAAAAAACTATAAATATTTAAAATTTAATGGTTATATTTAAATATTTAAAATATAATTTATATATTCTAATTAAATTTTATAAATAATTAATATATATTGCTTAAAAATATTTAAAATTTATATTTCATATATTAAAATATTAACAAAAAGTTATAATAATTTTTTTATATTCTTACTAAAATATAATAATATTAACTAATTTAAATATTATTTAAATGCATATTTGTTGCTTGATAATAACATGTCTAAAATGGACATTTTATTTCTCAAAAATACTTTTTAATAGTAATGCTAAATAGTCAAATTTTAAACTAAACTCTTCAAAAGTACTTTTCCACGACACTTTTTAAAAACACTTTTTAAAAGCATTGCTAAACTAACCCTAAAACAACCATTAACCGGAATGAATTGCAAGTATGGTATAAGATCCCGAAATGAACTCCGGATTTTTCATATTGCACTGTCTATATTAGACTTAGGGATCAATGTAGGTGATGAACCTATAATACTCAACACCATATAGAACAATTGGCTGATGGGTGTGTCACCAATTTTCCAATTTATACGAACTCAACACCATATAATACCATCAAGAATGTGTTTATTTATCCTCCCAAAAAATAAGGCAGTGGAAGGAGTAAGAGAACATACTGATGCATACCACAGACCATGATATACTGTTCCACAAGAACCTACAAGGAAAGCAAAGGAGAATTAAGTAAGTACTTAAATAATTCATGTTGTGATATTACCCACGAAATCAAGTAAGAATGAAGTAGAATCAGTACAGAGTTTTAACATAAAGTAATGGCTCCAGTTATAAACAAGTTCATAATTCCTTCATGTCTCCCAGTTGCTGTTAACTGAAGGAAATTACCTTGCCCAATTTGTTCTCCGATCGTCAACTCTTCCCACAAGATTTCATAATCTACACAATCAGTGTCCATATCAACTCTATTAACAGGACTACCACCAGTACTCCCCAAGCTGCTGGTACTGCTTGTGCTGTTAACATTAGCAGAAGATGATGAAGAACCTGATGCGTCATTGTTGATAGGTCTGTCGTACTCATTAATATGGTCTTCAGGTTTTGTACCCAAATATGGGCCCTTTAGCAGAAATGTTTCATTCTCCTGATCATTACCCTCACAAGGCCTTATGGAATGAGTAGTCTTGGCCTCTGATTCTTCTTGACTGTTCCCTTTCCAAGGCAAAGGTATCCCTGTCAGAGCTATAAAGGTCGTAAATTTTTGGATTGCAGGTTTTCCTTCATTCTTATCACCAAAATCTATAGAGTTAATTACAGTGGACTCGTTATCAAAAGGATAAAGTACACCATGGGAGGGTGGCCGCATATCTCCCTTAGGTGTACAGACTCCACTGGAAGTTGCGTCTTCTTTATGATCATAAGGATCAACACAACCTGTCCTAATTCTGGATTTCACTTTGTTGCTCACCTTGGACGCCTGATTTGGTTAACTCGTGAATCAGCCCAAATCAAAACGAAAGGAACCAAAAATAAGCATATATAAAGAATTAAGAAACTAATACCAAATTTGATATTTTTGATACAATTGCAGCTTGCAGAGGCTGCTGAGGATCAAGACCAAGTTTAACCGAGATGGCGTTTTTAGACCGGGTAAAAGCTGAAGAGTTTTCTTCCGGTTGCTTTTCAGCTGAAAATTCTAACTTGGTTTGTTGAAAAGGCCGCGAATCACAGGTCACACAAGTGATTCCCACCACAGAACCATTTTCATCATAAAAAGGAGTAACAGCTGTAACTACAGAAATATTCTCCCCTATTCTATTCTTAATAGGAAACAGCCCAGCCCAACTCTCCCCAGCAGTAACCAGATGAACTATATTAACTGCAACCCTGAAATACTTAGGTTGACAAACAAGCTTAATGATATCTTGTCCTAAAGCTTCTGCTTCTGAATAACCAAAAAGTTTTTCAGCAGCTCGGTTCCTGCAAAAACACACACACAAAAAATTTTAAGAAAAATAACCCTACAGAGATGACAATCCTTACCTTGTATACTAAGAAACAAGATTAAATAATATCGTTAGTTTAGAAAAAAAAAATCACGAACATTGCAACTGAAAAAAAGAAGAAAGGAAAGAAAGTAACCCTATTTAAAGTTTAAACTTACCAAAAGAATACACGGCCTCCAAGATCATATATATAAACAGATTGTCCCATAGACTGTAAAATATTTAAATACTGACTGTTAGTCAAATTAGCGGCCGCTGTCCATGAATTCCCGATTCTTGTTCTTCCTCCGTCGCCATTTGAGGTGCCGCAGCTCCCGCTCTCTATTTCCGACGGAAGTCGAACAGAACCAGAACCGGCAGCAGCGAACGCGTCCCTGAGAAATAACGGCAGTTGAGGGGAAGTACGGCGGGGTCCTCGACGAGTTGAGTCGTGAATTGACTCACCACCGGATTGTTTTAACCTTGACATTTCTAGCATGAGATGCGCATGTCCTACTTCCAGTTCTTGGATCTTCTTCAAGAGCTCCTCCCCTTGCGGCGTTTCCATTGTTTGCTTTCCTTCCTTTACACAATCAATTTGTAAAACACGCGAAGCTTCAAAGCTTTGACAATTAAATAAATTAAAATTCAAAGATGTTTTTTTATCACCTTCTTCCACTTCAAAACTCTCCTCTGTTAAGGAAGCCAAAACTCAGAGAACTCCACCCGTTTCCTTCTTCTTCCTGTTGGCGGTTTCTTTTTTTCTTTTTTCTTTTTTAATTTTATAATTATCAAATGAATTTAAACTGTTTGGTGAGTTAAGTTGGTGTCCGACACCTGTTCCTGTAAAATATTAATAAACAATTTCTTTTAAATATTTTTTAATGATAATTAAAATTATTATAATAATATTTTTGTTTAAAATTATGTTGCGTTAAATATAATTTATATATAATTTTTTCATTTTTCTAAATTTTTACATAAAATACAAAATTCTCAATAATAATATTTGTTATTTATAAAAATAATATTTATTATTTTATAAAAATAGATTTTTTTTATTATAATTTCTGAATTAATTTGAAATGCGTAAGCATGTAAATCAGCCTTTAGATAATAAATACGTAGATAAGTCAAAGTTAAACTATGTTTTGACCAAATGCTTAAATACAGCAAAGATCATGGGTGAGCTTTCACGCGTTATTAACTCACGTGGTTAGTATAAAGCTAGTGAAGATGGGTTTTTAAGTTACGCTCCAATTCATGTGGCGCGTTTATTACACGATCTAATTAGTGGGGTGTTTTCTCCTTGTTTTAGTCAGGATTTCGGCTTTCACTTTTCCGCTTAGAGTTAAAAGGCTTGAAGAAAGGGTACTTCCACCTCGGTTTTTTGGGATACTGCCAAGTTTAAATTCGCTAAATTCAGAAACCTTATGTTGCTAATTTAGGGAGCTTAATTGAATACAGTTTGGGAGGGAGTGGGTGGCTTGACTAATTTACTAAAATTAATGCCGAAAACATAAAAAAAAAAATTTATGTGAATAAGCTGATGTTTTGAGAAAATTACGGAAATAGGCCGGAAACATTTTTCTTACAAATTACTTGAAAATGTTTATAAAAAACGGCTTATTCCTATCATTTTTCTAAACATTGGCTTATTCACATAATTTCTTTATTTTTTTCAATATTTTTTAGTAAATTAGTTGGTGGGTTAACTTTAAGGTTGAGATGGATAGCACTTTTTAAAAACACACACTATTTTTTAATAAATAGTTTGATTATTTATTTTTTGTTAAATTATAAAGTAAAACCTTTGAATATTAAAATTTGCTCTAAATTTGTATATATATTTTATTTTGAGAACTTAGTCTCTCATTTTTTACTTTTAAAAGTTTATTCTTTCTACTTTTTGAACCTAAAAATTTAAGTTAAGTTGTTGTCACCATTAAATTTATTTTATTAAATTCTCTAATGTGAAATTTTGAAATTAAAGAAAATTCACTTGATACTTATATAATAATAAAATAACGTTGAAAATATTGATTAAGTTTTTTTTCTTAATAACACATTTAAACTCGTCATGATAAAAAATAATTGTTTCCTATTAGAATAATGTTTTTAAGAAAATTTTGCCTCAGGGTTTTGATTGAAATAGTTAACAGTATTAATAATTTAGACTGACTAATCACGTTATAAAAGTAGAGAAATCAAATGATGTAAAAAAATTAAAACATATAGATTAAATCTCAAGTTTCAATATAGTACATGGGCCAAACTAAAATTTGACCATTTTTTTTATAACGTGAGAAAAAAAAAGTAAAGTAAATCTAAAAGAAATTGAAAACCACGGTTAATCTCTAATATCAACATTTAAATTATATAAAACCATCAAACATTTTAATTAAAATGTTAAATTTATTAACTATTTAAACTAATTAATAATATTATAAAAATATAAAAACTAAATTATATTATAAATTAAAATTTCAAATTTAAAAAAATTTGAAATTTAACTATTTTTTATATTTAAAAAAATGAACCATAGTGTTACACGTGACTTTATATATAATTATATAGATTATAAGGTACGCATCATAAATCAACCATTGACTCAATTTCAACTCTTTAAGGTTAAATTCTTAAAGCACTTTTCTTAGTATAACTAATCTTTTCAACTCATCATTTATAATTTTGTATTAAATTGTTAATTTTAATAATTATATATTAATTTAAGCTTACTTGTTTTACATATTGAACTTTATTTTTTCTTGGCTTTAATATTTATATAATAGTGAATCTATATTTAACAATTAGATTTTTCAAATAAAATAAATTAACCATCTTTATTTATTTGAAATTTGATGAGTAAAATATAAATAAATTTAATATATCCTCCAATTTAATGATTCGGGAGAGTTACGAGTAGTTTACGACTGATAGAAAAAAAGCACGAACAAACTCATTTAAGTAATAATAATTTTGTAAACTACATGAATTATCACTAAATTTTGATTAAAAAAACGTTTTGGATATGCAACTTTCAAAAGTTACATACTAGTTGCTTTATCGAGTTCTTGCATTTTGGTTATTCATTTGTTACTCCCTTAATAAAATGATAATATGATACGTTATCTCGATGGGTTAATAACTAATTTTACTCTTAAATTATAGTTAAAATATCATTTTTAATACATTTAAATATTTTTCAACAATTATTCTAACAAAATTCAATAATAAAAATATAAAAAATTCTTAAAATTGGTAATTTATTTGCTAAAATTATAAAAGAAATTTTAAAATTATAATTATACGTTTTTAAAACAAATCATAAAATTCTAAAAAGTCGAATCGGGGATGTTACATTGTACAAATGAACACACCCTTCCTCTCAATATTCGACGATGATCCTCTTTAGATATCAAGGTGGGATCTTTTAGGAGCAACACAGTTGTTGTCATCCGTTTATCTAGTATCTAATAGAAAATATGTTGTACTCTTAGAAATTAAAACATGAAATTCTAAAATATTCTAAAAATATATGGAAGTATTTCTAAAAATATCAAGATTTTTTGTGTTATTATAATTATTATTTACAATTATAAAAATATAAAATTACTAAAAAAATTACACGTCCAAAATAAATCTAGACAAATAGATGTTTAGATTTATCTAAATCAGAATATCTGTTTGTCCATATTAATTATGCATGTGAAATAAAAAAATCAAGTTTTTTGTATTATTATTTTTGAAATTAAAAAAAATATAAAATCAAAAAAAAAATGCATGTCTAAAATAAATTTAGACAAACCTACGTCTAGATTCATCTAAATCTTTGTTAAATAAAATTAATAATGTCAGTTGTTCTAGTCTATTGTTAGTGTCCTAATCCTTAGAAAGTTGTTCTTCATGCAATCACTTCCCTAGTTATTCGGTTGCAGTTCCGATTTCCTCTTCTAGTTGCTAATTTTTACCTTCCATCTGTTATATGTACTGCCTATTTATAGGAAAGTTGATCTGAAGATTTCCACTTATTCTCATCTCTTCTACTTTACTTAAACTCTGTTATTCTTTACTAGTAATAATTTTGACATTCATTTATCTAGATTTATTATTCACAAAAATAAGAAAGCTATCATTTTTATCTCTATTTTTTTTAGATTTTAGAGTTTATGATCGTTCTCCTGATCAATTCTCGATTCGAGTGACTAATCTAGTTCAAGCAGTACTATCAAAATGTAATAACTAGACAACGTTAGTGACTATTTTATAAATAATTTTTGAAAATTATGTGACAAAAACGTAATTTTAATATATGTTTTTCTAACATATCTCAATATTCAATAATCACATTAAATTTTAATAAAATTTGAAATCAAACGATATCTGCCCATTAAATAAAAGATAAAGTCTCTTAAAATTATTTTCTTCAAATTTGAGCATCACTCAACTTAGCATAAAATCATAATTAAAATCACTTTATTCTAATTAATAAAACTTATGAAATTACACTTCGGAAACAATTTCCTACTATTAGGAATTATTTCAAAGAAAAAGCAAAATCAGGAGCTTCTTAAAATAATTAAAACTAATATTAAAAAGAAATAAAACCCCTAAACTTCACTTTTCAAGTTAGAGAAATCAAAACGACAACAAGGGCAACATTTCTTCTTCTTTAGCCAGGTTACAATGCAAGCTTCGTGAAAAACATGCGCGCAAGGCATGCGAGCCGCTTCGCCACCCACTGCCAATTCTTCCAAACAAATCGTACAATCTTTTTCTGCCGTTTCAACCACCGTCTTCCTCACACTCTTCGCCACCACTTCCATAGCCACCCCTTCATCGGCATCATCATCTTCGATATCCATATCATCACTCCCAAAGTCAGGCACTTCATTTACAACAGCCTCAATCTCCACTTCCATTCTCAAAACCTTCCCATCTGCATCCCTAGCAGCCGCCGCCAAGCGAACTGCCTTGGTCGCTATTTCTTCCACCATGGACTGTTGAACCGGGACTCGCATAGAGTTAAGCATGTCTAAAACGGCACCGTTCCCGTCGTTAATCAAGTCGTCGAAAGGAAACTCATGTATCACTTGAGAAAGAATCCTCCCGGCTTCCTCAAACAGTTCATCGACAATGATAAACGTGGCCTTAACCTCGATTTCAAACACAGCGGAAGAAGAAGAAGAAGAAGAAGACGACAAAGGTTTGAGTTGTGGGACTTCCATGTTCATGTCCAGATAAATTTGAGAGAAGCTGTTGAATTCCTCTGCCATTATTTATTAGAGAGAAACATTAATCAATGCGTTGCGGGGAAGAACGCGAAGTGAACACTGAGAAAGTGGGTAACGAGGAAATTTGTATGAATTGTTATAAGAAACAAGTCGGCCCGGAATCTACCGATGATTTGATGTTCTTTTACGCGGTTTTCTAACTTCTTGCTGTCGGCCATTGGAAGACAAAGCCCATTAATTTGGGCTAAACCGCTCAGTTTCTTAAACCAAACTCAAGCCTGCGCCTGCTTAAATATTTGGTTAAAATCAGCTTTTACTTCCTGTACTTTAGAAATATTTGATATTTAGTCCTCATAATTAAAAAGTAAAACACATTAAATCCTTCTGTTTTTTATTTAAAAATTATAATTAATTGCACATGATACCCTTATTCTAAATTGGTCTATAAACTTTAAAGCATTCTAATTACATAGCTAAACTATCAATATTATATCAATCAAGTTCTTCCATTATTAAAATTGTTAATTTAACCATTAAATGACACGTGAAATATTATGTGACATAACTTAAAACGAAAAATTTAAAGAAAAGTAAAACTTGTCACATAATTTTTAAAAGTAAAAACTAAAAATAAAGTAAAACCGAAAAAAGTGGGAGTGAATGATAAAACATCTGTAAAAGCTTTGAAAACCTCAAAACCAAGATATTTACAACATCTTTCTTTATAGCATTTAGTTTTCTTTAAAAAAAAATTTAAGTTATGACACATGATATATGATGTCTAATAACGATTTTAGTAATAAAAATGCCTTAATGATATAACATCGATAGTTTTAGTATGTAATTTGAATATTTTAAAGTTTAAGAATTAATTTAAAATAAGAATAATAATTTAGGGGTGTTTGATCTAATTAAAATGTAATAATTGAGATCATTAATATTTTCTTTATTCAGAGTTCTGTCCAATAATATATACCACGTCAATCATATATATATATATATGAACTTGGCTTGTTTTGAAATTTATCCAGCTGAACACATGACATGTATAAACAGGCCAAATTGAAAGTTTTTGAATGATTGGATTAAAATTTGTAAATAAAAAAAAAGTTAAGAGGATTTAATGTTGTAACTTAAATATTTCTATTACAATACAAAATCTAGTAATTTAACATCAACAAATTTTAAGTTTTGTACAAATAAGTAAAATTAATAGTAACGAAATGAAATTTTGAAATCATATAGAAGTATAAGTTTTCAATAGAAAAAAAAATTTGCTACTATATATCTATTTGTTCGATTCAAATGATTTTGCACGTGGATTGCTATTTGAATTATAATATTTAAAAATTTAACGTTTTAGTTAGTATTTTCATTAGAAAAACAATCATCCGACTCTTTTTGAAATGTAGATGGTCAAATTCGACTCTCTTTAAAAGGTTGATCAATGATAGAATATAGAGAAATACCAAGAATGTTTCATTTAATGTTGTCACATCTCAAAGAACAATATCTCGATAACAAGAAGTATGGAACAAGTTAAAAGGTAAACTTATATGTTATTATTATGGTGTTGCAGGTCATATTTATGTTATAAATATTATTCCACAAACTACAACTCTTGTTGTGATGATGTAACATCTCATCTTATCCCCTTTAATGAATTTGATGTAAATTGACAAGGGAAGAAAGGAGCAAATGAGAGAAATTGACTTGTTACATATTGTCTTGGAACATTTGGTACTACAAGTTGTGCATCAAGTTTTACAATAAACTTGCATTAATTTTGTTGCCAAGGGGAGTGATTTTCATTTGATTTTATGGCTGTTTTGTAGCTTACCTGATTACATATTGAATCCTTGATATAATATTGCTTGGAACTTTGACTTGCTAATCTGATCTAAACATTGTGATGGGAGTAGGAGTTTCATATGTTTGGACTCACTTGTTCATTATGTTATGGGTTGAAAATTTATGAAATGTAAGGCACGTTTCGCTATAATGGAATAGAACTATAATAGAATGGAATAGAACTATAATAGAATAGAGCTGTAATCGGTAATTCAATTGTTTGGTTGAATGAAATGAAATAGAACTGTAATGATATTCTTGTATTTGGTTGAATGAAATGATGTTGTAATAATATAAGAAAAAAAGCTAAAATGACCAGAGTACCCTTAACATATTTTTTTAAGTACATAATTATTGTTATTAAATTTTACTAACATTATTATTAAAATAATAAATAATTTAATCATATTTTAATATAATTATTACTAAATATAATTAAATAAAAATAAAAATATATAATTTAATAACATTCTTAATATAATTTTTATTATAATATGAATTAATAAAAATCATAACATAATCTTATGGAAACATAGTTGATCCAAAAATAATAACTATTCTCATTTTTATATATATGAAAAATATCAAACATTTATACACCAAACAAATCCATGTTTTAACATAATTTAATAAAATATATAATTTAATAACATGCATAATATAATTATTTTATATAAAATTATATTAAAATATTTAAAATATTTCATTTACTACCTTTTAAAATAATACACAATTATTTGAATCCATTGCTTCTCAAGTTATGTTCATTATAGTTGAGACACAACAAATACATTTTAAAAGAAATGGTACATAGAAGGGAACCTATCCTTTTTAGGCTCCAATTTACACTTAACTAAGTTTAGGAATTGACTAAGAAAATTACAGAATATATAGATAAAAATATCAGTTAAAATTCATACACTAGAGTCAGTTCCAGGATTTAATTATGTCCCAAAGTAACTTCATTACTGATTCAGTCTCATCCGAGTTGCTTGCACCCAAAAATGTAACAACAGCCAAGCAACCAAGAATCTGCGCAAGACAAGAAACTTATAACAAAAGCCCATGAAGCATAATCATGAAAGAGCTATCCAAAAAATAAAATTGCGATTAATTATCTTATCACTAGTGTTACCTCCAAGGTCTTAGATTTTAGTCCTCCCTAGGAAGTGCAGTCAGCACATCTTCATATGCTTCGTGCACCTTCTCAACAGAAGTAGTAATCATTGACAGCAATCCTACAAGAAGAATATGTACCAAAACCATAAGCTAAATTTTAAAGTTGAACAAATAACATCTAATAAAATTTGCACTTCATGAAGGATGAACCTACCAATAATATGTGCTGCTTGCTTCATCTCTGTAGGCGAACCCTTTTTAATGAAATGCAAGCATTTGATACACTAGTGTTACAAAGCTGCAACAAGACGATTATAATTGTGAGCATTACCTGGTTAAAATGTATTATCAGAAAAGAAGATCGAATTTGCAAGTCTTAGAGACAATGGTTAGGTACTTCTTGAGAATGAAATTCTGACTACTAAATTCTTTAATGTGAAGTTATTTATCATTTACACATTTATATAAAAACCCTGAAAAGGAAGTAATGCCTACTTCAGCTCTACAAATTTTTGCTCTATGTTGAGAGTTAAAGCCTTGAGAATTGTTGAAAGTGCTTTCTCTCTCACCGATGCCCTGCGTTTTAGAAATAAACCAGAAATAGTTTTAAATCGAGTTGTGATGCAGTGTTAGTATCACGTTGAAACCACTTAAACAATTTGAATATAATGAGTTACTAAAAGTATTTCCGAAACACCAATTTCAGACAAGAGACGTATGATATACCTTTTTTCCTGACAAATCTATGAAGTAATCACGAAGAGTCTTGCGTGGACCCTGGAAATTATGCAAATCATCTCTAGCATCATCATCATCATCAAGTAGAATGCCTCTTCTTGATCGTTAGCCGCCTTTACCTACAATTAATGATATCAATAATATAAAATTGACTAAGATCAATGAAAAAAATTGTAAAACTAGACCATATATCCAATGCATATGCGTAACTCTGCTATATGCATATATATATATTCAATGCATAACTGTTTGACTTCATTCATTCAAACAACTAGCATTAGTTTTCAACATATTTTCACAAAATTTCCTTATTACACCTTACCATATAATTTCATGGCAAACGTTAACAAATCTCTCTCTAGATATATATAATAAAGCATAGTTATCACTTATCACATTAATCAAAAAACAAAGGGATGTTTGGATGCTAGCTAGCCACTATATAGAAGCAATATTTGAAAACGGAATTTCACTATTTTTCCTACTAAAAACATGAAACACCATCAAGATACATCTAAAAACAAAAATTATAATTGCAGGTTCATATTGCTTACAAGCTTCTGATTTGATATATTCAGGAAAAAGCAAAGATAGCAACGACAGCTTTATGATGTTGGAAATCCATGAAAACTCGAGAAAAGATAATGAAACTTACTATTTCACCTCTTGTTCACTATCTTCTTTAACCGAAAGAGATCAAATAAAACCCCAAACTTTTATAATTGCTGCAAAGTTAACGTTAACTACTGCATATATAAACATAACGTACTTTAGTACAATAAACGATTTTAAAAAAGGCTTACAAAAGATGGCAGACATATATATCAACAACAAAGGAATATAAGAAGGTAAAAAAGGAACTAGGAACTCAACCAAAAAGATCCTTCAATTGACAAGCATTTCCGCCAAATAGGTCAGGTCTCGAGCAGTATGATGTTCTAAACAATGTTATCACACAGATATTCTCCTAGTTAAAGCTTGGGTTTCAAACATAGAGGGGACAAGACATGAGTACTAATTTTATTATAGTAGAAGTTGGATGAAGGTCGAAGAATATATAATGGAGGAAAGAGCATTGTATCTAACTAGCAAAAGAGAAATTTCGACCAAGAATTCAAACTTATACATAAAACTATTGTATCTAACTTGCAAAAGAGAAATTTCGACCAAGAATTCGAACTTATACATAAAACTAGAAACCAACAGAAGGAGCAGATGAAGTACTTACATTGGAGCTGATGTCCACTTTGATATCAGTTGTAACATTCCTAGATTTCAGCTGGGTATTAACATCAGCCAAGAAAAGATCAACTTTCTTCGGCGGGGGTAATTGCCTGAAAATAAAGGGAAAAATAACAAAACAAGACCAAATTAATTCAAGTTCTCATGGCAGATAGAGAAATCAAACATCTTCCATGATACATTGCAGTTAAAATATTGAGATAACCATGATGAAATTCAAGAAAAATAGCTGCTATTACAATAAGACATGCATTTTATATCAAATTAAATATGACAAAAAATTACAACTTGGGTTTCGCAGGACAAAGCATCTCAAATTTATTCTTTAATAATAATTAGAGAAAACATAATCTAGAGAAAAAAAATTAAACAAACTCAGAAAAAAAGAACCAAATTTACAACAACAGTGGGAGAGCAAACAATCAAGCAACAACCTTTTTCCCTGTATTTACAGAAAATAAAAAATACTTGGAGAGGGAGAAGAAACACTAGGAGAAGGAAGAGAAGAAAACCCATTAGTCTTGAGCGAGAAAGAATGGTTTTTGGGGATGGGTTTGGAAGAAAGAGAGGGGAAGAGGTGTTTAGAGGGGGTGGAGAAGTGTTTAGGAGAAAGGGTTCGAGACAGCAGAGGGGAAGGGAGGAAGTGTTTGGAGGTCATGAAAATGATAGTTTTGGAGGCAGAAGAGGAGAGATTGCGAAAGAGGAGATGGAAGTGTTGATTGTGGGAAGGAAGACGCATTATCACTCAAACATTATGCTTGCTTGGCTGCCTGCCTGTTTTTCCCTCTGCCGGACTTGAAGGAAAGAAGGGAGTGGCTGTCTGTCGGGCTGAGTCTGAGATTTATTAGGTGAGAAATTGGGGAGGGTAAAATTGATTTTCTAAACATCGAATGAGCCATTCGGTGGGGAAGAGAGGGAATAGAAATGCTCAATATTTACTGCATAAGCTGTAATGGAAAACACTCCTAATAGGATATTTCACTCAACCAAACGACTGTTTATGATGGGCCCATTGAATAGGATTGTAATAGCTATGGAACCAAACATGGCCTTATATATTAATATCATAATTAATTAAAGAACTTTTTTTATACGAAAAGGTATTTTTTTTCAATGAATCTATTACTTCTTTAAATTTTCGATAAAATTGAAAAACAAAATGTTCCTTTAAAAATAATATCAAATAATATTTCTGAACTTTCAAACGTTTTAATTGAGTCATCAAAGTATTAATATTATATCGGGTCTTTTTATCAAATTAGTTATTAGCTTATTTATTAAATGTTAATTCAAATTTTGACATTGAACATATTTAAAATACGTGGATAAATTATAAAAATATATGTATTAATTACATTAGAAATTTAGATTTGATTGATACAATATTAATACTTTTAAGACGTGATACCATTAAAATTTTCTATTAAATTCAAATGCATAACAATGCTATGTTTTTGTTACATGATTATCGAGTAAGTATTTATTTTTATTTCAAAATCCCACACCAATAAATTTAATAAATAAATTTTAACGGGTGTTAGCATTTGGATCTATATTTTAAAATCTAAAAAGTAGAATGACTAAATTTTACATGCACAAGGAGTACATGCACTTGAAGTATATTTTATCCAATATTTAATAAATCAACGGTGAAATAAAAACGGTGAAGGATTTAAAGATAAACACTAAAAACTTTATTTAAACTCAAAATTATCTAAGTTATTATCAAAAGAGTAGAATGATTTCTCTCTGTGAAAACCCTAGTTCTGACATATCCATGGTGGAAGAGTTGACCCCTAAAAAGGTAAAATTCAGAGATAAGGATGAGGAAAGTGTAACACCCCGAAAAATTTCTACAGTGAAATATTATCCTTGATATAGTAAAAATAAGGAAATAAAGTGACGAGAAGAGGAAATTTGAGTTATGTCATTGGGAAGTACATTATGACATATTAATTCAAGAAATGACTAAATTGTAAAAGTGAGAAAAGTTTTGTTGCCCAAGAGTAAATACTTAAAATTTAAGGGGTTGAAGTGTAAATATGAAAAAGTTGAAGGACCAATAGTGTAAATATTTTATGGGCGGAATGAGTTAGAAACTAAGAAAAATGGATGAATTAGGACCAAATTGAATTAGTGAAGAATTATGAGGGACTAAATAGTAATTTTACCAAATTAAGTAATGACTCAAAGATGGAATTTAAAAAGATCACAAAGGGCAAAATGGTCAATTAGAAGAGAGAGAAATCTAGAAAGTAATGATGATGCTGATGATACTTTATAATTATTTAATTAGAAAAATATTATTTAATAAGATATTTTTTATTATTCTATTATTTTATTTAATATTTATATATTAATTATTGTTATTATATTATGAAATAAATTAAAATATGACAAATGGATGGTAATGATAAAACACATGTGTAATAATATGTATATGTACAAGTATAATATTTATATTGTTTATTAAATAGATATTTATTTATTTATTATCATTATGTAAAAGATATTTATTTGATAAATAATTAAATTACAAGATTTTTATGTAACTAATAAATTAATTCATGACAAGTGTAAGATAAAGATTAAGTACAAGTGTAAAAAAAATATTTGTATACATTTGTAATATATGTATTAGTTATTAGTTAGATATTTATATATATATAAGATATAAAGGAGAAAGAGAGAAAAGAGGAGAGTTGCAGAGAAGAAGCAACGAAAATAGGGAAAGAAAAAGGGAAAGAAAAGAAAAATGGGGAAATTAGAGATTTGAAGCTTGGAGCTCATTTTGATAAGTTAATCAAGTCCTTTTATTTTAATTTTGATATTTTAGAAGCTTTAGAATAAGGTTTTGATGAAGCTAAGTTGACATATTGAAAGTTTATGAGTTCTCAGGTATAGTTTATGTTGAACAAAAACATGAATTAGTGACTTAATTGAATGAATTTCAAGTTAGAATTGATAAAAAGATTTAATTGATAAGTAAGCTATAAGTTTTATGTTGTAGGGACCAAATTGAGAAAAATTCAAAATTAGAAAAATATGCTAAAAATTTAGTAGTTAATTTTGAGTTTGGATGGAATTTTAATAGAAAAGAAGTATGAATTAAGTTAGAAAAGTAAGTAAACTTAATTAGGATTAAATTGTAAAATAAGTTATAAGAAATAGTTTTGGACAGCTGCAGTAGACTAACTTTGAAAAATCACCAAAAATTGTAGAAATTGAGTTGGAGGATGAATAAAATATGAAATTAAATCTTATTGAGTATAGTTTCTTATACAAAAAGCGGTATAAGCAATGAAATTATGAATAATGAGATATAATAAATTTTGTGAGACTAGGTCAGAATGATTTTGGGTTCCCCTGTTCTAAATTTGAAAAATCATAAAATCTTAAATTTATATTTTAAAAATCCTGAATGAGTCTATTTTCAATAGAAACAAACGTTAACATCATCCGAATCTCATACAAGGAAATAATTAATTTTTAGTGAAGAAGGGTCGGAACTGTCAGATAACAGAACAATGGTAACTTTAAAGAATAAACTGTACTTATTGGCTAAACCAAAAATTCTAAAAATTTTATGGTAAAAATATACGTAAGTCTAGTTTTAGGGAAAATTAGCGGATCTTAATTTTGAGTTCTGTAGCTCAAGATATAAATAATTTAGTAACTATGACTTAAATGGACAGTTTTGAATATACATATGAGTAAATAATGAAATTATTGATAATGTTACTTATAGCATGTTATATAAATTAAGGATGTGGAGTGGAGAGGAGGAGGAGGAAAATATGTATGGATATTCAGCTAGCATGGCTAATTTGTATGTATTAGGCTCAGAGACTAAATTGAATAAAAGTAAAACTTTATGGTTAGTTTTGTAAAAGATGTTAGAAATGACCAATTTGCATGAAATGGATTATTTTATTATTTAAAACTGCAAAATTGAATGAAATTATTAATTTAGTTTAAGATCGAGGTAAGTTAGTGTAACTTGAATTGTATTTTTAAATGCAAGATGAAATAAAATGTCTAATAAATAAATTGGTAACTCCGGTAATGCTCCGTAACTTTATTCCGGTGATAGATTCGGGTTAAGGGCGTTACAAAAGGAATGATGGCATGAAGGTTGATTCACCAGCTGCTCACCTTATCTCTTGGAAAGATATGCTCGTCGGGTCTGCGGTGGAGGATGTGTAACAGCCCAATTTCAGTGAAGTCGGAATAGTGATTTCGTAACCACAAATCTGAGTCAGAAAGATAAACTATTTTAATATTATAAAATGATTAGTAATGTGATAAAAAGGTTGCATGAGAATTTTGATAAGAAAATTTTATCAATTATGTGCTTAAATTGTAGAAAGGACTAAACTGCATAAAATGTCAAATTTGAATTCTAGTAGCTATAAGGATTAAATAGCTATGGAATTTAAAATGTGAGGTCCTTATATGGCAATTAGACCATTTAGGAAAATTATGTAGATATTTTTGGTGAATCATCCATGGAAAAATTAGAAAAGGTTAAGGGCTAAATTGGAAATGAGGAAAATTAAAAGATGATAAATAATTAAAATAAAATATCATCTTATTTTATATCATCTTCAACCCCAAAATTCCATGGAAACCTTAGGAAAGACAAAATAAGCTTTCAAGGCATAAATTGGTAAGTTTTCATGTACCGTTTTTAGTAATTTTATTATTTTTGAGATCGGGAAAGCTTAATTTACCTATTTGGGGGATTAATTTGAATAGATATCAAAGTATAGAAAATTTTCCATGGATGAATATGCTGAAATTTAAAAGTTTATGGTAGAAAATGAAAGGTTGTTGATAGATAAACAACTTTTACAAAGTGAATTTACATGAAAACGTGATTTAGGGACTAAATAAAATGTTGAAAACCCATGATAAAATTCTAATTTTTATGGAATTCATGGGATTTTATTATGGTATATGAAATTTGGCAAGGCTGGAAATAAGGATTAAATTGCATAAATTTCATTTTCCAAGCCTAGGGATGACATTGGAATTTATGAAAAGTATGGGGCAAAATGGTAATTTTGCCTAAGGAGTAAATTGAGTTCAATGGAATACTAAATGTGTTAAATTGATGATTAAATTCATTTATATAGATTCCAAAAGATCGAACAAAGAGTTAGATCGTGGAAAGGAAAAGATTTCGGATTAGTAGATTTCAATTACGAACAAATATCAAGGTAAGTTTGTATAACTTAAATGAGCATAGAAATGTGTTGTTTTGAATGCTATATTACATTGAATATGTTATATGAGATTTTATATATGAAATGTATGGAAATTGCAATGGAATAAATGGTATATGTTGGAAATTTATTGAAAAGGGTTAAATTTCGCTTGAATATTGAATTTCGAAGGATAAAGGTGATTTCCCTGATAAAATTGAATGTGTTGCAGAATGGATTTAGCCCAGATGGATAATCTAAAATGAGCCTCTCGAGTATATGATTCAATTAGGATTTAGCCTAGACTGGTAATCCCAATTGACTAGATTTAGCCTGGACTGGTAATCTCAAATAAACTCTATAGAGAATTCTTTGTCACTGAAAGGATTTAGCCTGGACTGGTAATCTTGACAAAGCTCTTAGAGTATATGTTACAGTCAAAATTTAGCCTAGACGGGTAATTCTGCTGTAAGATATATGGCTCGAGAGTGTACTTACAAGGTACTACTAGATATGAATTGACGGACTGTGGAATTGTACACTTTAAGTGTACTATATGAAATATCCATCGGAACTTCAATGATTCAATGGATAGAATAAAATATCAAATGTGAAATGAAGAATATGAAATGAAAAGAGGAAAACTTGATGGAATATGGTATGATGAGCTCATCAATGCATTATGGTATATTTGTGATTAACATGTTTGAATGGTTGCATGTGGTTAGGCAAAATGCCAAATTGAATGGTAAGTATGCTTATGAATGGTTTAAATGTTAAATATGATTGGTAAGTTAAATTCTGGTTATACGAGCTTACTAAGCATATAATGCTTACTAGGTTTATTTTTCCCTGTTTTATAGTGCTCAAAACTCGTGAAGGTTGGAGAACGGTCGGAGCATTCATCACACTATCCTCCCGTTATTTTGGTATAAATGAAAATCTTGTTTTGGTATAATGGCATGCATAGGCAAATTTGACCAAATTATGGTTTGTATATGTTGAACCTAATCTAGCCATTGGAATGACTAGAGAAACTTGTTTTGATGTTATAGATGGATACAGAATAACACATGTTCATGTATATGTATATAAGTATGAAATTATAATGAACAACTCAAGTTATATAAGAGGTAATTAAAGTAAATAATTTAGGATGAAGGTAAGTGATTTTATACAATAACAAATGGTGTAATGGCTTTGTATTTATGCTTGAATTGGTTGGAGAATATTTGTAAGTGTTGGTGCAGGAAAATGGCAAAGTTTGGGTGAGAAATGAGGCTAGGAAATGACCTCATTTTATCCACACAAGTAGACACACGAGCGTGCGTCTAGACTGTGTGTGACACACGGCCTGGTACATGGGCATGTGGTCTGACTGTGTGTCCCCTGTATTTCAAATTTGCAAAACAGAATGCTCAGAATTGAGTACATGGGCAGAGACATTGGCGTGTGTCTCAACCGTGTGGGTGACACGGCCTTGAACACTGGCGTGCGATATGGCCTTGTGAAAACTGCACCTAATTTGTAAAAACTAAATTAACCACACGGCATAGTACACGGGCGTGTGACTTCAATTTCTTCATTCCTTATAAGTCAGAGAGTTACAAGGGTTAGGGACACGAGCGTGTATAGCCACACGGCCTACAACATGGGCATGTCTTATGACCGTATGAGCCACACGACCTGATCACAAGGGCGTGTCCCTAAACCACACAGGGGTGTGGATACTGTTCATAAGAGAAATTTTGATATTTTGTAAAAAAATTTTAGTGATCCTGATTTAGTCCCGATTCGATTCTAATGTTCATATTGGGCCTTGAGGGTCCATTCAAGGGACGTTATGCATAATCTCGGAATATGAATAGTAAATTTCTCTAATTATTTGAAATTGTTCTATAAACTCTACTAATACTCCGTAACCATGTTCCGACGATGGATACGGGTTAATGGTATTACATTTGTTAGTATCAGAGCTACGGTTTAGCCGATTCTCAGACTGACGTAGTAAGTATAACTTTAGCTATACATGCCATTATATAAATTATGATAGTGTGATATCTCCTGACCTTTTTAATTTTTTTCATATAGTAAATGTCTTCCAACCGAGCTAGAGCTGATCCTGAAGAAGCTGAGAGTACTGCTCAAGCTTCCGCACAAAGAGTTATATCTAGTAGTAGAAGGCCCGAGTCTGAGGGTCGAGACGATGAGGGTAAAGTTGCATTCTTTCAAATAATGAATGAGTGGTTTACATAATATATAAGAACAAATCCTGCTGTTCAGCAACTTCCCCCACCTGCTCCTCAATCGATTCCCAAAATACCACAGGGTACTGAATCAGTTAGAATTGATAAGGCTCCGGTTGATAAAATAAGAAAATATGGGGTTGAGGAATTCAGAGCTACTGCAGATGATGATGCAGAAAAGGTTGAGTTTTGGCTGGAGAATACTATCTGGGTATTAAATGAATTGTCTTGTTCACCAGCCGACTGTCTAAAATGTGCGGTTTCTTTATTGAAAGACACAACCTATCATTGGTGGAAAACTATAACTTCTGTTATTCCGAGAGAAAACATTACATGGGAGTTCCTTCAAACAGAATTCATAAAGAAATATATTAGCCAGAGATTCTTGGATCAGAAAAGAAAATAATTCTTAGGACTTAAACAGTGGAACATGACAATGTCAGAATATGAATGGGAATTTGTTCGACTAAGAAAATATGCTCAATAGTAGGTTAAAAACTAAGGCTGACATGTGCAAATTATTTGAAGAAGGGCTAAATGAAGATATTAAGTTGTTGATTGGTATTCTTGAAATAAGAGAATTTGCAGTACTGGCTGACCGAGCACTAAAAGCAAAAGAATTGAGCAAAGAAAATAAAAAAGTTAAAAGAGAAGCTCAGATTTCCAGTAAAAGATCTATTGGTAAGTCTCAATCATCTGCTTCAAAGAAATTAAAGAAATACTCTGATCATTTTACCACATCTATGGGATATTCTGGAAAGAGCGAGGTCCTCAATGCTTTAATCCGAGATCATCGTCCCCATCATTAACTAATGTTGGTAGTGTCGGCAATCCAAAACAAAAATGTAAACATTGTTATAAGTTTCATTTTGAGGAATGTCGTCTAAGAAATGCTGCTTGCTATAGATGTGGTTCTTTTGATCATTTTCTCAGAGATTATCCGAAAAGAGGGAAAAAAGAGGTTGAACAGATTTCAAAGTCGAGTAATACTGTCTCTAGAGGTAGATCACCTCGACACCTTGCAAATGTTGGTGGTAGCCGAAGTGCTACAAAAGACTCAACAGTTAAATCTGAGGCACGAGCATCGGCGAAAACCTATGCTATAAGTGCCAGAGAGGATGCCTCTGCTCCAAACATCATTACTGGTACATTTTCTTTACTTGGCACTGATATTATTGCTTTAATTGATCCCGATTCCACACACTCATACATATGCACAAAATTGGTATCTGTTAAAAATTTACCGGTTGAATTCACTAAATTTGTGGTGGAAGTTTCAAATCCCTTCGGTCAATGTGTGATGGTGGATAAAGTTTGTAAAAACTGTCCATTGATGGTAAAGGGTAAATGCTTCTCGGCTGATTTAATGTTACTGCCTTTTGATGAATTTGATGTGCTTAAATGCCAAAATAGGGAATTATTTCATGTTGAATCTGATAAATTGGATGGGTTGTCTAATGTGATTTAAGCCATAACAACACAAAAATGAATCAAAAAGGGATATGATGCTTATCTTGCATATGAGTTAGATACAAAGGTAACTGAGTCAAAGATTCAGTCAGTGCCGGTAGTGTGTGAATTTCCTGATGTGTTTCCGGAAGAATTGCCTAGTTTGCCACCGGTTAGAGAAGTTTGGAGTTCTCTATAGACCTTATTCCGAGAATAACACCAATATCAATAGCACCTTATAAAATGGCTCCTGCTAAGTTGAAAGAATTGAAAACACAGTTACAAGAATTAATTGATAGAGGCTTTGCTCGAGCCAATTTTCACCTTGGGGTGCACCAGTCTTGTTTGTAAAGAAGAAAGATGGATCTCTGAAATTGTGCATTGATTATAGGCAGCTCAACAAAGTCACAATAAAGAATGAGTACCCGTTGCCTCGTATAGATAATCTGTTTGATCAGTTAAAAAGAGCCACTGTATTTTTAAATATTGATCTTCGCTCGGGTTATTACCAGTTACAAGTAAAGGATTCAAATGTTCCAAAGACAGCTTTCAGAACTAGGTATAGCCACTATGATTTTCTAGTGATGCCATTTGGGTTGATTAATGCACCGACAGTGTTTATGGATTTGATGAATAGAATCTTCAGACCGTACCTAGACAGGTTTGTGGTTGTATTCATTGATGACATTCTGGTTTATTCTCGATATGAAAATGAGCATGTTGATCATCTGAGAATTGTATTGCAAACTCTACGGGAGAAACAATTATATGCCAAGTTCAGTAAATGTGAATTTTGGCTACGGGAAGTCGGATTTCTTGGACACATTGTATCTGCTTGATAAACCATAATTTACACATATTTTAACCCCATGCTTGGCTTATTTTTGGATGAATTTTCATTAGATTTGATGAATTCGATGCTCCTAATCATTTAATTTCATGTTTTACACTCAAGAGAGCTTAGGGAGTTGAAAAGAATGATAAACGGGCCAAAAAGGGACAAAATGGGCCTACCTCGGAAATCAACACGGCCTGAACCAACATACATGACGGCCGTGTGTGACGAGTAGAATTGAGCACGGCCCAAGCCATCACGCACGGACGTGTCACACGGACGTGTCCCTGCCGAACCCAGGTTTAATCCTATTCAGAAAAGGCTACTTGTGGGCCAAGAAAGGCGTTCCAAAGCCTATATAAACACCCTAGGGGCAACCTAAAAGAAAACACCGAATAGAAGGTAGAAAATACTTGAAGACAGCCGTCGGGAGCAACTTAGGAGAAGGATCTCCGTCAAGACTGAAGATCTCCTATCAATTTCTCTTGAAGTTTTTTGGGTTTTCTTATGTTTTGTTGTTTTCCTTATTTTAAGATGTTTCCCTCTATCAGTATGAACTAAACCTCTCAAATACCTGAGGGGATGAAACTTAAGATAGATCTTATTATTATTTGATTTATAAGATAAATACTTATTCTTATTCTTAATTGTGAGTTCTTATTCTTGTTTTGATAATTTAGGTTATTGATTCAAGATGAATATGCTTATTCAGCGGAGCAAAAGTACCTGTTTAAGAGTAGATCAACACAATTAAGCGGAGTTGATTGCAACCCTAGAAATAGGGTGACGAAAATCTGCCGGATTAGAGTCAAATCTAATAAGGGAATCTATAGATCGAGTTGATGTGATAATAGGGGTTTTAATTAGAAAGAGATTTCAATTAATCAACTTAGAGTAGGTTGTTTTTAGTCTTGAAAGAGATATTAACATAAATCAGAGATTTCTATGGATTAAGTCAAGTGAATAAATCATATGAATCAAAAGTAATAAGTGAAGTCTAGGTGGATTCTTCTTTAGGTATTGCATTTATCATATAAGTTGTCTAAAAAGTATTTTCCTAATTCATTCTTTGTCGTACTTTTAATAATTTTAGTTTAAAAAGAATTCACTCTAATTCTTAGGCTAGATAATAAAAAGATAGTAATTACTAGTACTCTTGGTCCTTGTGGATACGATATTACCGGTCTTACCATAACTATACTATTAAACGATAGGTGTGCTTGCCTTATTGTGATCATAGTTAGTTTTAGACACATCACTGTTGAAGGTATCAGGGTAGACCTGAGTAAAATTTCAACAATTGTTAATTGGAATCGACCAAAGAGTGTGTCAGAAGTCAGAAGTTTCCTTGGTCTAGCTGGATATTATCAAAGATTTGTTAAAGGGTTTTCTATGATAGCCTCTCCAATGACTCGACTGTTGCAGAAAAATGTGAAGTTCGAGTGGAATGATAAATGTCAGCAAAATTTTGACAGGTTAAAAGCTCTATTGACTGAAGCACCTGTGTTGGTACAGTCTGAATCGGGTAAGGAATTTTTTATTTATAGTGATGCATCTTTGAATGGTTTAGGTCGTTTCTTGATGCAAGAAGGTAAAGTAATTGCCTATGCTTCAAGACAACTGAAACCACATGAAAAGAATTATTCGATACATGATCTTAAACTAGTATCTATTGTGCTTGTATTGAAAATATGACGGTATTATTTATATAGTGAAAAATGTCATATCTTCACTGATCATAAAAGTTTGAAATACTTGATAACATAGAAAGATTTAAACTTGAGACAACGCAAGTGGCTAGAATTATTGAAAGATTATGATCTTGTTATTGATTATCATCCGGGTAAAGCTAATATAGTTGCAAATGCTTTGAGCAGAAAGTCTTTATTTGCTTTGCGAGCAATAAATACTTAGTTATCTTTATCTGATGATGGTTCTGTCATAGCTGAATTGGAAGCTAGACTAACATTTTTGCAACAAATTTGTGAAGCTCAGAAGAATAATGTTGAGCTACAGGCAAAATAGGAACAATGCGAATTAAATTCTGACTTGGAATTTCAAATTGGGTCTGATGATTGTTTAATATTCAAAGGCAGAATATGTGTGATCGTGTGTCAAAGTCTTAAAAATTTATAAAAAGAATGATCGAGCCTAAAAACTAACTATGACAACGATTGAGGCAAGTGCACCTATCAAATAGTAGTATAGCTTAGTGGCAAGACCGGATTGTCGAACCCAAAGGAACCAAAAGTACTAATACTAACTTTCTTTTTATTATTTAGCCTAGAAATTAAAGGATTTATTAATTAATCTAAAATTAACTAACTATTAAGTTAAATATGCAAAGACAAAGAGAATGAATTGGGGAAAATACTTGTGGGGAAAACCAATTGATTAAGACAATACCCGAGGAAGAATCCACCTAGTCTTAACTTGTTATTTAACTCTGAACCAGACGATTTATTCACTTGACTTGATCCGTAGGATTCCCTAATGTATATTAATACCTCTTTCGAGGCTACTAACGTCTAACCTTAGGTTGATTAATTGAAATCTCTTTCTAATTAGAACCCCTAGAATTGTATTAACTCGATCTATGGACTCCCATATTAGGTTTGACCCTAATCCGACAGATTTTCGTCATCCTATTTCTAGGATTGCGATCAACTCCACTTAATTATGCTAGATCTACTCTTAAACAGGAACTTTTGCTCCACTACCTAAGCACATTAATACTTGAATCAATATCCTGAAATACCAAAGCAAGAATAGAACACATAATTGAGGACAAATCAAGTATTTATCATATAGTTCAGAAAACAATAACAAGATCCATCTTAGGTTTCATCCCCCTCAGGTATTTGAGGGTTTAGTTTATAATAATCAAAGAATACATCTCAGAAGAAAATATAAAACAAAACATAAGAAAAACCCTAAAACCCCCTGAAGGAATTGAAGATAAGATCTTCCGTCTTGAGTATAACTTCGGCTTCTTGAAATGAATCAACTGGCTTTCTTCGAGTAAATTCCACAATTTTGGCTTCTCTGGCTCGACTCTTCGGCCTAACTGGACCCCTAATTGGACTCCCCTCTGAAGGTTGGCCTCTAAGGTATTTATGTAGGCTTTTGGAATGGCTTTCTTTGCCTCTAAGTACCCTAATCTGAATGAAACTCTTCTTTGTCACAACAGGGACACGCCCATTGCACACGCCCGTGTGAGGTGTGGCTAGGCCATGTTCGGGTCCGTTAATGAGGCACGGCCGTGTGGTCTTGGGCCCAGGCCGTGTCGATTTCGTGGTATGGCCTATTTACTCCGTTTTAGGTCTGTTTTTCGTTCTTTTCATCCTCCGGTGCTTACCTGAGTATAAAACATGAAAACAAAGGATTAAGAGCACCAAATTTCACAATTCAAGGCTTAAATCATCCAAAAGCATGCTAAATATGGGATTAAAATATGTTTATATTACGGTTTATCAAATACCCCCACACTTAAGCATTTGATTGTCCTCAAGCAAAATTCTTAACTCACAATTAAAATGAACTTCCTTGATTCATAATATTCATCAACAATGTTTCATCATAATTCAAAGATAATTCATACATTGATAATTTAAGTAAAAGGGTCAAAAAGATTCAAACAATCAAAGTCATAGTTTTTATAGCAAGAAAACATAGGCGTTTCCCTTTACCTAAATAATCACCTTTAATTCAAAATCAGCAAGAGTTGACATTCTTACTAAAGATTCACTCAAATCACTCAAAGTGTTTAAGGTTCAAAATTAAGCACTCAAAAGTCAAACATGAAAAGTTAATCCCATAGGCTTGCATGAAAGTCAAATCTCCACCACTATAAAATGAAATGATACACAAATCAAAAGGTCTTTAAAAAGGGTTGTAATGGGGCTCAGATTAAAGGTGTAGATAAAGGCTGAATTAGAGGGTTAGAATCGAGATTGAATTGACAATTTACCTAACTAGAAAAATGAACTAATCCTGAAGAATTACATCAATTGAAAACATAAAATACTAATAACATGAGCTTCTTCTCAAGATGTGGAATTTAAACATATAAGCTCAATTACATAGAGAATATACTTCGTTTTTTTAAGAACAAATCAAGTCATAAAAAACTGAATTTAACTACTGAATTAAATATTATAGTTAGACAACTGATCAAATCACATCTCGATGTAAGAGCGGTCAAGAGGATTGGTGATAACAAATACGGACTGGGTTTTTGGGTTAATATTAGTGGGTGAGTTAATGAAAAGGGTTATTAGGATCAAAGGGGTTCACTAAGTGTTAATTGTGAGGGTAAGCTTTTTAGTGGAGTGAGTGGGTTAAATCCTAAGTGCCTTTATCATCTCAGTATATCAAATCAAAAATGTGGTCTTGACATGTATAATCAAAGCAAGTTTTAGAATAACAAATCAATGTTGACATACTCATAATAAAAAGTGAGCACGAAAGAATGTATGTTCTAAAAGGCTCAAAATCTCACAAAAATATTGGGTTTTTGATGTCAACCTTGTAAATTTCAAACTTCAAGGTAATAATTAGATTCAGGTAGACAACCTAACAAAATTTTAATTTTTGAAAATAGACTCATCATGCTCGATTCTCTAGTCTCCTAAAGTTTAAATCATCACTGCACAATTATCAATGACTTAATTTGAAATATATCAATAAAAATCATAAATCACAGGAAATTTCATTCTAGTAGTAATATGAGAAAATTACTTAAAGATAAGATATCATTCAGGGATTTGAGAATAATGCAGAAAGTTAGGCACTTTCTCGAAATAAATATTCACCCCCCACACTTAAGATGTACATTGCCCTCAATGTACAAAGATATATATGAAATTTAAGAGATAGGGAGAGGTGAAACTTCCTGAATTTGGATGGCTTCCTTGAGTTGGAAGTGTCGTGGTGTGATGGCCGCCGACAATCTCTGCGCTAGATGAAGAAATTGGGAAGCTCGTGAAGAATTAGCCAGGAAATAATGATAATAATTCAAAATTTACTAAATATATATTTAAAGATAAGAAAGAGAAAGAGAAAGAAAATAGAAAGTAAAATAAAATTAAAAGAAAAGATTAATGGACCGAAGAGTCCTTATTGTTAGATGGTTCGCGAGGTGGGTGTGATTTCTAAGGCTGCGGTGGGGTGGCTATGGTCGTGGTTGTGGTGATTTCCAAGCAGCCTTTAGAATCTAAATCAAAGAAAATGAAACAAAATAGAGTAAACTAAGTAAAAGAAGGATAAAGAAAAGGAAAATAAAGGAGAAGTGAAAATGAAAAGAAAAGTTAAATGGACTCAAAGGTCCTTTCCTGTCAAATTAATGAAGCGGCCGGCATGAACTTATATAGATCGGTCTCACAAAGAGAGATTGTGCTAGGATCCTTCCGTTTCTTCGACATGGATGATTGTTAGAACAAGAGTTAAGAGAATAAAGAAAAACTGAAAATGAAAATGGAGGGGGGTTGTAAAGGAAGAAGAAGAGTGGGGAGTAGGTAAGAAGGGGGTGGAAGGGGTGATTTAAATAGAAAATTCAGGTCTGGTACATCCCCGCGCCCGTGTACTGTGAGGGTGTCGAGTTACACGGCCATGTCACACGGCCGTGTTGCTTCGTTCGTTTCTCCTATGCCCATGTGCAGGTCGCCACGCCCGTGTTGCTAAAAAAATGTCGGTCACGGCCGTATCGCATGGCCGTGGTGTTCAGTTGGGGCTCGTGGCTTGAAGATATTTTTTGTCCTGTTGTCGTACTATTTCTGCCATGTCAGTACGTACATCCGTAGCCTCCACACGGCCACGGCCACGGCTGTGTGCAAGGCCGTGTGGTAGGGAAAACTGCACTTGGTTAGTTTATAGTTAGGTGCTAAAAAGGAAAAGTAAAAATAAAAATAAAAATAAAAATGTGAAATTTAATGGGGTTAGTGCTCGGGTTGCCTCCCGAGAAGCGCTCGTTTATAGTCTTAAGCTAGACTTACCTCTCATTCGCACAATTATGGTGGTTTGAGGAGTTGAAAGTCCTTCCTCATGCTACCAGTCTTATTATCAGTATATAGTTAAAGTCGAGTAGTGTTTACTTTAAAAGTACCGAATGTAGGATTACTTACCTCGACTGTTCCGTAGGGGAAAACATTGAGTACCTTAAAAGAGATTTCTTTGTTTGTATTAGGGTCAAGAGGAGGTGTTCGAGGGTCTGCCTTATCTAACATTACCTGATCTCCAATCTTAATTTCGTTTGTCCCCCGAAATGGTGTTGGTTCTGTTTTGTGTATCATAATTTCTCCTTGAAGTGTATCTTCCACTCATCTAGCTCATCGATCTGAAGCCTTCATTCCTCATGAGTTATTTTCTTGTTGGTATGAGGTCTAGGGTCTGGCTCAGTTGTGTAGTTCCGTGGTGCTTCCTGAAAAGAAGGTGTAACCGATTGGTTATTAATAGAATTTATGTTCTCACCTTGATTACTCGATGTCTTAGCTAAGTCAAGAGCCTGGAGACTGATTGATTCATCACCTACACAAAGTATGAGTTCACCTGCGCTGACATCAATTTTAGTCCTGGCAGTTGCTAAAAAGGGCCTTCCTAAAATTAAGGGGATACTATTGTCCTCATCCATGTCTAAAACGACAAATTCTACTAAGAATACGAATTTATCAATTTTCACAAGAAAATCTTCAATTATACCCCTAGGAATTCTAACAGTTTTATCAGCTAATTGAATGCTCATCTTAGTTTGTTTGGGTTTCCCTAGACCTAGTTGTTTAAACATTTTATAAGGCATAACATTGACGCTCGCCCCTAAATCAGCTAAAGCATTATCAATAGATAATCTACCAATTAAGCATGGAATTGTAAAACTCCCTGGATCTTTTAATTTTCGTGGTAGTTTGTTTTGCAACATTGCCGGGCACACTGCGTTTAGCTCCACATGCGATTTTTCATCTAACTTCCGTTTGTTTGTTAAAAGATCTTTTAAAAATTTCCTTGAATCTGGCATCTGCGAAAAAGCTTCAAGAAACGGTAAGTTAATATGTAATTTCTTTAAAAGTTTAAAAAATTTACCAAATTGTTCGTCTGTATTTCCTTCTTCATCGCATCAGGATAAGGTATACGAGGTTGGTACTCTTTAATTACCGATTTTGGCTTTTCGTGACTTACTTCAAACTTACCATTCACTACCGACTTCTCTTGGTTTAATTTAGGTTCATCTAACCCTACACTATCCTGAGTTGCTATGGCTTGAAGTTGCTCCTTTAGGTTAGTCTCAGTATTGCTTGGCAAGCTACCTTATGGTCGTTCTGAGATCAGCTTAGCGAGTTACCCTAATTGGTTCTCGATCCCTTGAATCAATGCTTGTTGATTTTTAAGTGTTGTCTTAGTGTTTTGGAAACGTGTTTCTGACACCGCTGTGAATTTTGTCAGCATCTCTTCAAGGTTCGGCTTTTTTTCCTGTGGGTAGGGCTGTTGTTGGAAGTTTGGAGGGGGTTTTTGTTTCTGATTTCCTTGACCACCCCATGAAAAATTGGGGTGGTTCCTCCAACTTGGATTATAAGAATTACTATAAGGGTTATTTTGAGATTTGAAATTGTTACCCATATAGTGAACTTGCTTATTTTCAGCGCTCGAGTTGTAAGGTAGATAGTCTGTATTGTTCATCCCTCCTCCATTCGTGCCGCTCTGCATAACTAGATGTACCTGCAAAGAACCATATAAACCATTTATCCTTTTTATTTAACATCTCTACCTGATTTGATAGCATGGTTACTGCGTCGAGGTTGAAAACACTGGCTGCTTTTGTCGGCTTTGTCCTTGTGACTTGCCAGTGATAGTTATTCAGTGACATCTCTTCAATGAATTTGTAGGCAGCCTCAGGTGTTTTGTTATTCAATGTTCTGCCGGCGGCTGAATCGATTAATTGCCTAGTTGAAGGGTTCACACCGTTGTAAAAAGTTTGGACCTGTAGCAACAAGGGTAATCCATGGTGTGGGCACTTTCTCAATAGATCTTTGTATCTCTCCCATGCATCGTAAAGTGTTTCCAAATCCATCTGCACAAAAGAAGAGATATCATTCCTTAATTTGGCCGTTTTAGCCGGAAAAAAATATTTTAATAAAATTTTTTCAGTCATTCGTTCCCATGTAGTAATTGACCCTCGTGGAAGAGAATGCAACCACTGTTTGGCTTTATTCCTCAAAGAAAAGGGAAATAATTGAAGACGGATGGCATTATCAGAAACACCATTTATTTTGAAAGTATCGCAAAATTCTAGGAAATTTGCCAAGTGATTGTTTGGATCTTCATCCTGCAAACCATCAAACTGAACAAATTGTTGTATCATCTGAATTGTGTTAGGTTTCAGTTCAAAATTATTTGCAGGATTAGGAGGTCTAACAATACTTGACTCAGTTCTTGTTAAATTAGGTGTAGCATAATCATACGTAGTTCGAGAAGCACGATTGTCGGCCACCTCTGGAGGTAGCGGATTATTCTCAGCCATCTCTTCAGTGGTATTAGTTTCGATTTCTTGCTCTTCTTCTATGTAATTTAAGCTGCGCCTTATTTCTCTACGATTTCTGCGAATAGTACCTTCAATATCACTGTCGTAAATCAGGGGTCCCGTCGGGTTCCTCCTAGTCATAAACTAGAGGTACCTATCAAGAACAAATAAAAGAAGGAAAATCAGTAAAGTTAAAAGCAAAATAAAAATAAAAATAAAAATAAAAAACAAAAATAAAAATGGCTAAAGTAATAAAAATTGAGCGTCCTTAATACTTTAGTTCCCCGACAACGGCGCCAAAAACTTGATCGTGTGCCAAAGTCTTAAAAATTTATAAAAAGAATGATCGAGCCTAAAAACTAACTATGAAAACGATTGAGGCAAGTGCACCTATCGAGTAGTAGTATAGCTTAGTGGCAAGACCGGATTGTCGAACCCAAATGAACCAAAAGTACTAATACTAATTTTTTATTATTATTTAGCTTAGAAATTAAAAGATTTATTAGTTAATCTAAAATTAACTAACTATTAAGCTAAAGATGAAACGACAAAGGGAATGAATTGGGGAAAATACTTGTGGGAAAAACCAATTGATTAAAACAATACCCGAGGAAGAATCCACCTAGACTTCACTTGTTATTTAACTCTGAACCAGACGATTTATTCACTTGACTTAATCCGTAGGATTCCCTAATGTATATTAATACTTCTTTTGAGGCTACTAACGTCTAACCCTAGGTTGATTAATTGAAATCTCTTTCTAATTAAAACCCCTAGAATTGCATTAACTCGATCTATGGACTCCCATATTAGGTTTGACCCTAATCCGACAGATTTTCGTCATCCTATTTCTAGGGTTGCGATCAACTCCGCTTAATTATGCTAGATCTACTCTTAAACAGGGACTTTTGCTCCTTCGCCTAAGCACATCAACTTGAATCAATATCACGAAATATCAAAGCAAGAATTAAGAACACATAATTAAGAACAAATCAAGTATTTATCATATAGTTCAGAAAACAATAACAAGATCCGTCTTAGGGTTTCATCCCCCCCTCGGTATTTGAGGGTTTAGTTCATAATAATAAAAGAATACATCTCAGAAGAAAATATAAAACAAAACATAAGAAAAACCCTAAAACCTCCTGAAGGAATTGAAGAGAAGATCTTTCGTCTTGAGTATAACACCGGTTTCTTGCGATGAATCAACTGGCTTTCTTAGAGTAAATTCTACAATTCTGGCCTCTCTGGCTCGGCTCTTTGGCCTAACTGGACCCCTAACTGGACTCTCCCTGAAGGTTGGCCTCTAGGGTGTTTATATAGGCTTTTGGAATGGCTTTCTTTGCCTCTAAGTACCCTAATCCGAATGAAACTCTTCTTTGTCATAACAGGGACACGCCCATGGCACACGCCCGTATGAGTCGTGGCCAGGCAGTGTTCGGGTCCGTTAATGAGGCACGGCTGTGTGGTCTTGGGCCCAGGCCGTGTCGATTTCGTGGTATGGCCCATTTACTCTGTTTTAGGCTCTTTTCTCGTTCTTTTCATCCTCCGGTGCTTACTTGAGTATAAGACATGAAAACAAAGGATTAAGAGCACCAAATTCCATAATTCAAGGCTTAAATAATCCAAAAGTATGCTAAATGTGGAATTCAAATATGTTTATATTACGGTTTATCAATGTATACCATTAAAATACTTATCTTTGATTGAATTTGCTTATAAGAACAGTTATTAATCTAGTCTTAAAATGTCACCGTATGAAGTTCTATATGGTCAGAAATGTAGAACACCATTGTATTGGACAGAGCTCGGTGAAAAGAAAAAGTAAAAGTGATACGAGACAGTTTGAAAACAGCCTCGGATCATCAAAAGTCTTATGCCGATTTAAAAAGAAAAGAAATAGAATTTGAGATCGGTGATAAGGTATTCTTGAAAGTGTCACATTGGAAGAAAGTTCTTCAATTTGGTCGAAAAGGGAAATTGAGTCCAAAGTTCATCGGGCCATATGAAATTATTGAAAGAATTGGACCGGTTGCATATCGGTTGGCATTACCACCAGAGCTTGATAAGATTCATAATGTCTTTCATGTATCAATGTTGCAACGGTATCTATCGGATCCTTCACATGTTATTTTTCCGACGGAAGTTAAAATTCAGCCTGGTATGACATACAATTAAGAGCCGACCAAGATTCTGGCATAATGAAGAACCGATCAAGATTCTGGCACGAGAGAAAAAAGAATTAAGAAATAAAAAGATAGCATTGGTAAAAGTTCTTTGGAAAAAACATGGAGTAGAAGAAGCTATCTGGGAGCCGATGTAACGACCTAATTTTCAGTGGTGTCAAAAACGTTGATTTGAGATCACTAAATCCAACAAGTAAGATTGAATAAGATAGTAATTTAATATTTATGAGTTAAGTAACAATTTAGAAGAATTTGTGAATTGGTGAATTTGGTGAATTAAAAGAATTTATTAGGTCAAATCAGTCAAAAAAATAAGGTATCGAGACCTCAAATTTGATTATCGAGCCTAAAAATATTTATGGAGTGTCATTAAGTTAGTATTAAAGTTTGGTTGAGAAATTTAAACGTTTGGGTAGTCAATTAAATAAAAAGGACTAAATTGTAACAGATGCAAAATTTGCTAGAAGTATTAAATAGCTCAAGTGTTAAAAGAAAGAGGATTTAAAGGGAAATTAAGCCTAAAAGTGAATAGGTTGGACGGCAAGGGCAAGAAAATCATCAGAAAAATAAGGGAAATAAGGGCAAAATTGGAAATTTTACAATTTTAACATATAAAATAATGACAAAATTGAAAAATCTAGAGATCTCTTCATATTTTCTCAGCCAAAACGCCATAAGAGACCTAGAGAAATCTGATTTTTCATATTTTACATCATGTGAGTTCAATTCTTGCTTTTTCTTGATAATTTTTATGTTTTTATGACTTTTACAATTAGGTCGACTTATAGAATTCATTAGTTTTTCATTTGGTGGGTAAAATTGGAAGTTACCCTGGCTGAGTAAGGGAATTTTATGATGAATTATTATGAAATTTAAATTCTAATTTCATATTAATGTGGTTTTATTAAGTGATTTTGATAGAAAATGATATTTAGGACCTAATTGTGAAAAAGTTGTGAATTAGAGGTTGGTGTTGAAATTCAAAATATCAACGGTTGTGAAATAGTTTATAATGATAAAATAAAGTGTTAATTGAGAAAAATTAGTTCAATTGATGGGTGAATTGAGCAGGGACTAAATTGTAAAAACTATAAATTTTGGGGTAAAAGTGTAATTTCAAAAATTAAAGAGCATAAATTATGAAGTGAAATAGAAATGAAATAAATGCTAATGAGTGAAAATATTTTACATTATAGATCAAGAATCCAAAGAAGAACGAGGAAAGGAAAAAGTTGCAGAATAGTCCCTAAATTTCAATATCTTTTACAAATCAGTCGGGTAAGTTCATATGGTTGAATTTACATGTTTATTTGTGAATGATTGAATGATATAATGTGTTATTAAATATGAATTTGTTGCGGGATTGTGAAAATTATGATAAATTGAAAGAATAAAGGTGGTAATTCAAATTAGGAAAAAAAACGCAGGATTGAGTACGTTCGTATCGTGACATGTGATAAATTGATGGATAAGACCATGGTTGATATTAACCATGGTATTAACCATATTGAGTTGTGAAACGTAGGTATGGTATCATCCATACTGAGTTGTGAAACGTAGGTTGATATTAACCATACTGAGTTAAGAAACGTAGGTATGGCATTTCTCATACCGAGTTGTGAAATATAGGTATGGTATTTCAATGAGGAAAACCATACTGAGTTGCGAAACGTGGCACTGAGCAACTACGTACTCAAATTCGTAAGACAGTTCCTAATTTGATAATAAGTAATACAAGAGGAGTGAACCAAATGAAAGAGATTGAGTAGTTGTTAATGTTGAGCTCAACTATGTGAAGTATTATAACAGTGGTTGTGAATGGCTGGGAACTTTAGTAAATGTTTTGTTATTGTTTGAAAATATTATGTTTGGTAAGCATTACTTTTTAACCTATGAACTTACTAAGCTTTAATAAGCTTACTTGTGTGTGTTTGATATTTTTATGTAGATTGAATTAAAGGGAAGTTGGTAGATTGGATCATCACAACAAATCTCACTATCCAGATCAGTTCTAGTAGCTTTTGTTTTATGTTTAAAGATTTATATGGCATGTATAGAGTTTGAATGAAATGAAGTAAAGGTGTTATAAACTAGTTAACAATATTTTGTACTAAAACAGTTTTTGGTTAGTAGTAGCAGTTCGACTTTGAAAATTCACCATAAATTATGAAAATCGAATTAGAGGTTGAATAAGATATGAAATTAAATCCTATTGAATCTGGTTTCACATAGAAGAAACTGTGTAAGCAAAAGACTTTCATATTAGGAGATATTTGAATTTTTGTGAGACAAGGTCACAGTGATTTTGAATTATTTTTACGAATCTTAATTTAGAATTCTGTAGCTTAAGATATAAATAATTTAGTGAATATGACTCAAGTGGACAGCTTTGATGTGAATATAAGTAAATAATGGAATTTATGTGTAATTATTCTGTAAACTTCGGTAACATCTTGTAACCTTGTTCTGGCGACGGATATGGGTTAGGGGTGTTACATTTATTGGTATCAGAGCTTTGGTTTAGACGATTCTCGGAACAAATGTGATGTGTAAAATGTCTAGAAATACATGCCACATAAATCTGTGATAGTGTGATGTGAATGATCCGATCTAACTACTAATTTTTGTTATAGATTGTAAATATGTTTGATAGACCCGAAGGTGCTGGTCAAGAAGAGAAAGTTAATAGTAGAATATAGACTTCTGAGCAGGGAATAAGTAGTAATGTTCCGATTTCTTTGATGAGAGAGGAATAACTTAAAAATATGATTTACGGGTTAATGAATCAGTGGTATAGTGAAACAATACAAGGAAGAAGTCAGGCACAAGAGCCTCCTCCTCCCCCTACTATACCACCAATTACAACCCCATTTGCTCCTCCTTTAATAGATGAATCTAACAAAAGAACACCGATTGAGAAACTCAGAAAGTTCGGAGCAGAAAAATTTCGAGGAAGATCGGACGATGATCCAGTTAAAGTAGAGTATTGGTTAAAGAGCTTGGAGAGAGTTTTTAAACAGATGATGTGTTCTCCGGAGGACTATCTGAGGTGTGCGGTTTCATTATTGAAGAAGAAGCATATAATTGGTGGGAAACCATTGAGGTAGTGGTACCTGCAGATAAACTTACCTGGGAATTCCTCCAAAACGAGTTTAAAAAGAAGTATGTGGGAATGAGATATTTAGATAGGAAAAAGAGGGAATTTCTTAATCTTCGATAAGGGAATAAAACAGTGGCCGAATATGAAAGAGAATTTGTGTATCTCAGTAGATATGCTCGGGATGTTGTACCGATAGAGGAAGAAATGTGCATTAGATTCGAAGAAGGGCTTAATGATGAAATCAGAATGATGATTGAAGGCATAGAGATTTGAGAATTTGTGGTTCTGCCTGATCGAGCTCAAAAGATGGAAGAAGTGTATAACAAAAAGATGCAAAGAGAAAAAAGAGGTAAAGAAGTATACAAAAGAAGTTTCTCTAGACCAATATCGAATTTTCCTGTTAAAAAGTTCAGAGATGACTCTAGTCGACCTATTACAATTTTGGAACGATCGAATAAAAGTAAAACAACTCAACGAGATGTCAGAGTAACTAATAAACCAGTAGCTAGTGTTAGTAGTGTGTAAAATATTCCGAGACCTAGATGCAAAAATTGTGGTAGATTTCATATTGGTGAATGTTGGGGAAGAACCGGAGCTTGTTATAGATGTGGTGTAACTAATCATTTTATTCGGGACTGTCCTCAATTATTAAAAGAAGATAAAGAACAAGGTGAGAAGCAACAAATACTCCTCAGAAAAGTAAACATTCGGGTCAAAGCAGTGCTGCTGGGACTACTTGTTCAGGAATGAGAGATACTGCAGCCCGATCAGAAACAAGGGCACCTGCACTTAGATATGCTATTTGGGCAAGGGAAGAAGCTTCTGCTCCAGATGTGATAGTTGGTATTTTCTATCTTTTTGATGATTCTGTGTATACTTTAATTGATCCTGGATCTACGCATTCATATATTTGCACTGCATTAGTGTCAGAAAAGAAAATGATTGTTGAGTCCACTGACCTTGATGTGCAAGTCACTAATCCGCTAGGGCAAAGTGTATTAGTTAATTTAATATGTCAGAATTGTCCACTGAAAATACAAGGCTGTGACTTCTCTGCTGTTTTGATGTTATTCTTGGAATGGATTAGTTGATTAAACATGATGCCATAGTGAATTGTAGAGAAAAACGGGTTGATTTAAAATGTCAGATAGGGGAAATAATTTCAGCTGAGTTTGGAGATAAAAAGAATGATGTCAGAACTATTTCAGCCTTTACAGCTCGAAAATTGATTCGGAAGGGTAATGAGGCATTTTTAGCTTATATTCTTGATACTCAGGGTTCTGAATTGAAGATGGAACAATTGCCAGTTGTTAATGAGTTTATTGATGTGTTTCCTGAGGAATTACCTGGTTTACCACCAGATCATGAGGTTGAATTCGTAATTGATGTAATTCCGGGTACAACTCCGATATCAATAACACCGTATAGAATGGCACAGCTGAGTTAAAAGAGTTGAAGACAATTGCAAGAGTTATTGGATAAAGGGTTCATCGAATCAAAGTACATCACCTTAGGGCGCTTTGTTTTATTTGTGAAAAAGAAAGATGGCTCGTTACGATTGTGTATTGATTACAGACAGTTGAATAATGTAACAATTAAGAATAAATATCCATTACCTCGTATCGATGATTTTTTTGATCAACTGAAAGGTGCCGCAGTGTTCTCAAAGATAGACCTTAGATCTGGGTATTATCAATTGAATGTTAAAGAGTGTGATGTGCCAAAGACTGCTTTTCGAACTTGGGATAGTCACTACGAATTTCTGATAATTCCTTTTGGTTTAACAAATGCCCCTGTTGCATTTATGGATTTAATGAATCGGATTTTTCAGCCTTATTTGGATAGATTTAGGGTGGTATGTATTGATGACATATTGGTCTATCCAAAGACAAAATCCGAACATGCACAACACTTGAGAATTGTATTACAGACTTTGAGAAAAAAGCAGTTATATGCAAAATTTAGTAAATGCGAGTTCTGGCTTCATGACGTTGGAATTCTGGGTCATATTGTATCAGCTGAAGGAATTCGTGTGGACCCAAGTAAAGTTCCTGTAGTGGTGAATTGGAAAACACTGAAGAATGTAACTGAAGTGCGAAGTTTTCTGGGACTAGCAGGGTATTATCATCATTTTGTAAAGAATTTTTCCATGATTGCTTCACCAATGACTCGTTTATTACAAAAGAATGTTGAGTTTGTGTGGTCTGATGAATGTCAGCAGAGCTTTGATCAATTAAAGAAAATGTTAACAGAAGCTCCAGTTTTGACTCAACCAGAATCAGGTATACCGTATGTTGTGTACAGTGATGCATCTTTAAATGGTTTGGGTTGTGTGTTAATGTAGTCGAGAAAGGTGGTGGCTTATGTTTCACGGCAGTTAAAACCACATGAAAAGAATTACCCTACACATGATCTTGAATTAGCTGCAATTGTTTTCGCTTTAAAAATTTGGAGACACTATTTATATGGTGAGAAGTGTTATATTTATACGGATCACAAAAGTTTGAAATACCCAATGACTCGGAAGGAACTGAACTTAAGACAGAGATGGTGGTTAGAGTTGTTGAAAGATTATGATTTGGTTATTGACTATCATCTAGGGAAAGCTAATGTAGTTGCTGATGCACTTAGTAGAAAGTCATCATTGTTTGCACTTCGGGAAATGAATGCTCATTTGGCTCTTAATGAAGAAGGTGTTGTATTAGTAGAATTGAAAGTGAAACCCATGTTTCTTTAACAAATTCAGAAACTGCAGGATGAAGACCCGAAATTGGTATTTAAACGATAGATGGTTCAAGATAATTGAGATTCAGAGTTCAGCATTGATGATGAAGGTATGTTACGTTATCATAACAGAACCTGTGTTCCAAATAATTCTGATTTGAAGAATAATATTCTTTTTGAAGCACATAATAGTATGTATTCTATTCATTCGAGCAGTACAAAAATGTATGGTTATTTGAGAAATATATATTGGTGGCCTGGTATGAAAAGAGAAATTTCAGAATTTATTGCAAAATGTCTGATTTGTCAGCAAGTTAAAGCAGAGCATCAAGTGCCAATGGGTTTATTATAACCCATTATGATTCCTGAATGGAAGTGGGAGCATGTTACAATGGATTTTGTGTCAGGATTGCCTATGACTCCAGGAAAGAAAGATTCGATATGGGTGATTGTTGATAGATTGACAAAGTCAGCACACTTTATTCCAGTCAGAAGAGATTTTTCGCTTAAGAAGTTAGCAGAATTGTATGTGTCAGAGATTGTGAGACTATATGGAGTTCCAGTATCTATCATTTCAAACCAGGATCCGAGGTTTACTTCGAGATTTTGGAATAAACTGCATGAAGCTTT
The DNA here is from genome assembly GCA_025503065.1 of Gossypium bickii. Taxonomy (NCBI): domain Eukaryota; kingdom Viridiplantae; phylum Streptophyta; class Magnoliopsida; order Malvales; family Malvaceae; genus Gossypium; species Gossypium bickii. The sequence goes on along the minus strand of CP106710.1, from coordinate 11,728,616 downwards.
TGGTACCAAGATTGAATTTTAGTACATTATTTCATCCTCAAACAGATGGACAGTCAGAATGAGTGATTCAAATTCTAGAATATATGTTAAGATGTTGTATACTTGAGTTTGGTGATAGTTAGGAAAGGTATTTACCTTTGGCTGAGTTTGCTTACAACAATAGCTATCAGTCTAGTATAAAAATGGCACCATTTGAGGCTCTTTATGGTAGGAAATGCAAGACTCCATTGTGTTGGTCTGAATTGAGTGAATCAAAAGTAGTTGGGCTTGATTTGATTCGGGAAACCTAAGAGAAAGTCTAGATTATTCGAGACAGTCTAAAAGTTACTTCAGACCGTCAAAAATCATATGCGGATTTGAAACGAAGAGACATAGAATATGCAGTGGGTGATTAAGTATTTTTAAAATTTTCACCGTGGAAGAAGGTGTTACAGTTTGGCAGAAAAGGAAAATTGAGTCTGAGATTTATAGGGCCATATGAAATTGTGGAAAGGGTTGGTCCTGTATGTAACACCCATTGCCCGTGTTCAAGCCAGAACAGGGTTTGAGGTATTACCTAGCTAATCTTGCATAAACATCTAGAGTAGGGTTATAAAATTTCATTTAACCCCGTTGCTTGCACATGCTCTGCCCAAGAGGCCCTAAAAATACTTCTGAGAAGTATCAAAATCTTTCCGTGAACTTTCACGAGTTCAAGAAACTTTTTAACAAAACAGGGGCCACACACCCGTGTAGGCCTAGGGACATGCCTGTGTGCCTCTACGGCATGCCCGTGTTTTCCACTCATGGTCAACACTGACTAATTTCATACGGCCTTGACACGCCCGTGTACCCCAACCGTGTGGTGATTTAAATTCCAGGTGCAAGGTGCAGACTTCACACGGCCTGGGCACACGCCCATGTGCTAGCCATAGCTCTCACACGGTCTAGACACATGCCTGTGTGTCTACCCATACAGATATTTAGCAAGCTATATACCGAGCCAATTAGCTACCCTCACTTGCATTCATTCATACGCCATCACATAAACTTCACATAGCATCAATATAACTCTTGAATTAAAGATATTTAATTCATACAATGTAATCTTCATCCCAAACACGAGGGAGAACTATTTCTACCACAATTACAATCGACTTAGGCCATCATCTATAGCTACACATAAACAAACTATAAGTTCTCTTAGGCCAACACAATTTGGCCACATCAATTAGAACTTAATCAACCTTAAGTACTAGCCTATACATGCCATGACTCATAAGGACTTGATACCTCATACTAAGTGTCTGCTCGATAGTGTGAAAACATCTCCTGCGATCTCCAACCCGAGCTAGCTAAATTAACCTATGAGAGATGGAAAAAGGAAAGGAGTAAGCAATAATGCTTAGTAAGTTCATATACAAATAAGAATTAGTTACTGATATTCAATCACAAGGTATTATAATAAGTTTTTTTTTCTCGTAAACTCATGGTTACCTACTCAATCATTCTTGAACTTACTCATTATGTCTCTTACCATAATCTAACCATGCCATGAGCCACATACTCATGTTAATTGGCATACATTCCTGCACTTATCATCATAGGATCACATAAAATAACACGTCAAGCATTTTCAATAAGCCACTCGTACTACTAATCTCTCGGTGGTTTTGCACTTAGCCCACCATCAATCTCTAGTAGGGTGGTATCACACATAAGCCCACCAATCATTTATACTTATGGTGGTATCGCACTTAGCCCACCAAATGATTTTATAAGTGATGGTATCGCACACAGCCCATCGATTAATAATTAACCAGGTGGTAATGCACACAGCCCACCGTTAATAATATAGTGGATGGTAACGCACACAGCCCATCACTAACCATCAATAAGGTGATATTGCACATAGCTCATCGTTATTATACATTCATGGATAATTATCCACATGTAATTCTCTATTTTAAATGTTCATCCGGGAACATTCTCATACACTACTATTCTTACTTAACTTTATATTATAATCGTTCGCATTCACACAATGTATTAATGAATATAACTTATGCAACCGAAGTGCATCATTTACACATAACCCACTATGGGTTCATCAGATACCGAATTCATCTCAATTCAGTTCTAACACATACCTGTACCTACAACACATTTATTCTCAACTTTCAAAATACTTGTTAAGTCACTAAAATTGTTAAGTAACTCCATTGAGCCTCATACACATAATGTCACATTGACATTATACCCCTGATAGGGTCATACATGAATTAACATATCGATGCCATGTCCCCGACAAGGTCTTATACGAAATATCACATCATTGCCATGTCTTTGACATGGTATTGTTTAATATCTCTCACCAAGACCATATTCAAATATGGTCTTACACGGAACCTTAACTATCATCATTTCATACTATTTACGTTTCTTACTATTCTTAGATTCAATTCTCTTAACAACTCATCGACAAGTATTTAATACATTCATTACGTAATTATACATTCCATACAACATTGGAATATTAAAATAACTCATACGTAATTACAACATTTGCACATGAACTTACCTCGAAGTCGAAAGGGTCGAAAGGGACTTTTTGCCCACATTTCTCTTTTCATCCGTTCTAAGTCCGAAACTAGCTTTCTTTGATCTAGTACAATGGAATTTACTGATTTAATCACTTATAAATCATTAATACACCATAATCTACACTTTAGGAAAAAATGACTATTTTACCCTTACACTTTAGCAAAATTACGATTTTACCCCTAGGCTCGTAAATAAATTTTCATCACATTTTCTTGTTAAACAAGCATAGATGAACATTTAATTCTCTTACAACTATTCATAATTCCAACTATTTCATGCCTTAATGAACAAATTACAACTTTTGCATTTTAGTCCTAATTAGGTGTTTTCATAATAACACCTTTCACAAAAGTTGTTTATCAACATCCTAACATTCATTTTCTTCCATAAAAACTCAGCAAAATCTCTCATGGCAAGTCCCTATACTCTCAACTATGTTGCAAATTGGTCCCCTCATTAGCTAGCTTAAGCTTTGGGGACTCCAAAAGTACAAAAATTATCAAGAAAAAACATCAAAATCACTTACTTCCGAGGAGAAATATTTGCTGAAATTTTTTGAGCTCCATAACCCTTATTTCTCTTCAATTTTCAGTGGATGAAGGTGAAGGAATAGCGAAAAGATGATAACATCTTTATTCATCTTATTTTATTCATTTAAGCCACCTAACATCACCAAATTTTGACCATCATTTAATGCCTTTGTCCCCTTAGCACCCTATGGCTGGCCAACTCACTTAACAAGGCCAGATTGCACATTTGGGACCTCCAATTTATATTCCATAGCTATTTGGCACCTTTAGCAAATAAAATAGAACTTTCGCACTTTATGCGATTTAGTCCTTTTTCACAATTTGGCTAGAAATTGCTAAAATTAAGGCACCAAAATTTTCATACATCCCTATAAACATGTTATAACACATAGAATAACATGAAAATAATTTTATATAACCTCGAATTAGTGATTCCGAGACCACTGTTTCGACTAGCCCCTAAATCGGGCTGTTACACTGTAGCTTATCGGTTGGCTTTTCCTCCGGAACTTGAGAAGATTCACAATGTGTTTCACATGTCTATGCTAAGACAGTATAGGTCAGACCCTTCACACGTAATTCCTTACACTGAAATTGAGCTTCAACCAGATATGACTTATTCAGAAGAACCAATGAAGATTTTGGCTTATGAAGTTAAAGAATTGCGGAACAAAAAAGTAACATTGGTTAAAGTATTATGGCATCAACATGGTATGGAGGAGGCAACCTGGGAAATAGAGGAGTCAATGAGATCACAGTATCCATATCTATTTTCAGGTAACAAATTTCGAGGACGAAATTTTTAAAGGGGGGAGAGTTGTAACGGCCTAATTTTCAGTGGTGTCGAAAACAGTGATTTGAGATCACTAAATCCAAAAAGTAAGATTGAACAAGATAGTAATTTAATATTTATGAGTCAAGTAGGAATTTAGAAGAATTGGTGAATTGGTGAATTTGGTGAATTAAAAGAATTTATTAGGTCAAATTGGTCAAAAAATGAGGTATCGAGACTTCAAATTTGAAAACCGAGCCATAAATATTTTTAGAAATATTTATAGAGTGTCATTAAGTTAGTATGAAATTTTGGTTGAGAAATTTAAACGTTTGGGTAGTCAATTAAATAAAAAGGACTAAATTGTAACAAATGCAAAATTTGCTAGAAGGATTAAATATCTCAAGTGTTAAAAGAAAGAGGATTTAAAGGGAAATTAAGCCTAAAAGTGCATAGGTTGGACGGCAAGGGCAAGAAAATCATCAGAAAAATAAGGGAAATAAGGGCAAAATTGGAAATTTTACAATTTTAACATATAAAATAAGGACAAAATTGAAAAATATAGAGATCTCTTCATATTTTGTCAGCCAAAACGCCATAGGAGGCGCAGAGAAATCTGTTTTTTCATATTTTACATCATGTGAGTTTAATTCTTGCTTTTTCTTGATAATTTTTATGTTTTTATGACTTTTACAAGTAGGTCGACTTATAGAATTCATTAGTTTTTGATTTGGTGGGAAAATTGGAAGTTACCCTGGCTGAGTAAGGGAATTTTATGATGAATTATTATGAAATTTAAATTCTAATTTCATATTAATGTGGTTTTATTAAGTGATTTTGATAGAAAATGATATTTAGGACCTAATTGTGAAAAAGTTGTGAATTAGAGGTTGGTGTTGAAATTCAAAATATCAAAGGTTATGAAATAGTTTATAATGATAAAATAAAGTGTTAATTGAGAAAAATTAGTTCAATTGATGGGTGAATTGAGCAGAGACTAAATTGTAAAAACTATAAATTTTGGGGTAAAAGTGCAATTTTAAAAATTGAAGAGCATAAATTATGAAGTGAAATAGAAATTAAATAAATGCTAATGAGTGAAAATATTTTACATTATAGATCAAGAATCCAAAGAAGAACGAGGAAAGGAAAAAGTTGCGGAATAGTCACTAAATTTCAATATCTTTTACAAATCAGCCGGATAAATTCATATGGTTGAATTTACATGTTTATTTGTGAATGATTGAATTATATAATGTGTTATTAAATATGAATTTGCTGCGGGATTGTGAAAATTATGATAAAGTGAACCAAATGAAAGAGATTGAGTAGTTGTTAATGTTGAGCTCAACTTGTATGTGTTTGATATTTTTATGTAGATTGAATTAAAGGGAAGTTGGTAGATAGGATCATCACAACAAAGCTCACTATCCAGATCAATTTCGGTAGCTTTTTTTTTTTTTTTTTATGTTTAAAGATTTATATGGCATGTATAGAGTTTGAATGAAATGAAGTAAAGATGTTATAAACTAGTTAACAATATTTTGTACTAAAATAGTTTTTGGTTAGTAGCAGTAGTTCGACTTTGAAAATTCACCATAAATTATGAAAATCGAATTAGAGGTTGAATAAGATATTTAATTAGATCCTATTGAATCTAGTTTCACATAGAAGAAATGGTGTAAGCAAAAGACTTTCATATTAGGAGATATTTGGTTTTTTGTGAGACAAGGTCAAAGTGATTTCGAGCTCCCCTGTTCTGACTTTGGAAAATCATTAAAAATTTTACAAAAATAATTATAGGTTATAATTTATATATTTAAAATCCTTAATGAATCTAGTTTCAAAATAAATAAACGAAAACATAACCCAAATTCTATATTATGAGATAATTAATTTTTAGTAAAGAAAGGTCAAAACTATCAAACAACAGAACAGGGGTAACTTTGAAGAATAAACTGCACTTTTTGGCTAATCCATAAATTCTCGAAATTTTATGGTAGAAAGATATATGAGTCTAGCTTCAAATTATTTTTACAAGTCTTAATTTAGAATTTTTTATCTTAAGATATAAATAATTTAGTGAATATGACTCGAGGAGACAACTTTGATGTGAATATAAGTAAATAATGGAATTTATGTGTAATTATTCTGTAAACTTCGGTAACATCTTGTAACCCTGTTCCTGCGACGGATATGGGTTAGGTGTGTTACAGCCAGAGGATACCATGAGAAAGCAGTTCTCGAATCTTTTTACTGGTAAGATTTTCGAGGACGAAAATCCTTAAAGTGGGAGAGTTGTAACAGCCCAATTTCAGTGAAGTCAGAATAGTGGTTTCGTAACCACAAATTTGAATCTAAAAGATAAAATATTTTAATATTATGAAATGATTAGTAATGTGATAGAAATGTTGCATGAGAATTTTGATAAGAAAATTTTATCAATTATGTGCTTAATTGTATAATGGACTAAATTGCATAAAATGTCAAATTTGAATTCTAGTTGCTATAAGGATTAAATAGCTATAGAATTTAAAATATGAGGTCCTTATATGGAAATTAGACCATTGAGGAAAATTATGTAGATATTTTTGGTGAATAATCCATGGAAAAATTAGAAAAGGTTAAGGGCTAAATTGGAAATGAGGAAAATTAAAAGATGATAAATAATTAAAATAAAATATCATCTTATTTTATATCATCTTCAACTCCAAATTTTCATGGAAACCCTAGGAAAGATAAAATAAGCTTTCAATGCATAAATTGGTAAGTTTTCATATCCCGTTTTTAGTAATTTTATTTTTTTGAGATCGATAAAACTTAATTTACCTATTTGGGGATTAATTTGAAGAGAAATCAAAGTATAAAAAATTTTCCATCGATGAATATGCTGAAATTTAAAATTTTATGGTAGAAAATGATAGGTTGTTGATATATAAACAACTTTTACAAAGTGACATGAAAACATGATTTAGGGACTAAATTGAAAAATAGTGAAAATTGATGATAAAATTTTGATTTTTAGTGATCTCGATTTAGTCCCGATTCGATTCTAATCTTCATATTGGGCCTCGAGGGTCCATTCAAGGAACGTTATGCATAATCTCAAAATATGAATAGTAAATTTCTCGAATTATTTGAAATTATTCTGTAAACTCCAGTAATGCTCTATAACCCTGTTCCGGCGACGGATACGGGATATGGGTGTTACGGGATGCTTCCAAAGGCTCGAAAGAGAATGAAGCCATCAATTTTTTGGAAGGGGACATATAGAAGACTTTTTTGAATGGCATGCCTTCTATTACCTTTTCAGACAGGATTCATCAAATCCTCATTCAGGGTATGGACAACACTGTGATTTTAAAATTACTTGGTCGTAATATTGGTTTTTTAGTTTTGCAGAACAAAATCTATAGTATGCGGAAACCTTCAGCACCTTTACACATGATGGACATTGAAAATGGCTATTTCCTAGTCAAATTTCAAAATAAACTAGATTGCGAAAAAGCTCTATCGGAGGGGCCGTGGACTATTTTTGGTCAGTACTTGACCGTTCAACCCTGGACGCTGAATTTTGACCTTGTTCAGATGTAACAGTCAGGTTTAGACCCTAATCGGAATAGTGGTTTCGGGACCACAAATCCGAGTTAGAAAAATATTTTAATATTATTTTTCGTGCCTATGGTATGTGATTAAACATGTGTGAAAGTTTCGTGAATTAATTTTGTTGTCTGTGTTCTTAATTTGAGAAAAGGATTAAATTGCATAAAAGGTAAAAGTGGCAATTAATATGTTAATGTGTTAAATTGACATGGCTTATTAAAGGTGAAGCCCTTAAGTTGATATTAGGCCATAAAGCATTGTAGTGGACGGTTATGGACTTATAATATATAGTTTTCTTATTAATTCATTAAGGACAAAATTGGAAATTTATTATTAATGTTAATATAATTAATAAAAACAAAATGGTGGCCATTATATGGTGTTCATCCACCAAAAATAAGAAAAGAAAAGAGAGTTTTAAGCTTTGGTTACATTCGGCACTCATCTAGCTTGATTCAAGGTTATTTTTTGTTCGGTTTTTGATAATTTCTACGTTTTTGTAATCGTTGCTTGAGTACTTCAAAACCCATGCCTTAATTTTGTGAATTGTTGATAATTTTGAAAAGTGCCATTGATGAATTCATGAGCTTTGTGATGATTGTTGATGAAATATGAAATATATGTGTTAGATTAATATAGTTTGTCTTTGAATTTTTGATGAATTTGAGTAATTTGGACTAAATTGTGAAAATAATATTTTGAAGGACTAAAATGTGAAATAAATGAAATATATGGACTTGTATAGAGCATGGGAATATTCGGCCAAGCTTGGGTGATATGAAATTTTGTGTATTTTGTGATTTTGTGAAATAAGGACTAAAATGTTAAAATGTGAAAATATTAGGGCTAAATTGTAAATTGCCCTAAATGTGTGTTTTTGGATTGAATTGAAAGAATAGGTGAATAAATGGGTTAAATTTGAATATGTATAGATCAAGAATCGAAGAAAACAGATTTAGACCGTGGAAAGTCGAAAGTGATCGAATAGTCGAATTCGTCTATTTATCCAAATCCGAGGTAAGTCTATATACAAATAAATGTATTTGAATTGATTTATGTATATTTGTATGAAATTGAATTATAATGAATGATTACGGATGATAAACGTAAAAGATTCGAGATAATATCGACAATGTGTTAAAGTTCGAGAAGTCCCGTACGAACCCTAGGAATAGATAGGATCTATATGTCATGACATAGGTTTCTGATATGAGACATCGTATAAGACCATGTCTGGGACGTTGGCATCGATTTGAGATTTACGTGTAAGATCATGTCTGGGATATTGGCATCGTATTGATTCGTGTAAGACCCTATCTGGGACAATGGCATCGATATTTGGTTACATGTAAGACCATGTCTGGGACGTCGGCATTGTACGATAACTCCGAGTATTCCGAGTATCCTATTTTATTCCGAATGGTTCAACTGGAAATTCTGAAAAACGAAAGACGATGTGAAATGTATAACCGAATCAGGTACGTTTGAAATATACACCATGTATGTGTATGAAAGGTAAGTATATATATGCATATATATATGAACTTACCTAGATAAAGTATGTACATGGATATGATGAGATTAAATGTGATATATGTGAAAATGTGCTATGATCAAATGAGGTATTTGGAGACATAATCTTGTTGGTAAGAAATGGCTAAACAAATGAGCCAATGATGAATTAAGAATTTGTAATTGAAATATATATATATGTCTGAATGATCTTGTGTTTGATATGATATTTAATGTTTATATGTTAAGTTTATTTGTATATGGCTTACTAAGCTTTTGAAAGCTTATTCTATGCGTGATTGCTTTGTTTTATAGATTGTCAAAGCTACGAAAGGCTCGGGGATTATCGAGGATGATCACCACACTATCCAATCCTATTTTGGTACCTTTTGAAAGTGTATATACTAAAGTATGGCATGTATGAGCTAGTCATTTTGTATTAGGTTTGAGATGTGTATATAGCCATGTGATATGGCTAGATAAATGAATGTGATATGAATGAGTAGTCATGTTATTTCATGCTTTGTTTGGTATGGTTTGATAGCAAATGAAATGGTCAAAATAATGGTAAGCTTATTGATGAAAAGTTAGCATATTATTGATGGAAGGTTGTTATAAAGAAATGGTATGTCTTGGTTAGTTTATACTTAGAAATTCATGTGATGGGAATGAGGTAAATGTTGCATAAGATGGTGTGCTTGAAATGTTCTTGAATGCTTAGAAAGGATGGTTATTTTGGTATGAATTGAATTGGTATAATGCTTGAAGGTATAACCTAATGTGTGGGTGGCAAATTGGCTTTATAAATAGCCTATAATTGCCCACACGATTGAGCACACGGACGTGTGGCTCGACCGTGTCCCTCGTGGTTGCATTTCAAAACAAGTCAGACTCGACCACAGGCTGGACACACGAGCGTGTGACTGGTCGTGTGGTGCAAGTCAGTAGCGACCACGGGTGAGGCACACGGCCATGTCCACCGCCGTATGGACAAGTCAGTATGTATGCCCTATTTTGACACGACTTAGACACATAGGCGTGTCTGAGGCCGTGGGAGGCACACGGCCTGACCACACAGGCGTGTGACCTCTGTAACTTTGAAATTTTTTAAATTTCTGAAAATTTCTGTATGTGTTTGGTTTAGTCCCGACCCCTTTTTAAAGCATGTTTAAGGTCTCGTAGACCTATTTAAGGGACACTTTGATTTGTTTTGTTAAATTATTCTATGACATGTTCGAAAAAGGCTCCGATTTGTCCAGTAATGCCTTTAACCCTAGACCGGTGATGGTTATGGGTTAAAGGTGTTACCTCAGGCCTACCCAAGTGTCGTCATGGCGTGGATCAGATTCCTAGCTCTCTCTAGCTATCTGTATAATCGTAGAATCATTACAGAAATTGGGGAATTGGTTGGAAAGTGGTCAAGTTGGATATGAATAGATATAGTAGGGCAATGGGACAATTTTCCAGAATGGCGGTCTATGTTAATCTAGACAAACCTTTGGTTTCCCAAATTTTGATTAATGGTCAGTCGTACAATATGGAGTACGAGTCCCTATCTACTATTTGCTTTCACTGTGGGAGATATGGCCATGTGGAAAATATTTGTCCATTCAGAATTGCTGGGCCATCGGTTGAGAAGGATAACAAATCGCCGGAAACGATATCGGAGAATTCAAATTTGGTCAGGGAAGAATCAGAGAAAAAAGATAAAAATTATGGGTCGTGGATGATTGTCGAAAGGAAATCAAGGTGGAAAATCAGAGATAATGGTCAAAAGTCTGCTGGAATCTATGGAAAAGATAAGGAAAGTTCCCGTTTTAATGGACTGAATAATAGGAATCTAAATAAGGGAATTCATTATGGAGATTCACTTGATTTTCAAAGCTCTAAAGGGAAATAAATCAATAACGGAAATCATAATGGAAAAAAATTTGGTGTCATTCACAACGGTCAACCTGATTTAATGGGAATTATGATTAACAAGGATAAGAATTCGGAGGTAGACTCCATTATTGGATCTGGTTTGAATAATAAAAGAAATAATGGGCCAAAGTTAGGACCCAGCTCGCTCCAAAGACATTCTAAGGGAGACTTACAAATTTCAAGGGAAAGTAACATGGGCTTGGACCGTGCTGTTGTATCAACCCGTGTTCAGATGGAGCAGATTGGCCCAAAAGGAGGTTTCTAGCTTAGGCCTGCTGATTCTGGCAACTGCATCCGAACCCTAGATGCGAGAGGAATGGCCAGCGCTTCCACCGTCGGGGCTATCCCTAAAGAAGTAGGTGAGCCGTCGTCCCTTTTTCTTCTAGCTGCAACTTCAATGGGGGGAACCTATAGCAGTGGCGGTGGCAGTGGGGAAGCTCAACTCCGGCAGACATTCGGCTGTAACTTTTTTAGGGAACAAAAATAAATCCAGTAGAAGCCATGGTTCCCCTACAAGCAGCACATTGGTCTTGGCCCAAGAGGGGTTTCTTTGATTGGGTAAAAAGAACAGAATGAGGGGAAGGAGTATTTTCAAGAAACAGAATAAACTCCTCCATGGCAACAATATTCGCTTCAAGAACTCCGGTTCTCAATAGGTGTCACTGAAAAAATCCATGGAGCAGCTAGCAGAGAACATTTCAACGTTCTCACAAGAAACTTTTGACTCTAGGACTCACACCAGAATCGGTAACCATCAAGGGAGTGTTAGTGACCCCGAACAGTAAGGCGAAATTTGTCTTTATTAAAAGTGGTTTTTCGGTTTTCTTTTTGTCTTGTTTTTTCTTTGCTTAACTTTTTAAAAAATTTACTTTTTACCTTTATTTTTTTATATATGTCTATTAATTGTTTTATGGATTTAAACTTTAAAATTTTCTCTTGGAATTGTCAAGGGTGTGCTAGTAATGAATTTCGTTCGAGTTTTTCGAGAATATATTGCCTAGCATAATCCAGATATAGTTTGTTTAGTTGAACCAAGAGTGAGCGGTAATAAAGTAACTTTATTATTGAACAGTTGGGCTTTAAATATTCTCATCGGGTGGAGTCTGTTGATTTTTCAGGTGGTATCTGGGTTGTTTGGAAGGATTCGATTAGAATTCAAATCATTAAAAATCACCCATAATTTATTTCTCTTACTGTTGATAATTTTACTCCTAATAAATCTTTTCTGATCTCTTTTGTGTATGAAAGTCCTTATAGGACGAAACGAAAACTTCTATAGGAAGGGCTAAAAGTTGTTTCTTCAATTCAACCTATTCATTGGTTAATTATGGGATACTTCAACGCTATCCTATCACCTGAGGATAAGAGAAGTCCATATACTGTAGGTAAGCATTGTGATTTTTTGGGAAATTTTATTGACTCTTGTGTTTTGTAAGACTTAGGGTATTGTGGACCCTCTTTCACTTGGCAACGAGGTGCTACTTTTGTTATATTGGACAGGGCTTTAGCTAATGATAAATGGATGTCATCATTCCCACAGTGTTTAGTTCATCATCTCACACACATTAAGTTTGACCATCGACCTCTCTTATTGTCTACTAAACCTAACATTGGACCGGCTATAGGAAGAGCTTTAAGATTCCTAGCAGGGTGGATGCAGCACAATACTTTCCCCACCTTTGTTAAAGAGAAGTGGGATTTTTCAGGTAATATGGTTGTTTCTTTGAATAATTTTACTTCTTCTGTTAAAATTTGGAACATGAATGTGTATGGTTTTTTGGGCACTCGCAAGCAACATCTCATGAGAGCTCTGAGCAATATTCAAAAGGACCTCGATCACTTTACCTCTAGTCACTTAGCTCAGAAAGAGATGGATGTTCGAGATGAGTTGGAAAACGTCATTGAGCATGAAAATCTGCTTTGGAGGAAAAAATCTCGGTGCGACTGGCTTCATTTTGAGGATCGTAACACGAAATTTTATCATAGTCGTACGATCAGGAGAAAGAAATTCAATTGTATTACTACTTTACGAATCGATAATGGGGATTGGTGTTCTGACCAAGATATTTTGCAATCGAATGCAGTGGAATTCTTTGAACGGCTTTATGGTGAGATTCCCCTATCTTGAATAGCAGTACCAACTTTGATTTTCCTAGTCTCACTCATTTGGAGATTAATTTTTTTGGAGGAGGATATCACAAATGAGGAAATCAAAAGAGCGTTATTTGACATAGCGCCTTTGAAAGCACCTGGTAGTGATGGTTTTCATGCCCATTTTTTCCAAAGTCAGTGGAATACCCTTGGGGAAGATGTGTGTCAGTGGGTTAAAGGTGTCTTTACTGGGCGACCAATCAAGCAGGAGTTAAATGACACATTGATTGTTCTAATTCCCAAAAAAGAGAGTCCACAAGATTTCAGCCAGTTTCTGCCTATCAGCTTGTGCTCTATCCTTTATAAGTTGGTGATGAAAGTGATCGTAAATCACTTTAAGGTGATTTTCCCTAAACTAATCTCTCAAGAACAAACTAGCTTTATAGCAGGCCGTAACATTACTGACAATATTATTCTCGCATAAGAAGTCATTCATTCTATGCACTGCAAGCGGATGGGGAGAAGCTGGATGGCCATTAAGTTGGACCTAGAGAAAGCCTATGACAGAGTAAGTTGGGACTATATTCATAATGCTTTGACTGCGGTTGGGATTCCTATCTTTTTACAAAGAGTTATTATGTCAGCCATAACTTCCTCTTCTATGCAAATTCTGTGGAATGGTGTGCCTTCTCGGAAGTTCAAATCGGTTAGAGGAATTCGTCAAGGATGTCCTTTATCACCTTATCTCTTTTTCCTATGCATGGAGGGTTTGGCGCACAACATTCGGGTAAATATGAATGCTGGTAAATGGAAACCAATTCGGCTATCCCATTTGGGCCCTGTGATCTCGCATTTATTTTTTGCTGATGACTTGGTGATCTTCTGCAAAGCGCAACTGGAGCAAGCTAGGTTGTTGATTCTATCTTTAATCAATTCTGTGCAAAATCAGGCCATAGAATAAGTGTTAGGAAGAGAAATATCTATTTTTCCAAGGTTACTGAAGGTGTTGTTCGTAATCATATTTCCCAAATGTTTGGATTTTAGGAAGTTCAGAATCTTGGCACTTATTTAGGTGTTCCTCTCCTACACAAAAGGGCAACTAGCAGTATGTTGAGTTTTATTGTTGAGAAGGTGAGGCGGAAACTGCAGAATTGGGATGCAAGGAAGCTATCTATGGTAGGAAGGGTTACTTTGGCGCAGTCAGTCCTTTTATCCATTTCTAATTATTTCATGCAATCTTTGATGATCCCAAAATGTGTTTGCTCTAATATTGTGAAGTTGGTTAGACAATTTATTTGGGGCAGTACAGAAGGTCACACTAAAACGTCCTTAGTTGGGTGGGACTCTATATGTCAGCCACGGGCTCGAGGTGGCCTAGGCTTTAGACATTTGAGTGATCAGAACACTTCCTTTCTTATGAAGATCGGGTTTAGCCTTGTTTCTAAGAGCAATTCACTTTGGGTTCGTGTCCTTTGCTCTAAGTATGGATGGAAAGATCATCTCCCAGACTCTATCAAAAGAAACCAATGCTCCCACTTATGGACGTCTCTTTCTAAGATATGGCCTACACTCCAGGAGAATCTAATTTGGTCCATTGGAGATGGCGCCTATGCACGCTGTTGGAAGGATCTCTAGATTCCAGGTATAGGTTCTTTAATCTCAAAAATTCCATCTTTTTCTAACCTTAATTTAGACTGTTGTGTTAAGGAGTTTGTCAAATCGGATGGGAGTTAGAATCTGGACCTGTTCCGTGTCTTGTTATTTGAGGACGTGATTTGAAGGATTACTAGTATCCCTCCTCCACATCCAGACTCCGATCAGGACAAGGTCATATGGGCTCAATTAGCTTTAGGAGCATTCTTTGTTCGCAGTGCGTGTTGGACTTTAAAAGAGGACACTTGGAATTCTAGAGATGAGTACTGGAAACTTATTTGGAATTATTCGGGACCACAAAGAGTAAGGGTCTTTCTCTGGTTGGCTTTCAAGCAAAGACTCCTTACCAATGCGGAGCGTGTACGAAGAGGAATTGGACACAGTAGTTCTTGTACCTTGTGTGGGCACGAGGTTGAGGATTTGGCTCACGTTTTCTGATATTGTCCTTCCGCGTAGGATGTGTGGTTGCTAGTGCTTCCAGAACATCTTAAACAAAGGTTCTTCTCTTCCTCTTTTTTTGATTGGCTTGTACTTAACCTTTGTTGTCATGAAAGATTGCAGGATAATGGTCTCATTTGGTCATCTTTATTTGGACTAATTGCTTGACGAATATGGAAGAATAGAAATCTTTTTATTTTTCAGAATATCTCCTGGACAGCTACTGAAGCGGTCAAGGTCTCTAGCTGCTTGGCTCATTAGTATGAATTTAATATTCGCGGCAGCAAAAGAAATAATCCCAGTTCGAATTCAGTTAACAACCCGAAGGATACTTGGATCTTTTTATCCACGAATGGGGCTATGGCCAAAGATTCAGGACACGCTGCTACAGGAGGTGTGGTCAGGGATCAAGATGGAAATTGGATAATGTGATACACTTGCTTCTTAGGAGTTTGTACTCCTTAAATGCTGAAGTTTGGAGCATACTTGATGGAGTGCTTATTTTGCTTAACAAAGGTTACAAAAGGGCTATTATTCAAACTAACAATCTTGAAGTAGCCCAAATCCTGACGGATTTGAGTTTAGAAGATTCTGGGATCGCTGTACTCAGAAGGACTCAACGCATCATGAAGGCGGGAGAAAAATGGAAGATCAAACACATTCCAAGATCTCAAAACTTAGTTGCAGATCTCTAGCTAAACTCAACTTGAGTTGGAAAACAAGCCTTCAAATCCTTAATGAGGTTCTAGAGGAAATAAGTGATTTGTTAAAAGAAGAAAAGAACAATGGTTACTTTATGTAGTTGATGTTATTCGTTTTTTCTCACAAAAACAAAAAATTTAACTCAAAATTCAAAACCTGATATAAATCTTAAATCCTAAACCATAAATCTTAAATCTGAAATTCGAGAAAAACATAATAATTATAATTAACATATTCAATCAATTATAATTTTATGTGTTAACCATAATTTAAGCCAGTCTTCATATAGAACCATAATTTAAACCCGTCTTCATATAGACATATTAACTTTAACATCAACTAACGATATTATAAATTTAAATTTTTTAAAAGGAGACTAAAGTATACTATATTAAAGTATACAAATAAAAGGACTAAAATCATAAATTGACCATAAAATTTTAAAATTTTCAGTTTATATGATAGGTATACATTATTTTATTTGTATAGGATATGTATAATATATAAAAATTACATATTTTAAAATAATTTTTATGAATAATTTTTAACGTGTATTGAATCATGGGCATACGGCATCTTGAAGGAATAATTTGGCTGATTCGATGCTTATGTTAAGGATATGGAAACCCATATGGAACTATCACTATTTTAATATAATAATAATTTGATACCTTTATTCAAGTTTTAGGGTATATTTTGTCAATTTTGTTTAAAAAATAGTAAATTAGTAATTGTATATTATATTAAAAAGTAAAATGATCATTTTTTTTAAAGTTTATCTATTTTTAATGTTAAAAACTTGTTTTTATATATTAGAACGAGGCACACGTCACATTTGATTATTCCGTCAGCCAAGCCAACTTTTAACGGTGTAAATTTTTATAGGATAACTTTTAGAATATTTAAGATAACTTTCAGACTATCATCTATCGTGTTAGATGACAATCTATTATATATTATATTTTTTAAAAATTGAATTAGATGTCACGTGCCAACATCTTGTACAATCACCAGGCTGGTGGAGATTTTGTGGCATCAAACAAAAAATAAATTTTTAGGTGTTTTCATTTTTACCTTACTCAACTAGTGAAGAAAAAAAATTTGAATAATGGAATAATCATTTTGTGACTTTTTATTAAGTGGCATTGAACCCACACAACGTCTTGTTATTAGTTAATACGTTGGAAGTTAAAACTAAAAGTACATTTATGCTATTTTCCCAATAACAAGAGTTAGGATCCATCAAAAATAGCACATCAAAAGGGATTATAAATTATTAATTTATCAATTCAAAAGAAATTTGTCAAATTCTGTTATCAGTCATTATACTCTGAGTAAATTGTGAATTTAATTTATATATTTTAATTTGGTCAAACTTATTTTTCGAATTAGTCAATTTTAATCCCTATAATGTTTAAATTTTGAATTTTCAGTATCGACCAAAACAAAAGTACTTAAATCTGTTTGGATGAATTCTACTATTAGTCTTGCTTCAATTAAATCATTTTTAATTCTTATATTTTTAAAATTTTGAAATTTTCAAATTTGGCACAAATAATGCTATTAATTGACTTTTAATGAAGAACATATAGAAATAACTAGTTAATAAGACATTGCACATCTGACGATGTGATTTTAATATCATATTTTAAAAATAACAAGATTTATTAAATTTTATCTAGATTAAAATTTTAAAATTTAAAAAGTAAATGAATAAAAAACAATTACGACCAAAATTCATAATTTATAAGCAAATTTTAACTAAAGAAAATTATATTTAATATTCTTTATTTAATTTAAGAAAAACAATTAGCTCTATTTCATATATCATCTTAATCAATATCACTAAACACATTTGATTTTTTTAATTATGTTCCATAATCATATTTTTTATTTGATATAAAACTTTCAACAAAAAAAATTTAAATATAATAAGTAAATAATGAAAAATATTAAGTTAATTTTATTTTAAAAATCTTATATTTGAAATAAATTATTCAAAATAAAATAAGTAATATCAAATAATTTAATAATATAAATTCAATCTTATAAAATATAGTACTAAATTCATTATTTAATTATTTAATATATATTTTACATATTCTCCCCAATATTTTTTCAGTGATTAGAAAAGAAATGAAAAATCTAAAATTAAAAACAAAACTCAATGAGAAAAAAAGAAGATATTTCATGTGAAGCAAACAAACGGAAAACTAAAAGCCACCGCCAAATAGTGAAAATGGATAAGGCAGTGAAACACGCGCCTCCACCGTCCCTCCCGCCACCTCCGCCATATCTCCTAAATAACGCAATTGCCCATTCCCATCACCATACCCTGCTAAACTACTCATCCCCGATGAAAACACCTCCGTGCTGTTTTCACTCACCGGCGGCACCACCACCGGCGATTGGCTTGTTATCGTACTGCAACCGTTGTTCATTACTTGTCCTACGATATCTCTACGCTCCAACACCACCATGGAGTCCTCCGGAGACGGCGATGGCGATGACGAAGACGAAATCAATTCAGCATGCCAACCTTCACCTTCAGATTTCACCGAATTATTCGAAACCGCCAGTGGCGGCACCACCTTCAACCGCCGTTTCTCCAACATAATTCGCCTACTCCACTGCTTTTCGAGCACCGAACACGAAACGAAACCAGGATCCTCGACGACCTGGCGAGGAAACGCCACCACCTGCTTCGGCCGCCGCTCCGTCGTCTCCAGTCGCTCGTTCATCCCTTTCAACTCTTCTTCCAACCATTTCTGCTCCTCTTTCATCCTCGCTATCTCCGTCACAATTTCACCGTCGCCGTCACCGTCGCCATCTAAAACCTCACCTTTCTTCAACCGCACGCATCGATTTCCCCCCCGTTTTTCTCCTCACCACGTTCTTCAACAAATGCTTTTGACCTCGAAGAAACCATTCATTCGCAAATTCCCACTTATCTGAATCCACCTTCCTAAAACCCTAATCATCAACCACAAATCATAAACATCTTTAAACCATTTCAAATACATACACACACATATATATTGAATTTAAATTTGAAACTTACATAAGTATTAAGCTGGCGAACGAAGCTAGTAAAATTGCTATGTTTGAAGTAAAAAGGCAAAATATTGTGAGAGAAATCTAAAGGGTCGATGACTATGAAACTGTTGTTAGCTTTGCCCCAAGTGATAAGATCGTCGGTCGCTGGATCGTTGACCATCTGGTAAGTTTTAGCGACGAAGGGCTGACGTCGTTACAGTTAGCAGCTTCCATAATCAAACATGAAAGCTGTTAGCCTTTTTTTTTCAGTGGGGAGATGATTATCTTGGCTCGAATAAATATTACTTGACAAAAAGATTGGACCAAATTGATTGAATGGAAAATTAGAAGTATATTTTATTAAATTTGATAATTGAATTGATTTTAAGGGATAAAATAATATTTAGTCCTTAAACTTAATATTTTTTCTCAATTTGATCTCTGAATTCTCGATTCAAATTAATTTGATAACTTTTTTCAATTTAATCCTAAATTTGGGTTATTGTGATTAGTTTACTCTCTAAATAATATTGTTATTTATTCTTATTAAAATGTTTACTTAATTTAAAAAAAATACATTTCAACTGATCATGTTTACATATTTTATTAATAATGAAAATTATGTATTTAAAAAATAATAAATAATTTTCCGTGTTATTTATTTGAATGAACTATCCACCATATATTAAAATTATTAAATATTTACTTCAATGAATAGTATCTAAAAAACTTTAATTTAAATTTTATGATAATTTTTCAAATAATTTATTATTATCTAATTCCCTAATATATCAAATATAATTTTTTTTATAAATGTATATAAATTTTAAAGCAAAATATATTTTTATTAAAAATGAGACATATTATTATTTTAAGAGCGACAACACGTGAGATTCACGTAGCTTCATTTTTATTATGTTTTGATACATTCATGTTCCAAAATGGAGTTTGGATATTTTCGAAGTACATTCGAATGTGCTCTCCTTCTACGGGTGTTGAGAGTTTGTTCTAACGCATTTGAGCTAACTCGGGCTACTAAGGATTATAAACAATTAGATAAACTATACTCGAGGTCACTAAATTATTAAAAAATTTATGTTTTACGCATTAACTTTAAAAAATTATAAAATTATTATTGAACTATTTAAAAATTTTCATTTAAATTATTGAACAATTCAAAAATTTTTATTTAAGTTAGAGTAAAAGATAATACTTAAGATCCAATTTGATTTAATCGTTAATGTTGAAAATCAAAACTATTGGTATTGTGTCCAAAATTACCATATATTTTTCCACAAACAGTTAAACAAATGAAATCTAATATACTTATTATACACGGACTCAAATACGAGTGGGTTAATAATCAAATGCTTGACAAAAATATTTCACATTCTTATCCAAATATACATAGTTCAACATAAATGTCGAATACAAACACTTCAAGCAAAACGAAAATGTCATATAATGTTATGCAAGGAGAAACTTGAAAACACAAAACAAGGTGTTTCTGCTGCAGAAAATTTTACATATTTCAATAGTGTACTTACATCTATGTGTGTATATATGTAAATCAAGATATTACACCACTTGTTTAACTTGAAGCATAAAAAATGGAGTCAGAAACAAAGATTCAACTCGTACCAGTCATCATCCACTCTGATAAGGTATTGTGAGGTCATCAATGTCGGGCCGAATCCACGCCGAATTGGTTCCAGTTGAGCTCCACAAATGCATCAGTGAATTTCACGAGCCCATTTTTTGCCCGGTTAAATCAAATGGCGGAAGATATTAAAACGTTGTATTCGTTTAAACGCTTTTGGAAGCCAATCGGTTCTGCAATTGTAAAATGCCTGCAGCCTTCTGTGAAAAAATGGCACTTAATTTAGAGATATAGTTATCCAACTGATTGCCTGGTTGGTCAGCTTCAACTAGCAGATTCATCTCCTGTAAGCATAACAAAGTTACTCATCTGGACTCGGGTTTGAGTTTTCGATCACGAATGAAGAGTCGAGCAATATAGTCATTTACCTCTCGAACAATCTCTATTGTGTGCTCCACTTGCTTTCGATGAGCGGATACGAGGTCTTCCTCTTCCTAGTAATAAATAAACGAGACGAATTTAATTTCGGAAATATATAAAATGAGGAAAGATAAATCAGATGATCGGATCGATTGATGATACCTTCAACAGGGCATTTAGATCATCATCTGAATTAGTCTCCTCAGATTGGTCCAAATCATCCTCGACCATTCTGTTCAGACCACTTTTCTGACCCATGTAATAATCCGGATATGCTACGGACACATTTCCTTCTACCCTTCCACTAGGAACACGGTCGACTTTAAAAGGAGACGTATCTCTTTCAATCCGGTCAGACCATCGAGGTTTGTTATCAGGTATAATGTCCTCAAAGGTATCAGTCGGTAAAGATGAAGCCAAGGGCAATGCAGTCGAGTCTCGAAGATTCGAAGATAAAGATAGCAAATCTTTCTTGGCGGCATTATTCCCTTTCGATAGGCTCTTCACCTTGCAATGCAAGTATCTGCGTCATTATTCAGTTCTAAAATTCGACATTAGTTACAGAACCACATACCGATCGACATATTTGAATGTCTTCAAGGCATGTTCACACGACCCTAAGCTTGGTGAAATACATGATATCATAACGGTACACGGGTCGCCGACAAATGAATCTCTAAGAACTTCAGTCGGCTTATTTCCTCTGAAAGGAATGTGTCCTTGATTATTATCAAGATCTCTAATGCATTCTTTTAAAGCAAGTAAACTTTTATTAATTTCAGCTCCTTCCATTCTGCAGAAATAAAAAAAAAATCAAATTGTTAATACATCTATGTTCTGATTCGTGGCTATTGCATATGCAAAAACATTTTATACCTCAAATGCATTTTGTCGTTATTAGTAAATAAGACTGCTGCGCTAGCTTTCAAACAAGTTCAATAAAAGAAAGCTTCCCCATAAGTTTAGCCGGTTTCTTTTCACTCCCATCAGCTAATCTCTTGATGGCAAGCTGAATAATTGCATGCGACCTGGAGGATTCTTCGTTTGCTCCTGTGGTGCCGATACTTCTAGTCGCGTTACCTCTCTCGATTAACTCTTTGATCGTTTCGACATCTAATACCCTGTACTCTTGTGAAAGAATTTGGGTAACTAAACACTAACACAGAATTGAAAATAATCTCTCTACTTATGAATTGATTTCTTAGCTTCCTCTCTACAATAGACATTGTATTTATAGAGTACAAGATAGCTAACTAACTAAAAACTTGCTTAACAGCATATTGTTAGCTGGTATAACAACTTCTAACAACTTTAACAGATCCTTAACATTCATCCATCTTTCCTACGGGTAAGACCCGAAGAAAATTCTAAAACCGAGCAAAAGAGGTCACTGACAGTGGCTTGATGAAAATATCAGCCACTTGATCACACGCGGGAACTTCACCCACGAAAATGGACCCATCCGCAACTTTCTCGCGCACAAAAAACAAGTCCAACTCAACATGCTTAAACTTTGAGTGTAAAATAGGGTTAGCTGCAACCGCAACAGCTCCAGAATTATCACACAACACAGTAGGTTTATTAGCAGACTGAACATGTAACTCTTGAAATAAAGACAACAACCAAGTGACTTCACTGGTAACTGCCGCAAGACTTCTATAACGTGAAACTACTTGTTGCTTTTTAGAACACCAAAAAATAGGAGTATGACCCAAGTAAACACAATAGCCGGAGATTGACCGCCTATCGTCAAAATCCAAACCCCAGTTGGCATCGGCGTAGCCGACCAAAGAAAGACGAGCAGACGGACGAAAAACAATCCCAAATTCAAGAGTACCACACAGATATCGCAGAATGCGTTTTAGTGCGACCATATAGACAGTAGTAGGATTGTGCATGAATTGACAAATCCGATTTATGGTATACGCAATATCAGGTCGAGTAAGAACAACATACTGACGTGCCCCAGCAAGACTACTGTACTGCATTGGGTCCATTAAGCACTCACCATCAATTTTCGACAGAGTAGACGAGCTAATCATCGGTGTATGAACACTCTTTGCATTAGTCATCGAACAACGAGTAAGAATGTCACGAACATATTTCTTCTGGGAGAGATGAAGAGAGCCGGAAACTTGAGTAACTTCTATCCCAAGAAAATAGTGAAGATCGCCTATATCCTTTAGCGAAAATTCATCATTCAACACCCGAACACACCAATCAATAGTAGTTGTGAGGCTTCCAGTAATAATAATGTCATCAACATAGACAAGAACATAGAGAACCGATTCAGACTGGATTCGGATAAACAGCAAAGCATCAGACTTGGATCCGACGAACCCAATAGAAATGAGAATTTTTTTAAATTTCTCAAACCATGCACGTGGAGCCTAACGAAGGCCATATAGGGCTTTCTTTAGACAACACACAAGCGTTGTACCATCGGGACCACACTTAACATACCCCGGAGGTTGTTGAATAAACACCTCAGTGTCCAAATCACCATTTAAAAAAGCATTGTTGACATCAACTTGGGGAAGCTGCCACCCTCTCGAAACAGCAATAAACAGAATAACCCGGATAGTAGCAGGTTTCACCACTGGACTAAAAGTTTCCTTGAAATCACACCCAGGAATCTGAAAGTAGCCTTTTGCAACCAACCAAGCCTTACGTCGAGCAATCGAACCATCCAAATTCCGCTTGAGTTTGAAAATCCACTTACACCCAATGATCTTATGATTTAATGGTAACGGAACAAGATCCCATGTATCATTCCGAATGAGAGCGTCGTACTCAGCCTGAGCAGCATCACGCCATTCTGAATGAGAAAACGCCTCCTCAATTGTGAGAGGTTCCACAGCTTCAGCCGTCAAAGCTTTGGGTTTGAAAATACCGGCCTTTAAACGAGTTACCATCGGATGATCATTAGACACAGGTATTACTGGTGCCTGAATACTAAGAGAGACCTCAGCGGTTGGATAATGTTTAGAGCTACCACTCTCATTTGTCGTCGGCTCTTGATCAGATCAAACTTCAGATCGAGCTTCAACTATAGGAAATCCTAGCGAAGACTCAGCGTGTTGAGATCGTGAAACAGGAGGTGAAGCAACGGACGGTGCCACGGGACAGGTCTGTACAAGCGGAACATAGGTCAAAACTGGTTGTGTGTGATCAACAACAGTTCCCTCTCGAGCAGGTTCAGAGTTCAGAAACTTGTTTTCATCAAAAACTACATGGCGAGAGATAATAACCTTACCATCAGGCAAAAGGCACTGATATCCCTTGTGTTGACGACTATAGCCCAAAAAGACAGACGGTTGAGATCAGAAATCCAATTTATTTATCTAGAAAGGATGTAGACAAGGAAAACAGCAACACCCAAAAACCTGGAGATGATCATAGGTGGGTTCAGTTCCATAGAGAGCCCGATACAGAGTTTGTCCTTTTAAAACAGTTATAGAAAGTCGATTGATGAGATGAACGGCCCAGCAGAATGTATATCCCCAGTAGTCCATAGAGAGACCAGCTTGAGCCAGAAGAGTAATGCCCATGTCAACAATGTGACGCTGTTTGCGCTCAGCCAACCCGTTCTGTTCTGAAGTATGCGGATACGACAGTCGATGAATGAAACATTGAGAAGCTAGAATGGAGGTGAATGCCCGAAACTCTCTATCCCAATCACTCTGAAATTGTTTAAAAGTCTTTCCAAATTGAGTCTTAATAAGTTATTGAAACTGAACAAAACATTTTACTGCCTGAGATTTTTGACGAAATAGATAAACCCACGTGAATCGAGTGCACACATCGACAAACTCTATATAGTACCAATTATTTCCACAAGCAATAGAGGCAGGTCCCCAAAGATCAGACACAACCAAGTCAAACGGATTACTATTGTAATAACTAATTTTTGCCCGGGCCCAATACAGATTAGAGGCCCAAGTGATAAAACAAAAACAATAAAACCCAAATAGACCAAATGTCCAATTACAAGCCTAAAATTAAGCCCAATAAATAAAAAGTCCAGTCCATTTATAGAACAAATCCAGGGCCCAATTACAAAACCAAATATCAGGCCCAAATCAAAACCAATAATGAAAGCCAAGCCAAACAAATTCAAATCCAAACCAATTCCAGCCCAAAACCCGTCAGACCCACCAAGCCCAATCCAAGCTCTAACCCATAAACAAAATGAAAGTCCAATTAAAAACAATCCCTTTACAAGTTAAACCCGGAGCCCAATTAACCCAAATTTACAGAGGCCCAACGGCCCAAATAACATTAAAATCTTTAGGAACCCTAGAGTCCTTTCCTCTCACGCTGCCTCTCCACCAGCGCCCTTCCCCAGGCCTTGGTCAACCCTCCACTGAGCAGCGACCCCATGCCTCTGCCACCACGTGCTTCTGTCGACGCGCCTCTTGACATTCCATTCCCACGCGCGTCGTTCCTCGTGTTCGCACATTGCACCAGGAGCACGTTCCCCGCGCTTCGGCTTCCATTAGGAACCCACGCGCACTGTTGTCAGCCACCACCATCGCTCGCGCCTCGATCGATGCCCGCACGCCTCGCCCATACCCTGCAAAAGGGTCGACAAGTAGAGAAACAGAGGCAACAAGAACAAAGAAATATGGAACAAATAGTAGAATAACAAAAACAGATGGTGTCTTTCGGCTATAAAGCCATTCAAATAGCGATGTAAAAAGTCTCTCTTTTTTTACGAACACTTGGATAAGCAATCAATAGAAAAAGGAGAACGATCAAAAAAAGCATTAAGGTTGATCTCGTTTTTTACTTTCGTTCACTGTATTGTTTACTTTTCATTTTATTTATTTTAAATCTTTTAACAAAGAAACAATAAAAAGAGCGAGTAGGGAAGGGAGTTACCTTCGAAAGGTTCTGCCCTCGTTTCCTATGTCCCAATCAGAGTAGAACGATGGGGTAGTCGAATCGGATGGGGTAATCGAATCGGACTTTCGAATATCCTGTCACGCTGTTAATAGCAGTATTTTGGTGGGAAACAGAAAAAAAGAAAGAGTGCAGGAAATAAAGGATTACTTGTGCGAGATCTTGCCCTCGTCCACTCCGTCGCAATCGGGGTCGGACGAAGAGGTGGAGAAGGTAAATCAGATCGATCGTTATCCATTCCTCATTGGCTATGGTGGCGATTTAGGGATAAACGGAAAGGAGGGGTTAGAGTGCGGTAGAGAGAAAAAGAAGAAGGGACTAGGGTTTTGTTTAGGGTAAGGGTTAATGTACTTTTAAATCTGGATTTAATTCGTTTAACAAAACGGTACCGTATAGGCCTAGCAGACTCGATCCGACCCATCGATCAAGTAGATCCATGGCGTTTCGACCATAAATAGATAATTTGCGCGTCGATCCCTTTTATTTCTGTACTGTTTTAATTGAACCTGTGGTGCAGGGTTTTATTGTTTAATTAGTCTCTTTAATTTGCCCACTATTTCAATCTGGTCCGTTCCATACTGCTGCGTTTTTCGCGATTGGGTTATTTTACATTTTAGTCCCTAAACATTTGGGCGCATTTATATTGATCCTTAATTATGTTTAAATAATTCTATTCATTATAAAGTATCCTCTAAATTTTATTTTCATTTCAATTGAGCATTTTTTAGTTTCATTTATAATTAATAAACTTATTGGTAAATTGATTTTACAAATGTCTTAACTTATTTTATGTTCATTTGTATATTTTTATTTATTACAAAAACATTGGATTTTAAAATTTTCTTTCATATATTGTTTTGTTGTAGTACTATGTACAATATTTATATATTATTTATATATACGTATATACATGTGATCCACATTAAAATCATCTTATCTCATGTATTTATTACTAGTTGTATATTATTTTGTGTATATATTTTTCTCATGATTCTAACTAAATAATTTATATGTTTTGAAGCTTCAACCTTCTCCATTTTTTATATTTCAAGACTTTCATCATAAACTATCAAATTTTATGTCATATATGTATCAATTTGATTTCATAATATTTGTACATAAATTTGTTTAAAAAACAAGGCAATATTTGTGTGTTTTGAAGTACGGAAAAATTACATCCTAACGTGCTGGGTGTCGATTTTTTTGTTCAACTAAATACTCAAATACCCCTTTTCTTTTACATGTATTGAAAATCAAAGATGATCTCGATGTCAGAGTATAAAGGTGTTATATCCTAACGTGTTGGGTATGATACTTTCATTCCTTTGAAACTAGATAATCTTGAGATTCAATCCTAATTTAACGAATTCTCTTTTAAATTTTTACCTTAATATTTTCAAGTTTTCCACATTAGGACATTGATCATTCAATTTGGTACTGATTTTTGGGCATTGCGAGGGTGCTAATCCTTCCTCGCAAGTAACAGACTCTCAAACCTGTTTTCTCGAGCACTCGTAGACCAAAAGCTCTATTTTAATAAACCAAAATGTTTTTATTAAAACAAGGTAATCCGATCACACCTAACAAAGATCAGTGGCGACTCTCTATTTTTTTAAGTCGATTCCCGTTTTGTCAAAAATGGTTACGACAGTTTGGCGACTCCACTGGGGACCTCGAGAGTCAGACCACAAATTGATTGATTTTTGTCCTTTTTATTGAAAACTTGAAAAATTGTTTTTTAAAAATTAAAAAAATCATGTTTCTCCTAAAAGCATTTGTTTGTGCTATAACTGCAATAATGTCGAGTCTCATAATTCTTGCACTTGCATTGCATGACCATTGCGATCACACCTTTAAGTGGGAGTGAGAAACTAAGCTTTCGTGAGGTTTTCACCTCCGCATGGGCTAGTGGACTGCTTCCGGGACACATCTGTACCTATGTGCTTCGTGAGGTTTTCACCTCTGCATGGCTGTAGGGAAATGTATCCCCCTAAACCGAACTCGGTCCATATGAGCCTATAATGGGTGAGGATTGAGGAATCTGTTGGTTCAGGTATCCATCTTTAGAACCGAACCTCATATCGTGAGCCTTAAGAGCCCACCTTGGGTAGAGCCATCCCAAACCCCTAGCGGTCACCTGGATAGGTGTTCTGTGTTTGTTTTTCCTGCACTAACGTGTTTTCTTTTATGGTTGTTCCTCTCTCCTGTGCTAACGTGTTTTCACCTATCTTGACTCCATTACATTACATCGCAAGAAAGGAAGTGTTGATTCATATTCGGTTGCTAAATGGAAGAGTTTGTCATAAGGAAATGTGTTACTTGATAAAGTGGATTATAATACGGTCGTATGGACTATGAGGACATGGCCGTATATGCGATCCGTTTTATGTAAAGAAACGTATTTTCTAGAGAAGTTCTTCTAATGGAATTGAATTTATGATCAACGCATCTCTTTCTTTTTGCATTCATTCCATGCATTTACATTGCGTCTCATACACTCGCATCACATCATATCACATGCATTTAAGACCATAGAGGGAGCCTAATAAGCTAAAAATATACAGAAGAGAGAGAAAAGAAAAGAGAACCTGGAAGATGAACATCCGTATGGCACCCGTGCTAAATCGAAGAAAATAGATCAAAGACTAGAGCAATTCTAGAAATAGGTGCAGGACCAGGTGCAAGTACAGGTGCAAGAGTAGCTAGTCAAAATCCAGCAGGATATGATGGACAAGATGATGGAGTCCCAAAGAAACAAATGACCCAACTGTTGAATGGACTTATGGAAAGAGGAAAAGGCCCCATGGTTATTGCTGAAGGGGAGAATGAAGGTATTCCCTCAGGTTCTACCCCGTCGCATGTGCCTTCACAGCACGAAGAGTATCCCCAGAGGCCATCCGTCCCGATTAGGCCTCAACAAGGGCAAGCTAATCTTGGATCCCCTGTGAATTTCCAAGTGGGCTTAGGATCCAACCCAGGAGATGACTCTATTAACCCTATGGTGCCAGATTTTGATATGATGGAGAAAGAAGGAATGAAAGCTGAATCCTCAAGGCAGATGGAAGATCGCTATAGATGGTTGGAGGAGAAAGTCAATGCGATAGAAAATGCTGAAATTCGTTATGGAATTGATGTCAAAGAGCTAAGTCTGGTCCCAAACTTAGTACTTCCCCCAAAGTTCAAAACTCCAGATTTTGAAAAATACAATGGGACTAGCTGCCCTGAAGCACACCTGAAGATGTTCTGTCGACGAATGGCGGGACATGCCGATAATGAAAAATTACTGATTCACTGCTTTCAGGATAGTCTGGTTGGATCTGCGACCAAATGGTACGATCAGATCAATAGTACCTAAATCAAAACATGGAAGGACCTGGCCCAAGCCTTCATGAAACACTATGGCCACATAGCAGACATAGCTCCCGACAGAATCACGCTCCAAAATATGGAGAAAAGGCCAAGCGAAAGATTTAGACAGTATGCTCAACGATGGAGAGAGCTAGCCACACAGGTTCAATCGCCCCTTTTGGAGAAAGAAACATCCACACTCTTCATCCACACTTTGAAAGCTCCTTTCATCAATCACATGCTGGGGAGTTCTACAAAGGATTTTTTAGAAATCG
Organism: Gossypium bickii; assembly: GCA_025503065.1. Lineage (NCBI taxonomy): Eukaryota > Viridiplantae > Streptophyta > Magnoliopsida > Malvales > Malvaceae > Gossypium > Gossypium bickii. Next base: position 11,699,225 of record CP106710.1, on the reverse strand, counting down.
TGAGGTGCGGAGAGATGATAGAAAATGCAATAAAGAGTGGAAAGATAGATGCGAGAGAAAGTGTCAAAAGACCAAGCTCGAGAAATATGGAAAATGAAGTGAACAACTTGAGCAAGCGTTCCAAGTCACTCGCTGCAGGTCAACCGAGGGCTGCGACCACTGGCCATCAGGGCTCATCAAGCCAAGAATCTAATGCAAAATAACTCCAGTTTACACCAATTCCAATGACATATGGGGAGTTGTATCAAAGCCTGTTTGATGCACATATGGTGGCTTCTCACTACATGAAACCAATGCAACCCCCATACCCTAAATAGTATGATTCTGTAACATCCTAGATTAAGAGGTTATGCGTTCGTGCTAAATTACGAGTTAGTAGGCTTTAAAAGTGCTTTGGATGTGTTTTAGAGGTTTTTAAAACCCTAGGTTTAAAATGAGAGTTTTGGAAAATTTTTTAGATTTTTGGTTAAAAAGGGGATTTGGGCTATGAAGTCCTTAAGTAAAAATTTTTGAGAGTTAATGGTCATGGATTTGGGCTTAGTAAAGTGGCTGGGGCGCTGCTTTAAGGGCCTTGGTGGTTTGCGTAGGAAGAGGTTCGAGCCACGCTGGGAGCAAAAGGGCGTTTTTATTCTAGCATCAATAAGGAAGGGGTCAAGGAGGTTTCAAAAGGAAATTGTGAGCATTAGTGGACATGAGAGTCAGGGTAGTAGAGTGGCGCGGGGGGGCTGATGGCTAGTTGTAGCCTCGAGGACTCGTGTTCGAGTCCTGACGAAAGCGCAAGGTGAGTTTAATTTTGTTTTTAGCGTTGACGCGAGGGAGTGCTTAAAGGAAATTTGTGGCAAGTTGTGTCACACAAAAGCGCCTTGGCCGAGTGGCTGAGGGCGCTAAAGGAAGGCTCAGCAGTGAGGTCCCATGTTCAAAACCCATGAGCAGCAGTTGGGCGTTTTGTTTTTGCCTTGGCATTAATGCGTGAAGGGCCAAGGGATGAAAGCTTAAAAGGAAATTTTGATGCATTTATGACATGAAATGCACAGTGGCCGAGTGGCTGAAGACTTGGGGAGTTTCTCCAGGGTCTCGGGTTCGAAACCTTTGGCCAGCAGCATGGGGTTTTTATTTTTAATTGCTGGCGTGGGATTGTTGGTCTGCGCATGGGCTCAACATTAGATGCTAGATGGGCAGCTTTTATTTTATTATTTTTGTGCTGCAAAAGTATGGGTTGCTATTGTTTTTATTTTTATTTTTGAAAGAAGATGGATTAGTTTTATTTTATGTATGGTGATGGGAAGAGTAATAAACAAAGTTTATTTTGAATTTGTGATAGAAATTATCACCAAAATGGGAAGGAAGCATGGC